>JAOQMM010000003.1:412950-426324 GCA_027563515.1 Erythroxylum platyclados | reverse complement strand
TCGGGTCACGATCTGGGTCAAGCCGAAAAAGCCACAGCTCGAGCCCAACTAGTGACCCTATGGGGCCAAGCAATCTCGGCCTATGACCCTACCCGTCACCCGATCAACTCGAGTCGGGCCTACCAGGTTGAGCCGGTCCACATTTGCCATCCTTATCCCTTACCCATCAATTTTTATATTTTGTATTTATAGTTTTATAGAGCTAAAAGGAAACATAAAAATAGTGATATTTTATTTTATTATTGCTAATTATTTCTTTTTTTAATTTTGTTTCATAAATAAATTATCTTTTTAATTTTTTCATAAATTATGATCATGAAGTACAATTGTGAAGACAATGATATTTTTAGTTATTTATTCCTTTTTTATTTATTAATGGTTAAACTATAATTCATTCTTAAAATAATTTTTATTTTTGAAATAGAGAGCATAATGAAATAAAGCAAAAAAAAATATAGGGGTTTAATGTATGTTAGTCAACAAAAGACTAAAAGGGTATTTTTGTCTAAAAGACACAACATGTATAATTGTGGTGAAGTCATCATAATATAGGGGTAACAAAATCTTTTTGAATTATAAACTCCTTTAACTGATGGTCAAAAAGGGTAATAAGTTCATTTTTAAAATAGAGGGGACATAATATATCAAAGTATAAAACATAGGGGAGTTAAATGTATTTTAGCCTTAAAAAAATTAAACTAAGAAAATGTTACAGGGATGCTTAGTTAGTTGGTATGGGAAGAAAGTAATGAAAAAAGATGGTTGGTAATATATTATGATTGGATTCTCCTTTGCGCTTGGTTGTAGGTCTATGGCATATCATGGCTGGTCATCTTTGTCGTATTGTTTGTGATGAAGGTAAACCAGATATTCACATTCTTCATATTAATTTACTTTTTGTTTTGAAATTAAACCTTTAGAAATTGGATAAATATTGTGCACGAGACTTGATTGATAAAAAATATATGTGAAACTGATATATACTGTTTATTCTGTTGGTTAATGTTGATTGATTGTAAACAAAAAGATGCTATGAAATGACTGTAACTGCTCGGTCGATGCTTTACATTGCTGTTAGATCCGAGGATGGTCCTTTTCCACCTTTCTGAATTGTCTTACTTCTGAAGCTGTTCAGATTAGTCATCTACTTTTCCTCCTCTCCTTGAAATTGTTTGGCATAATTCACATGCTGTCTTTTCCTTTGATTTTGTCTTCAGACTGTATCAGTAGGACGGCGCAAATTCAGTGCGGATTTCCAGCTTGTCTTCCGGCTCATTAAGGGACTAATATTCCTGACTTTTGTCTCCATTCTGGTCACCTTAATTGCACTGCTTAATATGACACTGCAGGACATCCTTGTATGCATTCTTGCATTTATGCCCACTGGCTGGGGAATACTTTTGGTAAGTCCAACTACATTTTATGCCTTCCTTACTGCTCTTGGGTCCAAAAACTTGCTAAACGGGACCATGCATTGATCTTCTGAGCCTCAGATTGCAACCAAATAACTTGCTTACCAGTTAAGTTCCCATTTTCATGTTTCTCTTACAGTTGGCACAAGCATGTAAGCCCCTTGTACACCGAGCTGGATTCTGGGGATCGATCCGAACACTTGCACGAGGTTATGAGATTGTTATGGGCTTGCTGCTGTTCACGCCGGTTGCATTCCTTGCCTGGTTCCCCTTTGTGTCCGAGTTCCAGACTCGTATGCTCTTCAACCAAGCATTCAGCAGAGGTCTGCAAATTTCACGTATTCTAGGCGGACACAGAAAGGATCGGTCGTCCCGTAACAAGGAGTAGGACCCAATGAGTGATTGATCTTATATAGTACCAAGTAAATGTATATTGATTACCCTGAGGCAGGCTCATATCCATTGTAGCCTGTTCTGATTATGAAGGTAGGAACTGTTAAGTGCTTTTGAGGGGAGAGCAATTTTGTTAAGTGAAAAATCAATCATCTTTAGTCCTACCATCCCCATATTGTCTTCTTGACTTGTATTTCTGCATGACAGCAAGTATATATATGTATGCCAATCATTTTAACTAATTTGTGTACAAAATTCTCCATCACCAGAGAAGAGAATTGGCAAGAGCAGGCTTTTAACTCTTGTTTGAATGGACTCGGACTAGGGCTCGGGTTTAGGAATGACAATTTTTTTGACCGAAAAAGTTACGAAAAATTAGTTGGGCTCGAGTCTCATCTCGTAATCAACAGGTCAACTTCAATTTAACCTGACTTGGGCTCGAATCTGGGCCTTAGACAGCCTGCCCTGGCCCTGGTCATTCCAACACTACTTTGAATAACAGTCTTGCTCTTTTCAAGTTTTGATGTTGAGCCAGTGAACCGTTTACATTTAAAGCTAGTTATAAAGTTTATTTAGTTTAAATAAATTCAGATTAATATATCGCTGATGTAATTGTCATTAAATAATGGTTTAATTTTTAATTATGTATCACAGAATATTAGTAAAACTATACAAATGATGCTTCACAAAGATTCAAGAATGTTTTTACGGCCACATCATTTCATTTATATCTAAATTAAGCCCATTATTATAAATAAAAACAAGACTTTTAACAACAATAACCACACCAGTAAAAATCTTAATGACACATGAGGTCTTAGCAGTATACTGCCTTACTTTAATTAGTAAAAAAATTATTTCGAAATGACCCACAAAAAGAGAAAGAGAAGATTTTTAACTTTTTAAATATGAATTGGAGTTTACTTAATGTTTAAGTTTTTTTAATTTATTTTAATAGAAGTTGTAATTAAAATTAAGCTTAAATAATCATTTAAAATCTGTTACATAATTCTTTACGTTAAAATAAATTGGTGGAAATTTAAGTATTCTTTTTTAATAATTTTAATATAACATGTCTAAATTAATTAAAAATAAAATGAACCACGTGAAAGTTATACTTTCTTCTACCTTTATTTATCAAAAAGATACTGGATATTCTTTTGCTTATTAAAAAAAATAGAAAAAATAACAAAAAAGTGAGGGAATAAGTCACGCGACTTTCACGTGACCAGCGGACAAACTGCGAGTTTCCTTCGTCGCGTCTTAGATTTGTTCAATTCAAAATCCCGTGTTACAACCGGCTGTCACCGGTTTCTCCGGTTAAATGAACTATATTCCAAATTATTAATAATTAAATTAATAAATATACAAAAAAATATATATACCCAAAAAAGACATCACTTTTGAATAGCGTTCTTTTTCTTTACATCTTCGTTGGAACAGTTCATCTTCTTCCTCTTCTTCTTCACTGCTACGATTCAACTCTGTCTCTAGGCTAGGGTTTACGGTCTCCGGCGATTCAGGTTCTTCGCATCCTCTCTTCCTTTGCCTCTTTCTTTCGTTCTCAGTTTTGTTGTTTTTGAGCCGTTTCTTTTGGTGTTTTGGTTGATGAAGAAACGAGAGGAACTGGGAGGTTCATTTACGGATCTTAAGGTTTAAGCCGAATGCTAATATTTTCTGTGTTGTGTGTCTCTCCAAATCTGTTAACGTCTTTTGCTTTTTTTATTAAATTTGTTTTGTTTTTTGTTCAAGTTTAGTGATCATAGAGTTTTCGTATACTGGGCATTTCCTTTTGTTTTCAGTGTGAGGTGTGGTTTGCTTCTAATTTTAGACGCTTCAAGCTGTTTTTGTTAGCTTAAACTGAAAGAACGAAAGCTAACATTTAAGTGGTCAACTTTTCCCAAAGAAGAGAAGAAATGGCTCAGGGCACTTTGAATTTGTAATTTAGCCTACACTTTGGATTCATTTTGTCCTGACTGATCTGTTGATTGGTTCAAGCAGTGTTTGCTCGTTATAACATCTGATGCTCTGCTTATATTGCTGTGTTATTGGTTTTCTTTTGCATTTTGAGATTTAAGAGTCCAGCATTGTTTTAATGCTGTTGTGTGATTGATTAGAATGATTCGTGCCATATTGGTAGTGAGGGCCTTTGTTGTTATACATTGTTTATATGGAAGCAGTGATCCTGCAACAGTAATGTTGCAGTTATGATAAAAGTATCACAATTTTTGAATTAGCATTTCGCTCATATTTTGATAGATTCTTCTCTTTTATTTTCACAGTATTTTGTTGGTACCAATTTCTTTACCAAAATTTTGGCTCGGAAGAAACAAATAATTTCCCTTTTCTTTTTGATTTCAGCTTTGTCGTTATTTGATTATATAGTTGAAGGCAGTATTGGTATTTTTTGTTTCTTAATGTTTTTTGTTGTTACTTTTTGTTTATCACTTTGTAGTCTGTAGAAAATGTCCCGAATAGAGGACCTATGGGAGCGATTAGTACGGGCCGCATTAAGAAGGGAAAGAATTGGCACAGATGGGGTTGGGCAGCCTGTTGGTGGAATTGCTGGATACGTTCCTTCTTCATTAGCAAACAATAGAGATATAGATGCAATTCTGAGGGCTGCTGATGAAATCCAAGACGAAGATCCAAATGTCTCAAGAATTTGTATGTGTTCAGTTTAGTGTTTTTTTTTGGTTCCCCTTTTTTGTCCATGGCTATGACGCTAGTTTACATGCTTGTGACATCTATTGAGTTGTTTTAAGTTAGTTAGTCAGCAATAGTGCAATTGTATCAAGTGAGATCTGCTATTCAACTTACTGGCTTGTGTTCAAATTCTAGAAGATGTTGCAATGTTAGACTTTTTACCATAGATTACATCTAACTTTATAGTTGTAGATAATGTCATCTTTTTCCGTAATCTTATTGTTCCTTCCTATTATTACTCTAGAAATAATATGATTTACTTTGCTATCAGATTTGAGTGCCTTTCTACTTAAGTTCCATTTTTGGTTTGATTATAGCTGGTATATCATGGGTTTTGGTGTATTGATCATTCCATTTCTTCGCTAAGCAATAATTCCTTGTTCTAGCACAATCTATCAGAGAGGGGAAGCTCTTTTGAAAGTGAATTAGTATAAGTAGAATGGACAGGAGTGTAGAGATCATAGTCTAATCTTTATATGCTTCGAGTTTCAAACTTAAATTGATACAGATTCAAAGAGTTAACTGTAGCACTACACCTCAATTTCTTGTTGATATGCCTATATCAGATATGTACTTGAATGTCTCAATGGGGAATTTTTGTTGATTACTGTACTTGGGTCATTGTATTGCTGCTTCCAACATGGGGTACTAGCTTGGCAAAGAGTTGGTATTGTCAGTAATTTGCTGTTTGGATGATTTTATGATTGTAGCTATAAATTTTTATTAGCTCAAGCTAGATGGGTGATACTAAAATAAGTAACAACTATCCTTTGATGTAAATATAACACAGAAATATTGAGTCTTCCAAAAATCATTATGCTCTCTCTTTCTCTTGTATAATTGTTTCACTCCTTCAGCAAATGACAATGCCTGACTTACAACTAGTAAAAGCATTGTGTATCTTTGCAACTGATTGGATTCTATTCATCATGTTACCTATAGTGTGTGAGCATGCTTATTTACTGGCTCAAAATCTGGATCCCAATAGTGAGGGAAGAGGTGTGCTGCAGTTCAAGACTGGTTTAACTTCTGTTATTAAGGTACAGTCCTTATCAATAGATTTTTAAAGTTTTATGCTTTCACGTGTGAAGCATGCTGCATTTCTGCCATTTCTTCCTCTACTAATCATTATGTGCTGTATGTATCTATCATTGTCTGGTTATATATTTATAATAAGAGTTTTATGTATTCTATCTAACCCCTTATTTTCATCTTGAGAAACTTTCAGCAAAAGCTTGCTAAGAGAGAGGGTGGGTTAATAGATAGAAGCCAGGATATTCCTCGTTTACAAGAATTCTACAAGCTCTATAGACAGAAGAACAATATAGACCTGCTACGACAAGAAGAAATGATGTTGAGGGAGTCTGGTGTATTCAGTGGAAACCTTGGCGAGTATGTTTTTAGAATAGACAAGGAATAAATTCATTACATGAATAGACATTTGCATCTGCTTTGATCTTCTTCTATTCAACTTTTTTTTTTTTTGTCTTGTTCTTCTTTTCCTTCTCTCACACTCTCTCTAATGCTTCTCATAAAAGGAATAAAAGGAGCAAGGAAAGTTGTTTTCATGGGCGCCCAGCTTTCGGTTTAAAATTTAATGATTTCTTTATTTTCTTTGATTTGTTGTTTTCATGGGCGCCCAGCTTTCAGTTAAAAATTTAATGATTTCTTTATTTTCTTTGATTTGTTTCTTCTAGAGAAAACAAATTGCGTACCCCCGCTCCAGATGTCTTGATATCCTAATTAATCTAACCAACTCAAGAAATTTTTCTTCCTTTACATCTTGGCAGTTCCTTGTGGAAGAGCATCTTTATCCATACAACCACCCAAAAATACCTAACAGATAGAAGGAAACTCATCAATATAGAGAAAGTCAACCGACATGGATTTTCAAAAAATTGGATATTGAAGTAGAGACTCAAGTGGTCATAGGATAAATCATGACAGTTGCTCTTTGTTGTGATTATGTTAAAGTTTCTTTTAATCTTGATATATTATTTGATTCCATTTTGCCAATCTAGGTTGGAAAGGAAAGCTGTGAAGAGAAAGCGTGTTTTTGCAACTCTCAGAATTTTAGGGTCAGTGCTTAGGCAGCTGACGAAGGAAATTCCTGAAGAGGTACTTCTTGTTCTCTGTTAGATAGTTTTGACAGTATCTTTCATAAATTTAAGAGTCACTTTTCTAGTGGGGCATAATGCAAAATCTGAAACTTAGTGTAGTTTCGACAGTATCTTCATAAACTTAATAGTCACTTGTGTAGTGGGGCATACTGCAAAATCTGAAACTTTGTGTTTTTCAGCCTTGTGGCTGTGTGATTTTCCCCCAGAAATGCCACATCGTTTGCAACTTATAAGTGTCAGCAGAGTGTTATCTTCTTATTTTGTTTTTGTACCCACTTCAACAATTGCTAAATTATTGCAGCTGAATCAAATGATTGAAGCAGATGCAGCAATGTCTGAGGATTTAATTGCTTATAATATCATCCCAGTTGATGGCCAAAGTACAACAAATGCTATTGTGACTTTTCCTGAGGTCTACTAATTTTCTTCTATATCTGATGCTCATGTTCTCTTATTACACATTCCTTATTCATTAGAGCTTGTGAGCAGGTGCGGGCAGCTAGTTCTGCTTTACAATATTTCCATGAGCTTCCAAACTTGCCAGAGGATTTCACCACTCCTTCCAAACGGAATGCTGATATGCTGGATTTTCTGCAGTATGTTTTTGGGTTTCAGGTTTGTGCTTTTCTGGTGATGCCATGTAAGTTTTGTATGTTGTACTGAATTGCATTATGTGGATGCTGCTAATGTGTTTTGGGGGTAGGTAGTTGTGGTATAGTTCATTCACTTTCTGATGC
This sequence comes from Erythroxylum platyclados, assembly GCA_027563515.1. Lineage (NCBI taxonomy): Eukaryota > Viridiplantae > Streptophyta > Magnoliopsida > Malpighiales > Erythroxylaceae > Erythroxylum > Erythroxylum platyclados. Next base: position 418,956 of record JAOQMM010000003.1, on the reverse strand, counting down.
CAGTTTGATTGTAAATAATTGAATCCACAAATGCAATGCTTTTGGCCAAGGATTAGGCAGCTGTAAGATTTTTTTTTTTTTGAATATGAAATCATGCATCTGGATTTATTTAGAACTTAAATCATTATATTGAAGTCTTATTCCTTTGGTCAAATGTTGGACTTATCACTTCTTTTTAGGTAGATGGTTGGCTTTTTCTCTGGAAGGTTTTGGATAATTACTTTCACCGGTTATCTGACTGAAAGTTTTGCTAGTTGATAAGCCCTGTAGCTATGTTTTAATTTTACTCAAATCTGAGTAGTTTTGCAATTAACTTGTTGAGTTTTGACTTTGTGGTTTTCAGAAGGATAATGTCTCTAATCAGCGGGAACATGTAGTTCACCTTCTTGCAAATGAGCAATCTCGACTCCGCATCCCTGAAGAAACTGAACCAGTATGCATGATTTTGCTTGGATCACAAGTCTAAGTTTGCTTTGATTTTCTATTAGAATATTTTAAGTGGTTTGTAATGGTGGCATTTGCTTGCCTTCCTTAAAAATCAAAAGAAGCCCTGTATTTGCATATCTATGTATTTTATGACTTACTTTGTTTTTTTCAGAGTAGAATTTTTATGTTGGGTTTTGATGCTCTTTTCATGGTTGAAATAGACACTTTTAACAGTTGTCATTCTCCTTTGAGTTTTTCTAAAGAAGTTTATGTGGTCTGGTGTTCAAAACATTAGATGTTTCTTTCTTTTCCTCAAAGCTTGGCTGTTTTGTTCAATTCCTGGATAGATTTTCTGTGCAATTTTTTTTTCTAATTGATGTAGAATGTTGGGAGAGTTTTGCGACCTATAGATCTTAGAAGTAACAAAACAGCTGGTTGTGATTTATTTTACTGCCCTGTTTTGCATAATTCTTGTTCCGTTTACACGTTTCCCTTTGTTATTTAATTTGCTTTTGTTGAAAATGATTTTTTTTTCTTAATATTTTCAATTTTAATCTGACATTCCCATGTTTCATTGTTCCAGAAATTGGATGAAGCTGCTGTACAGAAGGTATTCATGAAATCACTTGATAATTACATAAAGTGGTGCAACTACTTGTGCATTCAGCCTGTTTGGAGCAAGTATGGAACCATCCTTTGCATTAGCTTGTTGCTGGGTAGTTATTGAATGCCCTAAAATTATGGTGTGCTCTGCAGCTTGGAGGCTGTTAGCAAGGAGAAGAAATTGCTATTTGTTTCCCTGTACTTTCTTATATGGGGTGAAGCTGCTAATATTAGATTTCTTCCAGAGTGCTTGTGCTACATATTTCATCATGTAAGTCGTCCTGGGAGTGCATCTTATCCTTTAGGTGCATTTTGATTTATTAGTCCTGTTCATTTCTATCCATTTACTCTTTATTTCATTTTCATTTACTTCAGGTTGCATTAATCTTAAGCTCTGATCAGTTCTTTCTGATATCAAAATGTGTGTTTATTTATTGTTGAAGTTGCTCGGTAGACTTTTTTCTTCCAATTTGCTACTAAGGCATGGCAATAATTTTTGATTTGTTTTTCTTTGTTAAATTGACTGTCAAAACAATGGGAATGTTATAATTGCATCATCGACTACTACTTTCAATTTTTACACTGATATTATTAACTTCACTTTGAACTTTAAACTTATTTTGCAGATGGTAAGGGAAATGGATGAGATATTGAAGCGGCCTATAGCACAGCCTGCAAATAGTTGCCGCAGGTCCGAAGACAATGTTGCCTCCTTCCTTGATTACGTTATTACTCCTCTATATGAGGTTGTTGCTGCAGTAAGTGTCAAAATCATGGTTGAAGTTTGGGACAGTGACAGTACTTGTTCATTTGTCATTTGCAAATGCACTGCTACCTGCTTTCGTTTTGATAAATTACTTTCCTTAACTCTGGGACATAGGACATATAATCAAACATTTCGTAAGCATTTCAAATCCTTTTATTTCCAGATTTCGTATACATGATTGCTATTATAAAATGTTTCTCAGGAAACTCACCCTTGATAGTGGGAAGTTGTTTAAGGAAATTGTCCTTCCTGTTTTGCGGTGGTTCCTTCTCCTTTCTGAAAGTTCTGAATAGAAAATTTCGTCATAATTTAAGCATCTGAAGGTTGTGCATTTCCTATAATCTGGATCTTAATATTTTCTCCTTTTCAACACTTTTCTCTAGGGACATATTATAGTGGTCCGTCATGATCAGTGGTTTCCTTACTTACGATCTCCATACATTTCATTACTTCTGCAATTGTCTTTTTATGTTGCCTGCTATTTTCTTTTTGACGTGCCTAACACTGATAGGAAGCTGCAAATAATAATAATGGACAAGCACCTCATTCTGCTTGGAGAAATTATGACGACTTCAATGAGTATTTTTGGTAAGTTTTCACTTATTTGAAAGCCATGCTAATTGGTATACTGACTTGAATTTGGTTTGATGCTATGATAAAAGGAGGCACGGTATTTTTCAGTCTTTTATTCTTGAATTAGATGACGTAGGACACTGCTAAGAGTGTCCTGACTTCGAACTTGATACTCCTTTTTATTCAATTTCCTTATCTGCTTATTGTAAAATATGTGACATCATCTAAATAAAGTATGGTACTGAAAAAAATCAATTAGTGTTACACGTTTTTTGTTCACTAATTTACTTCCTATTGATTATCCACTATGATGTGCTGACCTGAGCATCTGTCTTAACTACTCATTATGTCCCAGGTCACTTAATTGCTTTGAACTCAGCTGGCCATGGCGCAAGAGTTTGCCCTTTTTCCAGAAACCAAAACCAAGGACAAAGGTTTGCAACTTTCTATTGCTACTATCTTTGATTTTTTAACCTGAGGTCCTAAGAATAAAAGTTATGATAATTTCTTTTACCTTCTATCCAAATTTGTCCTATTTCAGCATTAGCTGTTCTTTTATCATGTACTTCATTATTGTTTGGGAATCAAAAAACATTGAAAACGTTGATAGTTCATGAATGCTCTGCTGGAGAAAGTGCAAGCTATAGCAGTGAAATGATTTGTTGTTTACCTTATAGTACATGATTCCTTGTTGAACACAAGTGTAAGTGTAGTAATGAACTGCCTTGTTGTTTACTTTGGCATGGTTGTCTTTGATCACCGGTTGTCTGATTAAACCTACTGAAATCACGTTGTTTTGGTGATGCCATTATAATTAAATAATCTTTTAACTTATTTCTTTGTCTTAAATATGTTTTAACGATCTTGTCAAATATGAATGATCTTTTATAGTTTCTTTGTTCCATTTTGAAGACAAGACAGTCGGATATTATGGCTTCAGGTTATATTAGTTAGTATTTTTATTTTATGCTTTGGATACTTGTCACAATGTGAATCATGTTTCTTTATTTGCTTGTCTGTTTTTGCAGTATCTACTTAAAACTGCAGGAAATCAACGTCAAGGGAAAACTTCATTCGTGGAGCATAGGACATTCCTTCACATTTACCATAGTTTTCACCGTCTCTGGATATTTCTTGTTATGATGCTACAGGTATGCATGTCCTGATGCAAACTTGTTTCACTTAATTTCCCTTTGTTGTGAACTTGAAAATCTCTTGGTGTTATCCATAATATGTTTCCTAACTAATACTATTGTGAACTTGAAAAGTTTCTGCGCCCTTTACCTAAGATATCAGAGTTGTTTTCTGATAAATACTTTGCTCCAACACATTTTTGTTTCTGGCTGTTGTTTCTTTCACTAAGATTTGTTTATCATTGTTGTGCCATTAATTCATATTGTTGCAGGGGCTTACCATTATTGCTTTCAATAATTCTAACTTTGGGAAGAAAACCATACGGGAGCTTCTGAGTCTGGGGCCAACTTTTGTTGTGATGAAGTTTGTTGAAAGTATGGTCCTCCACTTCTTTTACTGGTGCTTTAGGTGTTTGCTAAATGGAGTTTGAACATAACTAATTTGTTAAATCTTCTATCACATGATTCAATTGTTGGATCTCTTTCCTCTTGATTTAGGTGTATTGGATGTCCTCATGATGTATGGTGCTTATGCCACAACACAGCATGTAGCCCTTTCACGGGTTTTTCTGCGTTTTGTTTGGTTTAGTGCAGCTTCAGTCTTCATGTGTTTCCTTTACATGTATGTGAATCATTCCATCAATTATTCCTTTATGTGTTATCATTCCAACATTTATCTCAATATGTCCTACTGCTATCATTCTAACAATTTGCCTGCTTTTTGTTTGTTGTTATCTGATTGCTGTTCTCATATACAGCAAAGCTCTCCAGGGACAGGAAAATTCAGCCCTTTACAGACTGTATATCATTGTTGTTGGTGTCTATGCTGGTGTCCAACTTTTTATTAGTTTGCTTATGCGAATACCAGCTTGTCACCAACTTACTAATCAATGTGATCAGTGGCCTTTGATTCGCTTCATCAAGTGGATGCGCCAGGTTTGCCATTTCTTTTGTTCTCCTTTCTTAACTTCTAGAATATTGTTTTTTTTATACACTTGGATTATATTCTTGGAAATGAGCTGGGCCAGAAGCAGCCTAAATCTGGCCTGACCTCCTCCAAGTGGACAAAAACAATGTTATCTATAGAATAACCGACCAGAATGATGTCGTTTTGGTCTTGAGGTTTTCAAACCTACAGTCAAAACAACATCATTCTGGCGGTGGGGGCTCAGGTCAGACCAGTTTCGGGTTGCCCTCAGCCCAAGCTCGGCCTAAAGAACAGTCAACCCGAGCTTGGCCTGCTGACTTTGGGCCATATCTAGCTGTTCCGGGTCAAAACTGCCAAGCCTGTATCATTTTCAGTTTCTGGTATCTAATCTATTACATTTTCCGCTGTTGATTTTGCGCTCTTTATAGGAAAGATACTATGTTGGGCGTGGCATGTATGAAAGGACTAGTGACTTCATAAAGTAATCTTCTGATCTCTTATCAGTTGATGTTCACAGTTTTGTTTGCTACTTATAGGCTTTTGAATTTCTGTCACTGCTTGGGCAAAGAATGGGTATAGAATGCTTGTAAAATCAAACTCTCCACTCTTTGATAATGACATGTTTTGCTGCTGCAGGTATATGCTTTTCTGGCTTGTTATTTTGGGTGCGAAGTTTGCATTTGCTTATTTCCTCCAGGCAAGTAGTAGCATCATAAAGTGCTTGTGTAACCAAGCCATGTCTTTTTGCCTTCTCAATAAATCATTTTTATTGGTTAATACAGATCCGTCCATTGGTGAAACCAACAAGGGCTATTGTGCGGATGACTGATGATATGGAATATTCTTGGCATGACCTTGTATCTAAACGTAAGATCTTCTGTCTACATGTACGATATACACAAACATGCAGTGGCACTGCACTTTTCACCAAGTTTCTCATCGTGTTTGCATTGAGCTGAATTTGCTCAAATACCAATATTTAGTGTCTTTGTTCTGTGCTTGCAGATAACCATAACGCATTGACAGTTGTTAGTTTGTGGGCGCCTGTAATTGCTGTGAGTTTAAATTCATATTCTTATTTATGATGTGGATTCTTTCAATCATGTGCAACTTTAAACTTGATTTTGTTATTCATTTCAAATTCCTAGTTTGTAGTCTATGATAAATCATAATTTGTGCACCCATAGGCCTCTATATGTATCATTTTTCCATCAACATGTGGGTATTTCTGCTTGAAGTATATTCAACTGGGACCCTAGTATCAGTTGTAAGAAACCAATTTTAATTTATTGGAACCAAGTGAAACATACTTCTATCTCAGTTGGAGAATAGAATTAGCTATTATGAGCTCACTTAGCAAATAGTGTATTTCATCTCTGTGGACTTTAAAGGCAAGTCAATTTGATCTGATGTGCCCTCCCTCCCCCTTTTCTTCAACAGATATATTTTTTAGATATCCATGTGTTCTACACTCTCATATCTGCTGTTTATGGATTCTTACTGGGAGCTAGAGATCGCCTCGGGGAAGTAAGTCATTTCAATTAATGCAGAAGAATCAATTGAAATGACTTACTTCC
>JAOQMM010000003.1:360304-375560 GCA_027563515.1 Erythroxylum platyclados | reverse complement strand
GATGAAGGAAGAACAAAATCACCCTGAAGGATAAATTTCAAACCATAAGTTCTTAGAGGAAGAAAAGCAAATACAGGCTGCTGGTCTAGATGTGGCTTGTATTCCCCACTATCTGATTCTTCAAGTGTAAAGGCTATTGAAATTTCAGTTGTTTGCACTTTGCGATGACTAGCAAATGCCTGCAATTTCTGAGATGTTACAAGCCAATTCATTTTATTATCCCCACATGAGACCTTCACAATCCCATCTTCCAAAATTTCTTTCTTCATGACTACAAATGAATCATTGAGCATGTTCCGGAAGACAACAGAATGAAGGCGATGAAGAAAGAGAAGCAAAGAAGGGTGGAGATCCAAGAACATTTTCAAAGCGGTTTCTTCAGACAGTTTTGACCGGAAAGGAAGTATGATACATGTTTTCCAACACTTGTCATCCATCTGATAAGTTTCTCCACATACCAACCTAGTATACAAATCAATATTGCAAGGAGGTATGGCTGTTGGCAAAACAAAACCAATCTGTCCTTCACCTATATCAAACTTAACGTGAAATCCATTTGAATGAATCTCTGGAGCATCTGTAATCTGCAATAAGACATAAAAAGGTCCGTAAGCAACCACCTATTAACAGAACCAACATTTAATCCAGTTAATAAATTTTATTCATAAATTTATTAAAAATATTAGTGAAAATACAAAATGTATACAAACACAACAGCAAACACATAGCAATCTTTAGTCAATAATCCCATCTTCTATCTAGTGATTTATCTACATCACACAGGACTTCAGCATTCATAGGAATAGACACAATTATTCTTCTAGCTTAAACTCCCTCAGTCTTATTCCACTTCATCACAAAAAATCAGATCTACAGTAAATATCACTATTCAGGTACCATTTTCAAATAAAATAAGACGGTTAAAATCACATTGTACATTCATAGTGGAAAGCAAGTGCTGGACTGAACCTGATTCCAAGAAACAAAACATTTTACCAGGTCTTATAGGTATATTTTGACAGTCACTTGCAGAACTAAAATAAACATAGTCCAGTCTTTCCATTTCTATCGCAGTCAAAACATCTTGCACACTACTTTTTTGCAACACAATATGTTGTATAAATCACAAATCACACCATACTGCAGCATTCATTAAACAAAACGATCATGCAATAATGTCACCAAGTGAAGAAAAAATCAATGTCATAGCAAATGACTGAGTAACTCTCATGATACTTTTTGTTCCTCAAAAGTGAGGATGATATCCCTGTTCCTCAAAAGTGAGAATGATATCCCTGTTGAGCATGATATCTTCATGATTAATTAGTACTTATGTCCTAATTAATATTATACCAATTGTACCAAGGACAAAGTGACTGCAAGGAAACCCAGAAGTTCACTTCTACCTCCCCCTCTCCCTCCCCCACCATGATATCCCTGTTGACATTCAATTATACAACACACACAAACAGCACCATGATAAAAGAATCATACACGAAATACTGATTTGAAGCCGATCCCTTTCTGCCCTATGTATCCAGCACCACATCCTTTCTTGGTTGAGTTCCCAACATCGCAAAGAGCTCTGATGTTTTCAGCAGAAAAGCCTTGCTCATTGTTCAAAACAACGATACCTGAATCTTGAAGAATGAATGCTAGAGTAGGTTTGATATTTTCTGGATAGATGTTATCATCGGCATTTTGAACCTGAAGCAAAAGAATTGACATGAATAAAAATGCCAACACAACTTGATGATACAAACCATAAAAGGAAATGAAGCATATATAGCGAGAAGAAAATGGAGAGACGTCATATTATACTGAAACTCAAATCTACAAAATGCCTCCTCAAAAAATAAAAGCAAGGTAGATGTTCTACTACAGATTATAAAATGCATTGAAACAAGGAAAAGTTTACAGATGATGGTATGTGTTGTTTTGGATCATTTTCCAACTTGGTTAAAGGTTTAATTCCTTGATCATGGGCTTTCAAAGGGGTTGTCCTCTGCTATTAGTCCAAGAAATAAAGTGGAAAGAAATAAAGCACAAGCATCAAACCAAGTAGCAAACTATAAATTTAACCCAGGTTTAATTGATTACACAACCTATCGCTTCCTCCATGATTCCACAATTATGAGGGGACCTGATAGCTTATCAACATAAAATAAAACAATAAAACACTCCTCAGTGCCTCTACCCCTTGTCCCAAGTGAGAAAAGCACCAGAAAAAAATAAGTTCTATAAAGTGATGTACATGCAAAAGCTTAGGCACAATAGTTAACTTACTAGCTCCAGAAGAAAATGTGAATCCTGGGAATATAATTCCTGTGAGAGACAATGAAGTGCTCTCCCTAAGCGAGCATGTTGCTTCTTCAACATGCTACTCTCCAAGTTTGAGAGGTTTGAATCAAGACCAAATTCATCTCTCCTTATAGACTGAATGACCAAGCTTGCTTCTTTATCAATGTCATCTTCAGATAATTTGTTTATGCTATCGTTGACAATTCCATTACCAAATGCTGCTATATCATCAGCTCTGTGACCCACAATGACAAGATTATCAGAAATATTACTAAGATGAACTTGCCCCTCAGCACAAGAAACTTTATCTTGCGCATCTAGTGTGCACCTTGTCTCTGTATGTAGTTCAGCCCTAACAAGTCCCTTACTTGATAATTCAGATGCCATGAACAATTCAGCAGCATTAGTGGAACAAAAGGCACGGTAATCATCAATCCACTCTATTATTCCAATAGATAATCCTATCTCATGAAGCATAAGCCTCTCTTCGATGTTGCATTCACACAAAATAGCTGAAGGAGCATGCTTAATTACAGAACGCATCCCAGAGAGCAACACATCAGCTGCAAAACCATGAAATTCTGATGGCAGATAGCCCAGACAATCAAGGACAAACCTTGAGGCAACAGAGACTGTCTGACTCGCTTTCATCTGATCAGTCTGTAATTCACAACTCCTTATATTACTGCCAACTCTCTCAACAGCTTCACCGTACAACAGATGATTCTTATTGGCCTCTACTTCAGTATCTTCAAATTTATTCTTCAAAATGACATCAAATGCAAGGTTAGCATAAGACTTGATAAGGGAGAAAGGTACATGCTTTTCACCTCCTACCAATGAGAACAAGGATAAAAATGAGACAGCAGTTTGGAAAGAAGATAAATCAAGTGCAGCTTTCAAGAATGTATCAGCACTGGCAAATTGATCAATCCTAATCATCTTGCCATCCTTTGTCACCAAACATAACAATTCTTCCAAGTTGACTTCATTTGATAACCATTCCATGATTGGACCAAGTGTAGGAGCAAATATAGTGTCCCAGTGTGACCATAAGATTAAATCAGACAGCATAGGTGCCTTAAGTAAAACTTCAATTGCTTGTTTCGATGTGACAGACTCAATGGGTGTTATCTTCTGGCAATAAATGGTACTCAGTGAATCTGGTAAAGACTCATCTTCATGAGGCAAAGACTCACCAATTGGAGCTGTTGTTAATAATGTAGATGAAAAAAGTACATGATTTGAGATCACACTATGCTGATTATTCTTCACATTTTGCAAGAGACCTTCCATAGAATCACTCCCCTTGATTTCAAAGCTAAGCAAAGGAAACTGCCTCCTAAGTAATGCAGAAATCATCTCCTTAGTAATAGTTTTGTTCTCCTTTACGTTACTCATAGCTTGAGATACCAATAAAATCAACTGATGTTGTCGCATATTAACCTCTAAAGAAGACTTCTCAGTTACATCACCAACCAAGCAACTTTGTAGATAAGGTGGCAATAGGGATAAATGCTTCTCTAGAAAAATGAAGAAATTTCCATGACCAAGAGATTCAAATTCATTTACACCAAATTGGTCAACCAACCAGAACTCACAATTACACAGCTTTCTCACACAGTTCAATCTGTTCTCTGCTAATGGTTGGCTATTGCTGTGAAATTCCAGGTCAACATCAAAGTAACTAATGACTTTCTCAATGATAGCCTCAACATTAACACCTGTAAATCTACTAGTTAGACAAACTAAGCTTTACATATAAATTGATTAAAAACAAGAGATAAGGTACAATTAGCGAAAGTGGAAAGTGTGATGGTTGGAGATGATTATACTCACTGGATGCTTGCTGTGCACTTTGCTTGGATGCATTTGACTTGTGATTTTCATTTGGTTCAACATCAATGATCTCATATTTGGTATCTTCAGCAGATGCATTATTGTGCAACTCATGTCCAGTCATAGTTTGAAAAGTATCATAGATACTATCCCAGTTTTTAACAGATTTCATAGATGCCACCTGCAAAACAGATAAAAGTCATTTCATCCATAGTTAAGGCCCTGAACGATCAAATCAGAAAAAAAAGAAAAGAAAAATAAGCGATAATTTTAATCTAGTAAATAATGAAAAACTGGAAAATAGTGAATACAATCGTACTAATCACAATACACCTCAACACAAAACAGATCCAGAAATACAGATGAGACACAAATTTACTCTGTAGAATACTGAGACAACAGAGCACATAGACCACCCACCATATATGACATTTACTTGCACATAATACACGATTTGATTTTCAAAAGGCCAGGCAGGCCCAAACAAACTTATGAAAAGCACCATGCTTTGTCAATAGAAGAGAAGAATAAGCAAAATAGGAACTATCCTTTTATTGATTAAGAGAAAATCTAATGGGACATATTTCAAGAAATACATGTAATGCATAACACAAAACTTATGCAGGACACTTACAGCAACATTAAGCAATCCAATACATGGGTACCAAGAGAACATTGATCTGATTCTTCTCCATCGCCGATCAGAAGTATTATTTTGTTTATAGAACTGCAGCATTCTATCCAGTACCTACGAGTAAAATTGATTCTAACTGTAAAGCTCCCCATCCATTAGAAAAAAAATAGAATGGCCAATTATTTGCAACATTTACAAACAACTGATACCAAGAGATCAAATTAAATTTCTTGCAAATAGATCTGCTACAGCAGAAGCAAATTTTAAATGAGGAAGCATGCCAGTATCTTGGCTTAAAAAGATTAAATATGAAAATAGAAAATATTTCACCATGAAAATTTTTGCCTTCAAATTATTACCAAAGGCAGGTCCATAAAGGCCTAAAAATGACCTAAAGTTCACAGGGAAAAGTCATCAATGTTGACAAGGATGGAAAGCAGCACCTTTGACATTTGAAACCAAATCATTACCCTTTGATGAAAGGCAATGCATACTACAGGCTTGGTATCAATTAAACACAGAGGTTAATAAGTAGTAGAAAAACTCACCTTATAACCTTTCCCTCAAATTATTGCACATGCCACAGGTATTAGGCATGCACTGAATTGGGGTGAGGATGGTCATAACACAGAAAAGAGAATTTCAAGTCTTTGTCCCTGTTACTAATTCTAATTTGCATTTGAAATTTAGGCATCGCTTCCGACAAAATTTGTTTTATCAAGAGAAACCAACATCAAATGAAACACAAAATCAAAAGTTCAAAGAAGGAATATCAATAGCTCATAATTCAAATGAAGCATCAACTTACCTCAGCTGGTGTGTGATGCGCACATGCATGCTTCCAGGTTGTGATGAATGTTATCATGGTATTATTAGATAGTAAGAGGTCATGAGTATCAAAAAACTCCTCTGTATTATTGACACAAAATTTTAGTTCCCCCCCATCTATTTTACACGCTTTGGAGGGAGTAAGGGCATTACAATTTTCATCTTTAAATTTCCTTTTCTTTGTCAATGGCCTGATATTCTTTTTGCGCTTTGAGCTGCCACTAGCAGAAGAATATGGTGAACCAATTTCTACTTCGCCATCTAGGCCCAGCCTGGATAGCTCTTCAGCTTCAGATGGGTAAGGACAGCTACTGACCCGATCAGAGCTATGTGAAATGCAATTTGATCTACTGACATTATCATTGCTTCTCATTTTACTTTCTGATGGACTATCATCACTGGCTTCTTCCTCTGAGCTTGATGATAAAAATCTAATGTGTTTCCCACAGAAACTCTTGACTGGTGGAGAACCTGAATTGACACACTCACGTATGGCATAAAAACGCTCTTCCAAGTTCTTGCGTTTCTTTATTGCATCAGATTTCTTTCCCAGGTATTTCTTTAAAAATGCATCATGAGACTTTTTGGCTTCTTGAATAAGAGATATGTACAACCTGTGGTCAAAGTTTAACTAATGTTTATAGAACCTGACATGAGTTCATTCTCCTCAAAATCAATTTCTACAAAATTTGTATAGAAAATTAAATCAAGCACAGTATTAAAATAGCAAAAATTTAATAATTGTCTCCTAATTTTAAAGTTTAATAGGAGATTATAACTAGCAGGAATTTCCTAAATCACAAAAGAAGAGAAAAGGAAACAACAAACAGAAGTGAGGAAAAGGACATCATTATGAATACCCACCCCATGCTTTGAATACGAACACCAAGCATCTCCTTCCTTGCAAGATTACGTTTCTTAGCAACAAAATCCAGAAATTCATCAATATTAATGTCTTTCTTATGAAAAGTGTCCATAAACTGACGAAGAGCAAGAATTATTTCTTCACCAGTAATCTTGAACACTTCCGAAGATTCAGAATCAACAGGAAAATAGTGCAACACAAGTGGGTGTTGAAGTAAGGGGCCCAATTTCAGCTCTTCAAACTGCCCAAGGCCCTCTTTCTTGCATATTGCAACTTTTAAGTCATACAAGGAGGTAATTTTGTGAACCCCAACAAAGCAATGAATGAATGCATTTATCTAAATATCAAAAAAAAAAAAATCAATAGCCGGAATTCATGTCAACACAAAAAGCTTATATCCACAAGCATAGAGAACACAGAAGTATGTAAAGAAATAATTAGGCATAAGAGCTTTTTACTTTTTCTTTTTTGAAGGCAATGCCATAGTACTAAACCAAAAGATAGTTCAAAAAAGAAACAAGCACCAAAAGTTCTAACTCCAGTTCTTCCACTAAAATGATGATTTCAGAAATACTAGAGTAAGCCCTTGGTGCCTGCAGCTCCTTCTCCATAAGAGAAAGATGATCAGGAAAAATAAAACCGAAATAAAAAGATGTAACAGAGAAGTTATAGAATATTATAAATTTCAAATACTTTAAAGATAAATTCTCTTTCCCTTGAAGCCGCATTAAAAATATAGTTTTGCAAAGGTCGTTGCTTTCTCCTCAAAATCAAAGGAGCTACCGAGCTAGTTGTTCAATGGAGCTTGATGTGCAAGTTTCGCATTCCCACTTGTCCAAAAAGCTTTAAAAAATACTATATGAAAATCCCGCATAAAATTCGCCTTTTCCTTCTTCCTTTGTTAATACCCAAAAATTTAAACAAAAGATTCACTATCCCTTCCGCAAGAGAGTGCCCTCCTACAGCAAACTCAACTCAGTAAACCAGAAACTTCAATTTTAAAAAGGAAAATCAAAACTTTGACAACCATCAGCTGTCTCAAAACTCTTATCTCTCCCACTTTCTATTCCTATTAATTCTAACAAAATTTGCGATGTAAAAGAAACAGAAGTGATACAACCTCACTTTTGCTAACAAACTCTTTGTTCTAAGTGTATATGTTTTACCTTCCCTTCAATCGCAATAAGTCGGCGGACAGATGGCACCTCCTGCATCCTAAGCCCCAACTCACTCCACGACTCAACCTGCAAAGCAGTGGCAGCCGCCCGAGCAACTTCCCACGCCGACACACTCCCTCCAGCGGCAACAAGTTTGTCCCACGCCATCTCCGCTACCTTGTCAATCGCCTCCACAGTCCGTTTGGGCTCCACTGGAGTTGAGCTTGAAGGATTCAAGTTTTGGGGTTTCTTGATACGGGCTTGACGGAAATCAGGGTTTTGGACTGTAAAGTTAGCATTTTGGGGTGGAAGATGAGGGTTTTGGACTGAAAAGTTAGGGTTCTGGTATGGGAAATTGGAGTTTTGGACTGACAAGTTAGGGTTTACGGATGGAAAATTAGGGTTTTGGTACAGAGGGAAGTCTACGTAGTTGAGGTTCTGAACCGCAGTGTTAGCGAGGAAGTTATAGAGGTAGAAATTCGGGTCTTGAGATGTATAACATGGATACGGCGGATGCTGAGTTGGAGGCGAAGATCCTTGACGGCCGTCTCCGCCGGAGCCGGCGGAGGGTTGACGACGCATTGTGAGAGCAGGGTTCGTAGCTTAGTGGAAGACGCGGGAAGTAAATAGCAGAGTATTTATACGGTCGGAATCAGGGTTTTTGAATGATAGGGTCGACGGCGAAGGGCGCAGCAACCATCTTTCGATTAGATCCTACGACTAAAAATGATTGAACACTGCAAAGTTGTGTATGATTGTGGTATACTGAATAAAACCCCTATTTTTTTAAGCTAGATGTTTTATGCTTTTTAAGTGAACTTTATAAATTTAGATTTACTTAGGAGGAATTTAATTTTTTGATTTCCCTAATTAAACCATGTGGATTAATCTAATTTTAAAAGATACATCAAATGAGATATGTGCAAATTACTTTAATATTATTGCGGTTGGTTAGGTTTCCAAAATTTCAAAAAAAAGATAAATGAATATTTGTTAGAGAATAATTATAAAAGTTGATTTATTTATCACATTTTAAAAAAGGAAAAATTATTGATGTATGAATTAATTTGCAAAATATAAGAATTTAATTTTTTAAAATTATATTTTATTAATATTATGCATATACTTTAATTTGCTTTTGCATTAAATAATTAGATTAAACTAATTTCAAGAGTGTATAAATTTTAATTTTAAAAAATATTATTACATATTTATGTTTTTATATCATATTTAAAATTTAAAACTATGAATATGGATTGATCTACAATTGTTTTAGTTTGAATTTAACTTGAAGTAAGTAGGGATATTAATTTTGGCCTAGCTCAGGTTGACTACCTACAGATCGAGGTCGAGCCAAGCACGGGCCAACCTAGCCGTGGCTCGATCATAATTTCAAAAACGACCTCGTTTTATAAAAAATAATGTCATTTTTTTACATTTTTAAATATATATATAAAGTGGGTCACGTTGCCCCCGCTTATTGATATCCTTAAAACTAAGGTATAATTTTAGGATTAGTAAAAAGTTTCGAATTTTAATTTGTTTACCTTAATTATATTCAAAGTGAATAAGTTCCGAATTAGGGTTAAATGTATTTAACTCAATCTCTGATTTTGAAACCCTAATTACTCTCTCTCATCCCTCTTAACCTTCTCTTTGTGATTATAATTTAAAATAAATAGGTCAAAGTACTTTTATATAAATCAGGTTTTGGCTTGTAAATAAAAATGGTAGGTTTTGTCCAATCCGATTTAAGTTCGAAGTTAATAAGTCAATCTTAGTTGATTCGAATTTGAACTTTTTTTTTTAATTTTGAATTTCAGATTGAGTTTGGCTTTAGACATGAATAACTTGAAACTCAAAATATAAAAGAAACAACATAATTTTTATTTTAAAAATTAATATATATTTAATCAAATCCAACCAAGCTTTAATTTAAGCTAAAACTTTATTAGTTTGATCAACTTTCAATTAAACCCTTACTCAACTATAAAACTTTAGGTCAACCTTGGTCTATTACCACCACTACTCGTAAAACTTAAATTTTGCTAACAACAAGTTTTAAATTTTAGAATATGTTTGAAACTCAATCGAATTCAACCTCGGGTCATACACAAACATACAGAGATACTTTAGACTAAGACCCGAGTCCGGCTCGGTAAATTATTATCTTTATATAGAATTTATTGGGTTGGGCATAAATTGTATTTAGTCAAATGGGTCCAAATAGAGCCCTTGCCAACTGCAAGCAAAATGGAGCGAAAGCCCAATAACAGATTCAATGGACCGTACATGTCTAGTCTAAAAGAGAGAAGAAAATCACAATCACCGAATCAGCTCTCTGCTTCGATCTCTTCATCAGACTCCATCTTTCACTTCACAAGCTAAGCATGAGACGGTAAGAGACCACCCCTGCATTTTCCCTGGAAATTCCTCTTTCGCGAGAAACAAACGGGAATGAACTTCTTTTTCATTTTTATTTTACAGGCTAGGGCACCAAAGGCAGCAAAGCAAGCATGGTGTGGGATTGTTGAAGGGAACAATCGCGAAGCTCTCAATTCCGGTGTTTGTTCTCTTGATCTTCACTCTGTGGCGGCTGTTCACTGTTACAAATACCGATGACGTTGGATTGGGCACGTCCTCGGAGGTTAGTTCAGATGTTGGACGGTGTTTGTTTGGTGATTAGAAATTGGAGGAAAAATGTAAATGCTGCATTTCGCGTTAGTATTGGTTGAAAATATGCTTAATCTTAGAGAAAGATTTGATTTTTTGATTGATGGAATTTGCACGAGGAAATGAAATGATGCTAAAGGAGACAAATTTGGTGTTAGCGCTTTTTTGATGATAATATTGGAGAGATTGGTTTTTAAGGGAGCTCAAGTGGGAGATAGTTAGGTTAGCTGGTGCATCATCTTCAAATTGTTTTTAGCAATTAAAATCATCGTGCTCATTAACTAGCTATAACACTATTGATGCTTTTTTTTCTGATTAAAGTTTTTTTTTCTTTCCTTCATATTTTTGCAATTCTTCATTTCAGTTATGGAAATGGTGGGTCTTTTCCACTTTTCCAAAATTTTGACCGTGCCTTATAGTTGAAACTCCTGGTTTTAAGAAAACAGACAAATGTCGGCTGTATAAGATGTGGTGGAACTTTTGACATGTTATTGTATCAACTAAACATATGTTAACATTGCTATTCTTTCTTTTATCTGAAGATTATTCAGCTTCAGTTCCTTCTTTTCCCTATGTCTAAGCAGGTCAATGTGGAAGAACTTTGGCAAAGTGCTAATTCAGGTGGTTGGAGACCTTCATCGGCTCCAAGATCTGAATGGCCACGTAAGTGCACTTTATCTTCTGTAAATTTTTTGCATGTGACTATTTGGTTTGCTTTATACTGAAGTTTAATAGTATTCAGCAAATTTTGATAGTAATTCGATCATTGTATTGTTGCAGCTCCACCTAAAGAAAGCAATGGTTATCTACGTGTTCGCTGTAATGGTGGTTTGAATCAGCAACGAAGTGCGGTTTGTAGACCATCTTAAACACCTTTTACAAACTTGGTTTACATTATTCATGCATACTCTCTCTTTTCTTGAAATATTTCATTGGATGCTAACATAACACTGACCTACAGCTGTCAGAGTGAATCAGCAAGGAGTGAGAATGCAAATGAATGATTGTTCATGTTTTAAAATGAACCTGCCACTAATGATTGTTCATTGTTTAAAATTAACTCGCCACCCTTTTTGACTTAGATTACAACTTTTCAGTATCTAAATATTTGTTTAGTAAGAGCTTAGCAATTATATAATACATTTTTTTCTGGCTCCTTTCTTAATTTTTGGTTCGTTAGGCCATGAACTAGTGATCTTAATCCCTGAGGTGATACGTACAATTGGATTACATCTTTTATCACATATTATTTATATTTTTTGAAATGTTGAGACCTTTTCAATAATGATTACCTATTGAATGCGATAGATCTGCAATGCGGTTCTTGCTGCAAGGATCATGAATGCTACGCTTGTTTTACCTGAGTTGGATGCAAACTCCTTCTGGCATGATGACAAGTATATTCTCTTCCTCCACTTTTGAAACTTACTGCAATTTGATCTGTTTTACTGAAACACTTTGATGGAGACAATTTAATATAAGGCAGTGTATAAAACCAGATAGACAGATTTGTTTTGTTTACATTTCACTATGTTAGTGTGATGGCATATTTAGGTGGTGAAAGGAACTTGGTAATGAAGCTTCAATTTTCATGTTACATAGTTGTCACGTTGCATTTGCGGTTAACTATTAAATATCTAGAAATGATATAAAGGAGATTACTGACCTAAGCAATTAAATTTTATTCATTCATTATTGATATATGTAGTAACCCTTGAGAAAGTCATTTTTGAAATTCCAGCTGATATCTAGCTTGATATCTTTTACAATCAACTATTAAGTTTTCCCTGAATCATTTTGCAATTCTGATATAATGTTCTCAAAACAATCTGAGTGTACTGATGCATGTAACATTTTACTATATACAGTGGATTTCATGGGATCTACGATGTTGAACATTTTATCCAAGCACTTAGATTTGATGTGCGGATAGTGGAAAAAATACCAGAAGTTCGTAAAAACGGGAAGATCAAGAAGATAAAGGCTTATCAGGTAGCTGATCGCTCATCTTTCTGCATGAATTTTTAAAGTACTTTAGAGTTTTACCATTTTAACCTTTCTTGTTTCCTCTTAAATTTGTCCCTGATTTGGACCTACCACAGCTGCGGCCTGACAGAGATGCTCCTATTAGTTGGTATACAACAGTTGCTCTACAGAAAATGAAAGAACATGGGGCAATTTATTTAACTCCTTTTTCACATCGTTTAGCAGAAGAAATTGACAACTCTGAGTACCAGAGATTGAGGTGCAGGGTTAACTATCATGCACTTAGATTTAAGCCACATATTGTGAAGCTGGCCGAGTCAATAGTTGATAAACTTCGTGCAGAAGGTCGTTTCATGGCGATACACCTTCGTTTTGAGATGGATATGCTCTCATTTGCTGGGTATGGTTTTGTTTTTAATTGTGTGGTTTATTTGGAGACTTAATTTTTACGAACATGTACAAGGGCTTCTGGTGAGACCAAAAATTACTGGACACTTCTTGCTTCATTATCCATGGGGCATTTTGAGGTTTTCTTTCTGCAGCTATTTGCAAAATCTGTGAAGCGTGCCATTGTTAAAACTTCTAGGCTTCTGATGCTGTGGAACTCAAAAACCTTTCCTTGAGGACCACTGAGCTTGACTTATTATAAAAGATTTCTGTTTTCGAGGATCTAGCTGACTAGCTGGTCACAAAATCCCAGTGAATGATGCATCTGAATTAGCTTGCATATATCATTTTTTGTGTTCTATCTTTTATATTAGTTGGAGAAATGAAGATTTCATATGTCTACAATATGCCTAAGTGACACTGATATGAATAAATTGCAGGTGCTTTGACATATTTACCCCTGAAGAGCAGAAAATATTGAAGAAGTACCGGAAGGAAAATTTTGCTGAAAAAAAACTTGTTTATAAGGAAAGAAGGGCAATAGGAAAATGCCCATTAACTCCAGAAGAGGTGACTGTGTTTGTGAAAATGAATCTATTTGTTTTCTATACATATATAAGTGTATAGGTGTGTGCGTGGTGTTATTGTTCTCGTCATTGCATTTTCATAGTGTGGTGGCATGCAGTTATCTTGCTTGTTTTGCCGCATATATTAATTTTATGTTGTGTCCTATTCCAGGTTGGTCTTATCTTACGTGCAATGGGGTTCAATAATTCTACCCAGATATATCTAGCTGCTGGTGATTTGTTTGGTGGTGAGCGATTTATGAAACCATTTAGGACCTTGTTCCCTCGCCTAGAGAATCACAGTTCTGTGGACGCCTCAGAGGAGCTAGCAACAAACACCCAGGGCTTGTTAGGTTCTGCTGTTGATTACATGGTTTGCCTGCTCGCTGACATCTTTATGCCAACTTATGATGGACCTAGCAACTTTGCAAACAATCTTCTGGGTCACCGACTCTACTATGGTTTTCGGACAACAATAAGGCCTGACAGGAAAGCTCTTGCTCCAATTTTCATTGATCGAGAAAATGGGCACACTGCTGGTTTTGAAGAAGCTGTTAGGCATGTTATGGCGAAAACAAACTTTGGTGGGCCTCACAAGCGAATCTCACCGGAATCATTCTATACAAATTCTTGGCCCGAATGTTTCTGCAAAACAGAAACACAGAATCCTGCTGATAAATGCCCACCAGACAATATTCTGCAAATTTTGGATAGCCAGTTAAATGGACAGACCAGTGAAGTCAAGCACAATAATTCAACAGAATATTCGGCAGAGAGATAAAGCTTTTGCAGTAATACTTCAGGTATTGTCTCTCCTCTACATCCACATTACAGAGATGACATGAAAGCAACAAAGGAATGGTTGTAAAGGATTGGCTGATATAATTAGGGGAACATGCCTATTAGCTTCAGATGAAGAGTTCCTATAGTTTGTTGTCAAATCCGATTAGAGACGTCGTTAACCATAAATTCATGAAAAGATGTTCCGATCAAAATCCTGTTAGAACATTTCCGGAAGGACTGAGACTGTCTCATGGGTCAAGATTAGATTGCACCACACCTGATTTAGAGGGAGCTGTTTTTACTGACTTTGCTAGGGGCTTGGAGCTGAAGCTACCCTACATGTTTGGGTTGATCGTTTGAAGGAACTTTGTGCCAAAGTTAGATACAAGTACGTCACATTCATCATTTTTTTGCTTTCCTTTGCTCTCATAGCCTTTGTACACGCAGTAAAAACCGAAGGGAATCATATTATGAACAAAGGGACCTTTTCATTTTGAAATACGTCTTACAGATGTTAGTATAATTCATTTTCAGGTGAGAATCGAAGTTTCGTTGACATTTTCATAACCTTTTCTTGATATGGGATGAGCATTTAGTAGATAAGGAAAGTTTTGTGGAGAAATTGGACTGAATAATGAAAGAAAAATGAAAGATGTCTGTTGTCTTGCACTTATTTGATCATAATCACTCAATTACTTTAAAAATTGGGTACAATCCAATGGATCGCGATACTTTGATATATTTTCATTCTACTCTTTGATTTTTAAAAATTTATCAATAATCTCTTTATAATTTTAATTTTATAACAATGAGTTCTCCTATCATTAATTTTCTTTATATATCTTAATTGTAAACTTTAAAACACGTCGTGTAATGCTACGTGTCGTATCTTGTATAGTGTCACATGTTGAAAATGATATCGGTTTAATATTTACAATTAGAACTTTTATCTAAATTTAATTAAATATTTAAATACAATCTAAACTCTAACTTAAAACTCGGATATAAAATATTTTTTTAGCTTGTGCTCGGACCTGGATAACTTTTGTTGTAATACTTCCTAAAAGCCTTACCAGGTGTCATTCAGCCCTCAACTTCACTGTCTGCAAATTCTATTCAGACAGGTTGAAACCTGAAAATATTTTATATATATATATATATATATAGATATAATGAGAAAAAAAGAGTTGACAATATAATAATAATTGGAAAAATTTATTAAAAAAACTTATCTTGT
>JAOQMM010000003.1:326409-352945 GCA_027563515.1 Erythroxylum platyclados | reverse complement strand
CTGTTAGGAAGAAGAGATAGCACAACAGCAAGCAGAGCCTTGGCAAATCTTACAATTCCAGCTCCCTTTGAAACCCTAGACATACTCAGAAGGAAGTTCACTGATGTTGGTCTAAACAACAACACTGATCTGGTTGCCCTTTCAGGTAATTATCGTTTTAATTTGCATAGACAGAGACTACAAAAAGAGAACGTAATTGAGAGGTTTTTTCAACATGAACTTGAGTAACCTGTCTTAAGGATAAGCTCCTAGAAATTAAAGTCCCATGTATTAACTATCTTGCTAGACATGATATGTGCCAGTTCTAGGTCTCAAAAGTTTCAAATCCTCAGATTAAATGAACTACTGGCACTAAGCCTGCATCATTATTCTTTTTAGGTGCTCATACGTTTGGAAGAGCTCAATGTCGAACTTTCGTCGACAGATTATACGCTTTCAACAATACTAATCTTCCTGACACAACTTTGAATACAAGTTACCTGCAAACACTCCAACAACTCTGTCCCCAAGGTGGGAATGGGAGTGTCCTGGCGAATCTTGATCCTACAACTCCTGATGTCTTTGATAATAACTATTTCTCCAATCTTCTGACTAATGACGGCCTACTTCAGAGTGATCAAGAGTTGTTCTCAACTCCCGGAGCTAATGATACCATTGCCCTTGTCGGCAACTTCAGTGCCAATCAAACAGCCTTCTTTGAAAGCTTTGTGGAATCTATGATAAGGATGGGGAATCTCAGTGTCTTGACAGGAACATCTGGAGAGATTAGATTGAACTGCAGCATAGTCAATGGAAACTTAGCTGGACCAAGTGGTGGTCTTGTTAGCTCAATTTGATTGAAAGAGCTAACAGATGAATTTACTATAAACTCTTACGTTGTGTGTAATAAGAAGTCCTTATCTTCAGAGGATATTTCAGATAGTGGATTTTTGAAGAAGCAGGGCAGGATTCCTTCTGCAGTAACTTTAAGCCATGAATAAATATACACACACAACTATTTTCTAAAGCAAGCAATGTTTCATATGGAGGAGCTACAAAATTGTAACATAAAAAGACTTTTAGCATATGTGATTGAAGAATGATTTCTGTCATGCCAAAGTTAGCCTGACTTCCACTTATGGGGCAGAAGCTCAAGAGAGCAAGATCATGAACGGATGAACTTTGGACCTAGACTGCAAGAAACAAATCGAATATGAACAAGTAACGGAATCATTAAAATAGTTTAGCAGATTAAGAAAAGTTTTGTCGAATAACATCAAAGTCAAAATCTTTGAAAGTGAGATCCACCAAACCAAGAAAGAACTGATCCAAATGGCATTACCGGATAGTACTACAGTACAATTAAAGATGATTTTTACAATGTGAACGTTATCCAAAAGGAATTAATTATGTGAGATCCAAGGAAATTTATTTGCTGACGAACAATTGAGGTACATCTCACCTGTTAAATATGCTACATGTCGTTATAATTCATTACCTGTTATTGTCAGACTGGTACATGATTTGAAAAGTCAATAGAAACGTGGCTTAACTTCCTGCCGTCCATCTTTCCTCTAAAAATGGGTGTTTGGATCACCCTTTCAACATGTTACAGACTCTGGAGAGAAACTTTTCACAGGGAAAATGCATGTGAGGTTAGCTTTGCTTTGTGCGGCGCTTTTGCTGGGAGGATCACTAGCCTGGGGTCAGCTAAGTCCAACATTTTATAATCAAACATGTCCAAATGTTACGAGTATTATTCAAGGAGTCCTTGTGCAGGCACTTCAATCTGATCCCAGGATTGGTGCCAGTCTCATCAGGCTTCACTTCCATGACTGTTTTGTTAATGTAACTGAAAACAACACTCTTCATTTTGTCTCTATTCAATTTTTTTCTTCTGCTGCTAACTTCTTTTTCCTTGATCTTGGATATATAGAGTAGACTAGTTCAGGGAATAGCAGCTGTTCAAGCTCAGAACAGGAACTGCTTGTGTCTATAAGTCGAAACAGCAGATACTGGGTGCAATTCCTTTACCATCCCAGCTGTCTGAAGAGTCTGTTTTGATCAAAGATTCTTCCCTTTTTCTTTAGGGTGATGAAAGAAATTAGATTTAGTTTGTAAATCTTCGAAAAGCAAGTGCCTTCAATTGAAAGGCGCTTGTAGCTTCATCTGTAGGTAATGAAGAGTTAAAAAAGAAAAGGCTGATAGGACCTCTCCTGTGGTCCCTCTTAAGTTCTTTACAGACCTTGCTGGTAATCTTTACAGATGATCTGTCATAAAACTACACAAAGCCACCAGACATCTACGATCAAAAAGTGAAAAAGGACACATCTTCAGAGTTAGAATTTTTTTGACCAATTTTATCCTGTCTACTCTTATTTAATGATCAAATTTATCTTATCCAATCTTGTCTAATGGTTTTGTCCTGGACAGAAGTTTAGAACGATATTGTTTTAACCGGTTGAACATGAATTGGACAGAGGATCCCTGTCACACATCTTTCTTAATTTTCCCTTTCAACTTTCATGTGCTAACAATATAGATGAAAGTTCACTAAAATCTATATAAAAGGTCAGGAAAGCACTCCGTCCTTTCTGATTCTCAAAGTTACTGGTTTTTGTTACAGGGTTGCGATGCATCAATTTTGCTGGATAACACTGCAACTATAGAGAGTGAGAAAGAAGCTGCTGCAAATAACAACTCAGCAAGAGGTTTCGACGTTGTTGACACCATGAAAAGAATGCTGGAGAGTGCTTGTCCAGGAGTCGTCTCGTGTGCTGACATACTAACCATTGCATCTGAAAGATCTGTTTTTCTGGTATGCTAACAAGTCCTATCTGGAAGAGCTTATAATCATTTTTAGGTCATGCATCAATTTCTAATATCTGGATCGTCGAGTCATAAGAGTGTAAAGTGGTACAAAAAATAACTACAGGAACTTATTTAAACCTTTTGTACAGTCGGGAGGACCTTCATGGACAAACCTGTTAGGAAGAAGAGATAGCACAACAGCAAGCAGAGCCTTGGCAAATCTTACAATTCCAGCTCCCTTTGAAACCCTTGACATACTCAGAAGGAAGTTCACTAATGTTGGTCTAAACAACAACACTGATCTGGTTGCACTTTCAGGTAATTATCATTTTAATTTGCAAAGACAGAGACTGCAAAAAAAGACAGTAATTGAGAGGTTTTTTCAACATGAACTTGAGTAATCTGTCTTAAGGATAAGCTCCTAGAAATTGAAGTCCCATGTCTTAACTAGTTTGCTAGACATGATATGACCCAGTTCTAGGCCTCAAAAGTTTCAAATCCTCAGATTAAATGAACTACTGGCACTAATCCTGCATCATTATTCTTTTTAGGTGCTCATACGTTTGGAAGAGCTCAATGTCGAACTTTCATCAACCGATTATACAATTTCAACAATACTAATCTTCCTGACCCAACATTGAACACAACTTACCTGCAAACACTCCAACAACTCTGTCCCCAAGGTGGAAATGGGAGTGTCCTGGCAAATCTTGATCCTACAACTCCAGATGGCTTTGATAATAACTATTTCTCCAATCTTCTGACTAATGACGGCCTACTTCAGAGTGATCAAGAGTTGTTATCAACTCCCGGAGCTGCTGATACCAATGCCCTTGTCAGCAACTTCAGTGCCAATCGAACAGCCTTCTTTGCAAGCTTTGTGTTATCTATGATAAGGATGGGGAATCTCAGTGTCTTGACAGGAACATCTGGAGAGATTAGATTGAACTGCAGCAGAGTCAATGGAAACTTGGCTGGACCAAGTGGTGGTCTTGTTAGCTCAATTTGATTGAAAGAGCTAACAGATGAAGTTACTATAAGCTCTTATGTTGTGTGTAATAAGAACTCCATATCTTGAGAGGATATTTCAAAGAATAATGGATTTTTGAAGATGCAGGGCAGGATTACTTCTGCAGCAACTTTAAGCCATGAATAAATACGCAACTATTTCCTAAAGCAAGCAGTGTTTCATATGGAGCTACAGAAATATAACATAAAAAGACTTTTAGCATGTGTGATTGAAGAATGATTCTGTTGAGCCAAAATTAGACTGCAAGAAACAAAACTTATCAGGAAGTGCAAGACAATCGAGTGGAATAAATAAACAAAAAGTAAGCTAATTTGTCACTGCAATTCAACTTGGTGGCACCACTAGCTGTTATGAGAGCACACCAAACATGATTTTCTGGTACAGACGAGGAGATGAAAACTTTACTATTTCCCAAGTTATGATACATCTGGCCATATGGTTTCCATTAGTGAAGTGCCAGAATTCTCCCCTTTGGACGAATATGATCAAGTACCTGACATTGAGCATCTTCCTCAACTGAATTATCCTGTTCCGAGTGTGTAACATGTAGGTGTTACAAAATCTGGAATCCCTCAATTTGGTGTAAGCATCTGAATATAACTATGCTTCACTTTTCTGCAGTAGATGTCTCGGCTTTTGTTGCTGCTGCTTATGTCTGAGGAGAAGTTGAGCAAATACGATCTCATTCCATGTGTCAGGAACACCAGGAAGGCACCAATGGCTGCAATCCTGGAATCTTGATCTCTTCTCTTCCTCTGATAAATTCTGCTGCCGATGGACTGAAGGGTGAGCATCCTTCCGGAAGTTAGTCATTCTTGTAACATTCAGGTAAAATACTGGTGTCTTCATCTCCTTCAGGACTGACTCCAGAATTTGCACCATTGGTGGATCCATTTCAAATGAGTTTTCTGTATCCAGTGGCTCAGTTTCATTGTGACACTGCCCACCAGAATCCCATTCTCCACCCCTGTGTATGGATATACAAAAACGATTCTAAGGAATTTACTTAACCCTTAATCATAGGGCTTCATGTATGTAATTCTGCTGGACATACCTGAAGTGAGAAACAGAATAGCCCCTGAAGACAACAAGTCTCTTAGAAGGGTCTGCACTTTCATCCACCCATCTACCCCAAGTTCTCATGGCCTTCAGAAATGCCTCATTGACATCCATTTGGCTATGAATGTGGTTTCCTTCTTGATAGTAATCCTTCCTGTCAATTTTTTATCTAAATTTATAATCTTTTACAGTTTCCTGGTATCAGTGATATGGCGAGAGAGAACAGACGGTAGAGTTTACCCGCTAGAAGTCTTCTCATGTGTCCACCAGTGACCTGTGTTGAAAATTAGAACATCTGCATTTTTGTACTTATCAGATGATTCATCAACCATATCAATGCGGAGTGTTTCCTTCTTTGATCCATCTACTCCTGGCAGTTCTGATTCCCGAACAAGAAATGTCGATCGAAAGAATTCCACTGAGCAATTATAATCCTAGTGATCCATTCAACCATCAGCAATCTACATGATTACCAAAATAAAAGAAGGTAAAAAGAATTAAAACTTAAAGATCTTAACTAGTATCATGACTATTTAATAACAGTAATTGTTTAACAGTTGATCTGATCATAGTTTTTGAAGTCCAGATTCTGAATCCATTTTCATTTTCTCTTTGCAACTTTGCTTAGTACTGATCAAAACCATGTTGTTAAGAATATTGATTGAAGAGGAATATTAGACAACATACTTGAAACACAAAAGAGTAAGAACCCTCAGTTCTAAATTCTTCTTGGCCTGAGGCTTCAAAAACTTTGCTCCTATCTTCAACCGAGTTTTGGAGAATGCAAACAAGAGATTCCCACATGTTTCTATTCAGAGAATCGCCAACAAAGACAACACGCTTCCCTCTCAGTATCTCTAGCATGAGCCTTGCATTCAACCTGCGATTAGGGGTAAATTAAGAATCAAAACTTATGTATTCTGTAACTCAAAAGCTTATTCAAGCATAGATAAAGAACCAGGTTAGTCAAACAATTGACGCTTCAAACTGAAACTTTTCTCAATATCCTTCCATTCTATAAATCTAAAGCCACCCATCAAAAGTGATCCCAACACACATAACAGACATCAGACAACAGACCTCAGACAACAGCTATCAGTACTTTCTTGTAAACAAACCCCTACATGCTCCAACCACGAGCTTCAACTGAAAAAACATGGAATTACCGTAATCCAATCTACATTAAAGCACAAAAACAGCAAACAACCATAACTTGCCAGCTATATCTATATTAATACATACATAAATTATCTCAACATAACCCTTGTAGCATAAACACAGCATAGTCCAATATATCAACTGGTTCAGCAATACTAACTTCGGTGAATAAATCCTTCAAGGACCTAATATAATGGATTAGACAGTTCCTAGTTAGAAGGTAAAGTCCCAAAAGTTGAGGTTCTCTCACATATACTATCCAATAGCTCCTAAAAGAAGCATCTGCTTCCACTGGCTATTTCATTGCTTTTCTAGCCATCGTATGATGCAGGACAAAATTTACGCGGATTACAGGCATTCCTCAACATTTTTAAACAAAAAATCAACTACAGATTCTAGCAGAATCTACTCCAAACTCAAAAAAAATACACCAGAATAACCATATTTTTGTTGATTTTTATGAGATAATTGACAGGGGAAGAAGATCAAACACATAATATGCACCTTGGGATTTTGCAATGTCGTGGTTGCCATCTATATTTTTGATACCCATCATCGGGCCTTCCATTAAGAAAGCAGTTGAAAGGCTCATCAATGAAAGGGCACGAACCAGGTGCAAATAGAGGGTATGAGTGATCTCTCACCCACCTCCCGTCAAACAGATTACAATGACGCATCTTCTCCACCCATCTCTCATCATCTATCTTCCGGTTCTTTCTTTTTGATGGACTTGGCCTCTTAACTCTCTTCTTCTTTCTTACCGGTTTCTTACCTCTTCTACTCAAATTCTGGTGCTTACCATTGTAGCCTCCCATCGATTCTTTGGCTACTCGATTTGCTACATTCTCTTTTAAACTATCACTCCTTAAAGGGTTCTTCTTGGTTCTCTCCAATTCTTCCGTTTTCGCGGAAAGTTCATGTTTTTCTCGAAGCGGTAACGTATGGTTAGGGGAAGAACGCACCCCTTTTTGAACACTATGCTTATCATCGGATGAAGATTCGCCGGAAACATGTAAAGGGGTGTTTGGCCGGCGAGAAAGAGAGGGAGAATCCGAAAGGAAATGCGAAACGTTTCTGGTTCTTCCGAGGAAATTGGTGCGATGAGTGGACGAGTGAAATAGATTGCCAGAAAAAGGGAGGTTTAGAAGCACGAAAAAAGTAAAGACAACAAACGCAAACGTGAAAACAAAGGCGAAGATCAAGCTTCTTCTTGTTGTGAAAATGGAGGAGATGTGCTTGGACGTTCCAACAGCTCTTATGGGCAGATAGTCTTTAGGTGAATGAAACGATGGTGATACTAATGGTGAATCTTCCATTGATGAAGAGATTAGAGACCAAGAGACATGAGACGGAGAATGTTGAAGATCTTTCATGTACGAAACTGTATGTGATGTTGTTGATGGCAATGTACGTAACTAATGTTGAAGAAGATTTAGAGGTGACGCCATGAATTTAGTCCGATCGCTTAGCCATGCATGCAATAATAGCGTCCTTCCCACTTCTTGTTTTGCAATATTGCATTCCATAGCATGTTATTTTATAGCCCATTAAGAATCATAAAATTGATTAAGAATTAAATAATATTTAAAGAATACTGAAAAAGAATATCTTTATTATTTAAAAATTTATGTTTTAATTGAAAAAAAGATTATTGAATAAAAATTAATTGATTTATTTTAGTTTATAAAAATTGATTAACTTACTGACCGATTAATTAATAAATTGATCCGTTTTTAAAAATAAATATTACTAAATTAAATCATACGTAAAGTTACAAATTAAATCAAAAAATTAGTTGGTTCAAAATTTTTATTGTTAAATCGGCCAAATTAATTTAATTTTTAAAATATTATTTATATTAAGGACTACGTGTCCGTCCCTATCCTGTATCACCTAAAATTGATGAATTAAAATTTGATTGATCGGTTTCAAATCGAATTTAAATTGTGAGAGCCCATTCCGACTTGATTGCTCAAAATGGTATAACATGATGTTGCTTAATTCGTAAATTTATAAAATTAAAGATTAAAACGAAGTGATTTTGATATAATTAACTAAATAAATATTTTATCTATAAAATTATTTTAGTATACTTGAAAAAAATAAAGTTAATTTTATTTATAAATAAAAAAATAAAAAGACATCATTTTAGTCAATTATACTAAAATTATAACATTCATATCAGTCGAGTTTAACCGAAAACAAACCAACCCAATTCAGCCCATTGTCAGCCAGAACACTAAACATATATTTTGGTTTCTACACCATTTTTAGTAAATAAGATTTTAAATTATAAGTTGAGTTTTGGGATTTAAGGCCCAATTCTGAACTCAAATTTTTATAAAATTTGATTAATTTGTCATGATTTTCAGGTCTGAGAGAAAAAAAACTCAGTCTATTAATTTCAGATCAAACCAGATCAGATTAAATTGAACCCAAGTTGAATCAAGTTCTAGTTCATCCCTGATGTTTCATTACAGTTGATAAGCATAACTAGGCCATTGAGAAAAAGATTGATACGAGACCATCTAACAAAATCTAGACACTCAAAATAACTGCAAAGAAATGATTGGATACACTTTGATGAGGAAAAATTTGTAAAATAAGGTAATCACAAATCCTGCATCTGAAGGCATTCCCTAACCACAATGTAGCAGTAGCAGCCTTCAGATGATTACAAAACAGAAACAAGAACAGCTCTCCCTTTATTCAAGATTGAATATTCATTCAAGTTACTTCAACAGCCTAGCAGATTTGAAAGTATCCAATCCGCCGCTAATCGGTAAGCCTTTTCGCCTGACTTCATGAGAGACCGATAACCTTTCCAGTTGAGGTGTCAAGGTCGATATCATAAAAGCATGGCCTTGTTGGTAACCCTGGCATTGTACTCATTGTCCCCACTAGAGGATAAATGAAACCAGCTCCTATGCTTGCTCTCACATCTCTTATCGGTAAGACAAATCCAGTTGGGGCGCCCTTCTCGGATGGATTATGGGAAAAGGAATACTGAGTTTTAGCCATGCAGATTGGCAGACCAGAGAATCCTTGTTTGCTATACATCTCAATTTGCTTCTCAGCCTGATTAGACATAAAAGAACAGAAGTCATTCAAAAGGGTCAAGGTGTAATCAGCAGTTCTGAACAATTTTTGACAAATTCTAGAGCCAGGACCAGTTGGCATTATACAACTTCATGCATTTTTAGCCATAGCTTCACATTTAGGTATTATTTATCGCATTCTCGAAATGAACTATAGGTGGAAACCTCATGGAACATGGCCAGAACCTAAAAGAAATGCATGTATCTGCTTTCAACTCTCATCTCATTTTCAAGCTTGATGAGTTCAAAGAGTGTGGATCTATCACATGCTCAAGACATAAAGTGAGTCCGTGGATAAAGGGCATGTCGACATTGTTGAGACAAACTGAGAACCTTTAAATTTCGAGCATCACTTTTGAGTGTAAGACACTATAAACCAGAAACAGTTCTGCTATGATAGTTTAAACCAATTTCAAAAGAATGCAACTTGAAGAAAGGAAACAAAATGCAATAAAAAGCTTGAGAATAGAAGAAACTACATGAGATGAAATGAGGTTAGAAATTTGAACGTGAACTAGAAAAATTGGAAAAAAAGGTAGTATGCTAAGGTTTACCTGTTCTAAGTACTCAACACCGCTAGCACCATATGACCTTGCTATTGCCTCAATTTTCTCTTTAATGCTAATTTCCAACGGATACAAGAACTTAAATGGTTGAGTCACACTCTCACAAGCTTTCTGAACAGCAATCCCAAGGTCCACCTGAAGTTCATGAGAAAATGTGTTAACAAAATTTGTGTAACCAGAAAGAACAAGGAGCTAAATAGCATCCAACAACTAGAAACAATGAAATTTGTTCCTTGGTTCAAGGATGGAAGGGAATAAAGAATGATACTAATGAATTAACTGACAACAGAGTAAATTTAGAAACTCTTGAGGCTTGTCACATCGTTTATATTATAGCAAAATTGATAGACTGAATAAGCCAGTATACCGCTCCTCTCCCACCATGAGCATGGTGTGTGCATATAACAGCATCAAATGCGCCGGCAGCCAGTGCTGCAGTTCTAACAGTATTAAGTTCTGCTTCGGTGTCAGATGAGAACATGTTTATGGCAACAACAACGTTTACACCATAAGTCTTAGTGTTTGATATATGCTTGGCCAGATTCACGCAACCAGCTTCAACCAAAGCCACATTCTCGGTTGTGTAGGCATGGTCGAGAGGTTTTCCAGCGACAACTTCTGGACCGCCACCATGCATTTTCAGGGCTCTAATTGTTGCCACAACAACAGCACAGTGAGGTTTTAATCCACTATAGCGGCACTTAATGTTCATGAACTTTTCTGTTCCAATATCAGCTCCAAAACCAGCTTCTGTAACCACAAATCCACCAGATCCTACCAGCTTCAGTGCAATCTTATCAGCCACAACAGAAGAATTACCGTGAGCAATATTTGCAAAAGGACCAGCATGAACAAGAACAGGAGTTCCCTCAAGGGTCTGCATCAAAGTAGGGTTGATGGCGTCCTTCATTAGCACGGTTAAAGCACCTCCAACACCAAGATCATCTGCTGTTATAGGATCACCAGTCTTGCTATTCCCGATCACCATTTTTCCCAGCCTCTCTCTCATATCAGCCAGAGATGTAGTGAGGGCCAAAACTGCCATGATCTCACTAGCCACAGATATATCAAATCCAGTTTCCCTCACCATACCTTTTTCTTCAGGACCTTGGCCGATTGTAATCTTTCTTAAAAACCTATCATTAACGTCCATCACTCTCCTCCATGTAATCGAATCCGGGTCGATATCAAGTCTTGCAAATTTCTTGACTTCTTGGGGTGTCAGGTCCTCAGGTTTGGTTTTGGAGATACCAAGCTTCTTCAGACGCCTAAACATTATGTCACTGAAGCTTCGTTTTCCTTCTTTGTTGGGCGGACATAGACGGTTCAAAAGAGCCTTATCCGATTGGGTAGACTCATGGAAAATTCGGGTATCAATAGCAGCTGCTAGGAGATTGTTTGCAGCCGTTATTGCATGAATGTCCCCTGTTAGGTGAAGATTGAATTCATCCATCGGAATCACTTGGCTATAACCACCACCAGCTGCACCCCCTTTTATTCCAAAAGTAGGTCCTTGTGATGGTTGACGAAGGCATGTGACAACCTAACATCCAAAACAAAGAAAGTTCCTATCATGATTATTCCAGCATGATTATAGCAGAGTGTAAGCATTCAATGAGTCAGGGTCTTATGAACTCAAGCAATGGGTACCAAGATCACTGTAACTACAGTTAGAATACTTTAGAAATACAACACTGTAGCAGTAGCTTATAGAATTAGTTACGAGAATAGTATACAACTCGACAAAAGGACCACATGTATATATACGAAAATAGAAACATAAAATACATAGATAGATACTAAAAACATAAGCAGAAAGAGGAAGTAAGGTCTGAACATGTGAGCAATCTAGAACATTAAGTGTAATGTATTAATGGAAAATAGGCAGAGACATGGGCATAAGCAAATGCTTCCTCACGTGTCATTTTCAATAAGAGCAAGAAAAAATAGAAAGGGATGTGTTTTAAAACAAAATCCAACTTTCCTATTCAGACCTAGTAATAACAGCATACACATAACACCCTCAACCAAAAAGAAAAGAACAAACAAACCAGAAGTTAATGCAAACAAAACTTTGAAACACTAACCTTCTTATCAAGAAATGCACCCAAAGCTTGACAGAGGCCAACAGTAGTGGTTGACTTGCCCTCTCCAAGTGGTGTTGGGGTAATCCCTCCAACGACTACATAGTATCCATCAGATGATCCTTCGAGCTCATCAAGCGCTGACAATAAAACCTGAATAGGCAAGAACACACAACCTAGATACTCAGTATGTAATCCAACTAAAACAAAAACCCCACAAGTAAAATATGACTTATATCCCGTTCTTTCTGTATAACGCAAAAGATATGAATACAAAAACCCAAAACAGCTCGGAGTGAGAGATGATTCTTTTCCAAATACGATCTCATAAACAAATTGAGCATAAAAGAGACAAAGACTTCCTATAATCACAGCACAAAAGTCTCCAACAAGAAGCAAAGAAAATTCATGGAAATTACCATCCAATGAGAAAAAGTATACAATCTGCTTCTTCTACCACCATAATTCAGTAATCAAACATAACCAGACTGAACCTACTCATAAACTTGAAGTAGACAAAGGGAATGGGGTATAAGCAATGACCTTGGCCTTGTATTTGCCATAAAGATCAAAATGGTTTGGGCTAAGATTAAGCTCCTTGGCAATCTCAGAGATGTGAAGTGGCTCAACAGAGTTTGCAATGTCTATATCAGCCGGTACTGGTGACACCACCTGCAGCTTCCTCACTGTCTTCGATGATGATAAACTCATTGTCTGACAATCCACCTTCTGTTTCTTCTTCCTCACAGTCTCGTTGGCTCTTTTCAAGTGAAGGATCGTGAGAGTCCTCAAAGTCTTCAACTTTGAAGCCAACCCAAGCGGAGAAACAGATAAATTTATGGAAAAGTAATATAAAAATGGAAACTTTGAAGAGAATTAATTAAAAAAATATGAGAAAGTGAGAGAAACTTACATGGAAATGTGTGCGCCTGCTTTTCTTATCTCAATCTGAGGTGGCAAACCCGGGGGAGGGAAGGAGAAAGTGATAGAGTGACAGCAGTTATCTCCTCACATTCACGTGGCATAATCCCATTGGTAAATTATTTGTATTAACTATAATGATACGCATGAAACAGACGAAAACAAAAAAAGTCAACGTATGGAGATGCGGGGTATCGATCCCCGTACCTCTCGCATGCTAAGCGAGCGCTCTACCATCTGAGCTACATCCCCTCTGTCCTGTTGCTCGTTGATCCAAAGTTATAGATAACGTAATCTATTGGTTTGTATCAAAATTGGCCCAATCGAATCTTTTTAGGTTGAATAAATTGAATTCTATCCAATTCAATTGAACAAACTAATTTTGTTTTAGCATAATTTATTTTTAACTTGTTAACCAAATAATGTTATTTTACTTGAGTTAGTATAAATTGGCTCAAACATTTTAAGCTAAACTGAACCGATCCTTCAAAGTTCTAAATTTAGTGTAAAGTCTTGATCAAGTTAACTTAACCCATTTATCCAATTCGACCTAATTTCAATCAATCATTCCTAATTTTAGCATTACATTAAAATAATGAGTATGAGTTGAAAATTTTTCTATAAAATGTATCTTTATATTTCATGAAACAACATACCTAAATGGGCCAGTGGTAGTAGTCATTGTGGCAGCAAAAATAGTTTTATTTTTTGTTTATTAGTTTATATTAATAAACCCATTTTTGCTCAAATTTATATTAATAAAGTAATTTATATTAATTTATATTAATAAGCTGGGCCTTAGATCCCATCTTTGCTCAAAATAAGCTCATATCATGTCTTATATTTGAATCCAACGATTTAGTTCAATTTATTAGATTCAAAGTCTATAAATTAGAATCGTATTTTGAGTCGGAATAAAATTTAAATGATTGAATCAATTTTTAAGATAAATTGTCTAAATTTTTATTAAAATAATATTATGTTCTTATAATTTTTAAAATAATTATAAATTAATCAGCAAATTTTAAAATTTTAAAATTAAATTACATCATTTAAAGAAATTAAATAAAAACAATAGTATTTTAGGATACTCTGAAATACACCCAAGTTTGACAAAAGCTTAACTCAACTCGATGTATTTTGATTCCTACTTATATCGTCTTCTTTTTCTTTGCTTTTACCACATATTTATTATGAAACAGTTATTATGCATATTTGAAATTTAGATAAATGTGAAATTTAATTAGATCCCTAATTATCACTAGTCTTAGATAAATAAGGATGATTCTTTTATCAAGTAAGTGAACAATATATTTTAACTTCTTTTACTTTAAAAATCGACTCTTTATGTCGAAATTAATTTTAATACTATTTCACCTTAGGAATATGAAGACTACTCATTTTAGGTTGGGTTAAGATTTTTCTGAAAAATTTTAGGCTTTGAACTGGGCTTAAGCTCGAACCGTTTGACTTGGCTTAGTCTGAAACTCAAAATTTTTAATAAAAGTAACATCATTTTTAATTTTTTAATTAAAAATATAGTTAATTGAGTCAATCAAACTTTAGACTATTCAAGTCAAATTAGATTTTAGGCCCAATCGTAAAATTTTAGATTGGGCTCGAGTTTACGTAGACTTTAGCTCGGTTCCGCTCATTGCTACCCTTAATCCAAGCCCAAGTTCAGGTTGGCCAATTATCACCCCTAATCTACACACAAAATTTTTAATAAAAATAATGTCATTCTTTATTTTTTTAATTAAGATATAGTTAATCGGGTTTTGTCCAGACTTCATCAAACCAATCAAGCTTCCGCTTACTCAAGCTATATCGAGCTACAAGCCCGACCACAAATTTTTAGATTGGACTCGAGCTTAAGTGGGCCCGAGCTTAACTCAATGATTACTACTTCTAGCTAATCTATCTATTTCGGAGTTTGACTCGAAATATATATCATTCCTAATCAGCACCCAAGTCGCATTCATTTTTGAAAAATTTGTATCCAACTGGTTCTAAAGCATGTCTTTATCTTCAGTAACTTAAACGTGTACACAAACATCTTATGAATGAAGAGGAAAAGAAAAAGAGAGTTGGATGAACGATAATTCAACCAAATATCGATCAAAAAGAAAAAAAAAGAGTACGATGAAAGATGATTGAACCAAATCTCGATCGAATTGACTAGGACTTCGCTGCTTTTGTGTGCATAAACTTAGCTATCAATACTTTGAAAAATGACATTGAATTTGAAGATCTCTACAATGACTTGCAGCTAATCATATTTGTATTCTTTTCTTACAAGCATTACCAAGTTGTTAGTACGAATCATGAATATGTTTTAAAGAGCCTTGTGTTAGAAAAGAGAAATATTAAATATCAGGGATGATAAAAAGATACAGGTTTAATCTGATTTGATTCGAAGATAATGACGGAAGTTCTATTTGATTAGGCTCAAATCTTCAATCAATCCATCATTGTTTGTATTTCTTTACGTTTTTATCAACGTTTTAAAAATTAGATTAGAAGTTAAACTAATAAGACAAGATGTTAAAAGCTTAAAAAGTTTAACCGGTGTTAAACAGCCATAAAATCAGCTAAAATTAAATAAACTTAAATAATTTAAAATATGATTAAAAGAGATTGTCCTTATCTATTAAAAAATTTGAAGTACAATGATGTCTTACTTAAAACACAACCAAATTTGTCTTTAAATTATATAGTTTCATGACATATTTGACTTAAAAAAAAACTTAAAAATCGATTTAATAAACATGATTGAATTTTTGATAGGGTTAATTATAAAAAAAAGTTAAAATTTACTCAACTTTATAATATTAGTCTAAATTTTGAAAAGTAATATTGAAATTTTTTAATTTTTTATTTGTAACAAAAATAATGAAACGTTAAGTTTTCTATTAATCTAAATGATATAATGAGCCATATCAAATTAGTTTTTTTCACAAGACTATTACATGATATAACTTGTGATATCATCCAAATTAATTAAAAATTTAATATCAGGTTAATTTTATACAAAATTTAAATTTCGAACATTTTATAAAAAGTATCGAGCTAATATTATAAAATTAAATAAAATTTAAGATTTTTATTGATTTTAAATTCAAATCTAAATTATTATATAGTTTTTAACCGGTCCCACCTATTCTCATCCGTCTCCATCTTTTTGTACTTCATAATTGTAAAGAGTTTCTTCTTAGAATCTATCATAATCAACTTTTTTATTAATTAAGGATTAACCTGCTTAGTTCTAAATCTACCCAAATCCCAACTTGTACTGATTTGCTCCTGTCCTAATCATATTAGCCTACTCATACCTAATGCCTTTCAGGTATATGTTTTTCACATGCATGGTCTCTTCTCTTATCAAAGTGGCTAACTCGTTTTCCAAATCAAAACCATCCATGTGGAAGTGTAGGACACGTATCCACAGCTCTTCAATTGCGTCCAAACTGCTCTAAGCTCCGTTGTTGTTGAGCTGTGCCAATCTCATCACCACTCAATAACACAAGAAGAGCCATGATATTATGATCCTGCCACATACAATTAGGATGTTCACGGTTTTATATTAAACTAGTTTTGTCTGCTTCTTCCTTGAGTCAGAACCCATTGCAGGAACTACCATTCAAAGCTAAGACCAACCGTACTGTTTCTTGTCCTTTGGTTGCTTTCTTTTTCTTTTCTGGAATTTAATGCTTCATGTAAATCCCTGGAGTTTCTAACTCAAAGTTCAGAACTTTAAATCTAGAAAGTTTCTTCCGAGAACAAAAATACTTTGCATATTAAATGGAAGAATCTTACAGAAGATATATGGTGGGTATGACTATAAGGTTAAAGGCTAGCAGACATTGCATAGTAGTTGGAACATACATGATTCACTCCTTTGTAGCTTCTAGGAGCTGTCAATTCTAGACTTAAGTAGCTAAGTTTTGTTTAATCTTAAGAAGAGTACTACCTGTTTGGAGTTTGGTTTCTGTAAGTATTAAAGAGAGGAGCGCATTTTGGAATTTTGTTCCTACCAAAGGAGTCCACGTTCATCAGATTTTAAGTGATTTGCTTACTCTGTCAGTTTGTATAAAAGAGAAATTGCATTGAGATAAGGGGAGCATTTTTTCTTGGTCTGGTTCACTTTCTTGCCTTGTTCTTCTCAACAATAGATTATAAGAACTTTACTTTTTGTGGCAGAGATTGAAAGAGAGATTAGTTATCTGTAAAGGGTTTTGCTCCTTGTAATGTCTAGTTTGGTATGCTCCATGTTTCCTGAGAATTCAGATTGCTGTAATTCTCAGAATCCAAAGAAGCTTCTTTTACCAATAACCTCAGCCAATATGTTCTCTCAATCCTGTATCGACACTAACTACGAAGAAGAAGAAGAAGAAGCAGAAGATGAAGATTCAGAGAATCTTTTCCACAGGAAATTATCCTACAGAACTTGGTCTGCTGAAGAACAACATGGAGAAAAACGAATTCCTTATACACCCAAAAAGACTCAAACTTGCAAGAAGATACCTGTCGAAGAAACCTCATCTGTCAGGATTAGCATGGTAAAGATACATCTCTGAAATTGAACAGTTTCTAGCCTCATTTTCCCAGATCTCTTAGTGTTAATCAAATTCCAAAAGTTCAGAATGGTTTGGAGTGTTCTTTCATGGCTTATCAGATGGTTACTAAAGTGGCTGACATTAGTCTGTTTATTGCAGCATTCATCTGGAAGAAAGATGATAAATGAATATGTAAAGGAAAGGAAGATCAGTAGAGGAAGTTATGGAAAAGTGGTAAGCAGCATTTCAAGTACTCTTTAAAGCTCTTAGTGTCATAACATGATGATGCAACTAGTCTGAGTAACAAATTCTGTGCAGGCATTGTATCGGAACATCGACAGTGGAATCCCTTACGCAATTAAGGTAAATGGTTATTGAACTTACTCATTGATACAGCCCAGTTTCCACAACTTTGTCCTGAGCTGCACTGCTTGGACGGATTGATCTTAGTGATCAAGATCATTTGGTATCCATCTTGTATCTTCTAAGGTTCGGCTAATCCGATCGATGTTCCCGTTAACTCGAACATGTCCTGGTAGAAAATGCAGATTCAGTTTGTAGTAATGTTTCTCCCCTTTCTGACATAAAAAGCATTCTTTTGTCACTGCAGACTGTCTGTAAGTCTCGTTTATCCAAGTTGCGCATATCAAGTACCGAATCCGCAATGACTAATGTTCTCAGAGAGGTACAAGCTTTCTGAATTTGATGCAGTAAAAACACAAGAAACAAGCTTTCTTAATTTGATTCTTAGCTTTGGAACTTTGAACCTGGCAGGTTTCAATACTGAAAACACTAGAACATCAGAATGTTGTTAACCTTATTGAGGTGATTGATGATCAAAGATCAGACTATCTCTACATGGGTATGAGGCAGCTTTCCATTTGAATCATTACAATCATACTTTTGCTCGAATCTTTCTCTCTGACATTTTGTCATATAGTTCTTGAGTATGTGGGAGGCAGTCCTATAAGCAGCATCTTTGAAACTAAAGCAAGGATTGATGAGACAACTGCAAGAAGATACTTCAGAGATGTAGTTGCTGGTCTTGTTTATTTGCACAGTCATGTAAGTTCACAGATTTCATACTCATTCACTTCCCAGATCTCCTACTCAAGAAAAATCTCAACAGAAAATGAAAATCTGAGCTTTTCCATGGTATAGGCCAACGTTTCAGAAGTGCAATTTCCTTTGCAGTTCAAAGAGTACTCACAAACCTGGAACAAATGCAACATCTTTTCTTTGAACTATAAATCATTATCAGAAGTTGATTGAATCAAACACTTGCAGACACCTTTCTTTAATCTAACTGTTAAAGTGATTCCAATTTCTTAACATGGGTCGATGCCTATTTCTCTGTAACAGAACATTGTGCATGGAGATATCAAGCCAGAAAATCTTCTGCTCACTACTAGTGGAAGGGTGAAGATCGGTGATTTCAGTGTCAGCCATGCGTTTGAGGTAATGCCTGACTGAACAGTTGCTCAAAATCACTGGAAAAGAACTTCATGATTGAGATTATCAAACAATTGATTCTCCATTTCTGATGGAGGGATTGAAAAGAATTGAATAAAAGTCACTAAATCTTATCCAATAATGCTTCAACTTTGATCTGTAGAATGGCAACGATGAGCTCTGGAAATGCCCTGGAACCCCAGCTTTTACTGCACCTGAGTGCTGTTCAGGTAAAGAAATTTAAAGTTTACATGAAAAATTTCTCAGTTCATCATGTCCTGAAGAAACACTTAGAATCAAAACTGGAAAACCAAAATTGACATATCTAGTTCAACTAACATTAATACTGCAATCATCTATTATTCTGATAGATGCGGACACTCATAACGAGTAACCGATTACTAACTGCTTAATTATAAAAATCATAAATGTTTTATCAGTAATGCAAGTATGTTGATCCTATAATCCCGTAAAGAAATTTCGTCTTATTGCATCAGGTACAGTTTACGGCGGAAAAGCTGCTGATACGTGGGCTGCAGGTGTTACATTGTACTTCATGGTAGTAGGCTCCTGCCCTTTCCTTGGAGACAGCTTACCTGAAACTTATGATAAGGTGAAGTTGGTTCAGATTTTTAAGTTTGCTCTCAAATCCTCTTTTTCTATGTTCTTACCTCTTTATGCTTAAAAACCTGTCAAAACTTTTTCTGTTACAGATTGTTCGTAGTCCTTTACAACTCCCAGAAGATTTAGACCCAGGACTAAAAGACCTGATCCAAAGCCTTCTCTGTAAAGGTGCTGCATTCATACACTTACCATTCTACATAGAAATTATATATTATCGAAAGCGAATTATAAGATCATTCAATAGTTTTTAAAGTGCTAATTGATATATGAATAGTAAAATGGTATTAAGAATATCTGAAT
Source organism: Erythroxylum platyclados (assembly GCA_027563515.1). Lineage (NCBI taxonomy): Eukaryota > Viridiplantae > Streptophyta > Magnoliopsida > Malpighiales > Erythroxylaceae > Erythroxylum > Erythroxylum platyclados. Next base: position 333,307 of record JAOQMM010000003.1, on the reverse strand, counting down.
TAGAAGATATGATTCTTGTTCTTTCAATTCTTGCAATCCAAACTTAATTAGAACACCAGAAAGATAATTCACTGAAACAACTCATGTTACTGCTAAATCTGTTGCTGTTTTCTGCTTATAGCTTCGAGTTTTCCAGATATGGAAAGCATCATAGTATGGAAAACATCATCTGATCATACTTTTTTATGCTAATCATTAGCTTCTTGATGGTTGTTAACTTTGCGAAGCTTACAACTCCATTTTTCATGCAGATCCATTGCAAAGAATAAGCTTAAATAGTGTAGCTGAGCATCCATGGATCGTCAAGGAAGATGGTCCTGTCCCTGTAAGAAACTTATGCAGCTGCAGTTGGAAAAGCTTATAGCTAAAAGAGTCTCCAAGGAAGAGAAGTGTAGTAAATTTCTGAAATCGATTACGATAGAGATATGATTACAATTCATCATGTACAAAAGATTTGGAAAAAAAAAAAATATATTTGAGTTCAGTTCAGAAACAGAAATAGAAAAGAAAGAAGAAAAATTTGTGATTCACGGGCTATAAAAAAGCTAAGGAGATCGATCCTTCAGGACTTCTCTAATCATCAAATATTGGACAATCCTTGATAGATGATGACCTTGAAGTTTCCTTGGTCTTGGAGAAGGTGTTTGATGAGTTGTAAATAAACGATAAACCAAAGCTTGAACCAAAGCGAACATGGTCACCTTGATCAGAAAATCAGCTAATGAACTCTCTACAGCCATTTGAGCTTGTCCGCTACTTTTGGCATGTAAAGTTAACTACTCAGTGTACGTACCTTTTCTTTCATATTTTTACAAAGAAGCTTTTCTGTAATTTCAACCCGTAACTTTAAGATGAAAAGGAACAACTTTACTCACCCCCTATTTGACATGTAGATGTGCTAATTGACCACAGGCGTAAGGTACTTAGAAACATTCTGAATGAGTCAAATAAGTCACACCAAAGGACGAATCTTGGGCAAAACGGCGCCATTTGACTTCACTCTCTGAAAACGAAGACATTAGTACAACCTAAAACCCTAAATATCTAAACCCTAATTTACCACCTCCAAGAAGAATTGTCAAGATCATACAAGGTAAGGTGAAGGCTAGAGATGATCGTTGCCAAAACCTTTTGCTCTTCAAGATTAACAAAGCTCAAGCCCCTCCTTTCTCTCTTTGCCCATCACTCCTTAACGAAGAACCAATCTTTGTCCTCTTTATCACGAGCTATCTGTACTCGTTACCATTTTCAGATCCCAGCAAAAGTCCCTCCACTGTTTTTCTTCATTTGCTATTTCTCTGCAAAACCTACCAATTCTAACCTGCCACCCGCCAAAAAGCAGCCCCCTTTGGTTTCTTCTTCGTGTTTTACTCTGACCCGTGATGGCAATTACGCCGATGGAACTCTGGCCACCGCGGTCTGTCCTGGTTGTGGGGTCCACATGCAAGACTCCAATCCTAAGCTTCCTGGTTTCTTCACCAAACCTTCTGTTAAGGACCCGAATTACAAGGCAAGTTCGCATCTTGTACCTGTTTCTTTTGAGTCTGAATTCTCTGATTCTGTGAAAAAGGGGCTAACGGTCGAAGCTGAAAATGCCAATATTGACTCTGGTTCCACTCATCGTCCAGAAAAGCCTGTAGTGTGCTCACGATGTCACTCTTTGAGGCACTATGGAAGAGTGAAAGATCCAAGCTTGGAGAATTTGTTGCCTGAGTTTGATTTTTATCACACAGTGGGCAGGCGTTTGGTATCGACTGGTGGGGCCCGGTCGGTGGTTCTTTTGGTGGTTGATGCAGTGGATTTTGATGGGTCATTTCCTAAAGGAGTGGTGAAATTAGTGACAGAAGCAATTGAGGAGAATTACAAAGCTTGGAAACAGGGGAAGTCAGGGAATGTGCCTAGAATAGTTCTTGTAGTGACTAAGATTGACTTGTTGCCAACTTCTCTATCCCCAACTCGATTCGAACATTGGATCAGGCAAAGATCAAGGAAAGGTGGTGCTACTAGTATTAAGAAAGTGCATTTTGTGAGTGCAGTGAGAGACTGGGGTTTGAAGGATTTGGTTGAAGATGTGGTTGAATTGGCAGGGCCTAGAGGGAATGTCTGGGCTGTGGGGACTCAGAATGCAGGGAAGAGTACACTGATAAATGCACTGGGAAAGTGTGTTAGTGGAAGTGAAGGAAAGATTATCCATCTAACAGAAGCCTCCGTGCCTGGGACTACGTTGGGTATTGTTAGAGTGGAGGGTGTTCTTCCGGGGAATGCCAAGTTGTTTGACACACCAGGGCTGTTGAATCCACATCAGATAACTACTAGGCTAACTAGGGATGAACAGAAGCTTGTTCATATTAGTAAGGAGGTGAAACCCAGAACATATAGAATCAAGGTTGGTTTTGGCTTCACTTAACTTGATTAGTATCATGATTCAAGAGACTTTGAAATTCTCAAATAGCTTTTGAGAAGATAGAAATTTGAAGTCATATATGCATACTTTGTCCTGAAGAACATCACACTGATAATGGCTTTATATGTATGTGATATGCTCTTGATAGGCAGGTCATTCAGTTCATATTGGTGGATTGATGAGGCTAGACGTTGACGAACTATCGGTCGATTCTGTTTACATCACAGTATGGGCCTCTGCACTTGTTCCATTGCATATGGGGAAAACAGAAAGGGCAAGCACTATGCTGGATGAGCATTTTGGTCGTCAATTACAGGTATAAGTTGTCCTGGTAGGTAAATTATACATAAGGACTGTCTCCCTGGCATTACCTGAGGAATCTCTATACGTGTCCATTATAACTTTAGCATCATATTATATTCTTTGCTCTTGCAAAATAGTTGAAGCATTTTATATTCAATCTGGGCATGTGTATAATCTGTGCCTATACGGCGAGGGGTCCCAAAATTATAGGTGCATTCCAGTTCTAGTGCTTATAAGCCTTCGCGAATTAAACCTGAGACATGATCCAAAGGTTCTTTTAGTTATATTTTCTGTTGAAGATGCAAGCCTTAAGAGTAAATTGTGAATTTTTTTTTCTCTTGATTTTTGCTTCAGCCACCTGTTGGAGAGAAACGAGTTCAAGAGCTTGGAAAATGGATGAGACAGGAGTTCCGTGTCTCCGGTGACACTTGGGATTCGAGTTCCATAGATGTTGCTGCTGGTGGTCTTGGTTGGTTTGCTGTTGGCCTCAAAGGGGAAGCAGTCTTGGGTGTTTGGACATATGAAGGAGTAGATGTTGTTTGTCGTAATTCTTTGATTCCTTACAGGTCGCAGAATTTTGAAGTTGCAGGATTTACGGTCTCAAAAATCGTCTCCCAAGCAGATCAAGTTTTAAATAAATCACAGGGACAGAGCGAAAAGGAAAAGAAGAGTAATCAGAAAAGAGAAGCTGTACCTGCTTAACCATTATTATCAGACTGATGCAGGACCAAATTGCTGCCGAAGTTGTATATTATTGGAAGAAGAAAAATACAGACAATGGAGACTAACATGAGGATTCACTAATTACTGAGACTGAAAAGTATACCAGTGTGATTTTGAAGAGCAAAGGAACTGTATGCAAAGGCTCCAAGCTACCGATTAGAAATCTACACTGCATCTAATCATGAAGTGAATGATGCACACTTTTCTCACATACAAAAGGGAGGATGATTACACCGAAAAGGATATATAAGCATTGGTTTGATTGGACTATTATTTTCCGACTGAAATTAATGAATCCGACAAATTGCAGTCTGCAATTCTTAAGAAGTTCTGCTTCCTGTATTGCTGGGTTTGCTCTTCTGCTTCTGCTAAGGTAGAAGCTATTAGCATTCGAAGGGACTAAAGCACTTGTTTCGTGCATGAAATGAATATTTATCCCAAAATTCCTCCTATAGACTTTGCATCCTTGTTAGGGTAATATGATCAACTTCTTTCACTTCAAAACACGTTAGTTAATTTTTGTATCCAAGTTTTTGGCTTCCTCCATTCTCATAGCTCAGTACAGAGCTCATTTTCTAAACTTTATGCTGAAGAAACACACAACCTCCAACATCCATTGAAAGGTCAACATTAATATTGGAAGTAGTCTCTTAAAATTTACAATTTCGCAAGAAGAGGACTGGCTCCCTGGTGCAGATAGCTAACCTAGTGCTGTCTTCAAAGGAAAGGTAATGATGTTCATGGTGGATTATTGAAAACAAGTATTACTTAATGAGGATAAGGATAAAAGATTTCCATTCTTGGTCCCATTAATTTCAATTTTCAGCAGATAAAATTCCATTTCCTTGGTTCTGTTCTGTCAGGCTCAATCCTATAATGTACTGGTCCTCACAAATGATAAGAAATGCTTTCCATTAAAATACAAGGAGATAATGAAAGCCCGAGGTTTTTTAGCTCCAGACACTGTATTCCAGTTTTCATTGAACATGCATCGACATGGAACACAGGTCTCTGCACCAGCTGGGATAACCATCTAGTTACAGTAACAGGACAAACAACATTCTGGTCCTGACATTATATACAATAATGTACTGCAAGAACTGAATAGCTATATTTCCATAACTAGACTGTTGCACCCATCATTTGCTGCCACCTACAATTCATGGGAATGACCAAGTAAATATTCAAATCATTCAGATGTTCCGTTCCATGAAAAGCAACGAGACAAAAACATTTCTTAGAGAGAATGGAGCTTAGCTAAAGATTCCAGCTTCACATGCATGAATCCTTAAAAATTTACTGTTGGTTTGTTTTTTTTGTATCATTAACTTAATTCTGATATGTTAAAAGCATGGATAGTTCAGTTTCTTTGACCTTTCAAGCACTTAGAGATTATTGAAATGAAGTGAATATGTCAGCTTCTTTGTCATTAGTCTGAAGCATACTCATTACACATGATTAACAGTAAATGCTATCAAGACAAATTGGCCTTTTCATTTGATGATGTACTTACCTAATGCAATTGTCTTTCATTGCAGGCAGGACGACAGAAATATTATTTTTAATGATTGGGATGCCTGACATTTGAAAGTTCAGAAAAATAGCATAAATGTTGTTTGATCCATGTTTTGATTTGAATAAACAAATCCATAATTAGGATACAAACATGACGTGTTCATTTCTTTATTTCAATAGTCAATCATTTGCATATAAGTTATAAGATTAGGTACACATTGTTTCCCATGTTGGGCACTCTTGATAAATAAAAGATATGGAAACAGATATTCTGAAAATGCAGGTTACAGCTATCTCCAACTATATTATAACACTTTAGATCTTAGACCTCAGATATTTAGATCTGGGTGTATAATATGACTTGAAAATGGTAGTATTTAGGGAAAGCTTTCCTGCCAGTTTTGGTCAAAAGTGTCAGGATGATTAGATCAAATGCTGCTCTCCAAAGCAGTGAAACAAAGTGCTTGCTGTAATTTGAGGTTTTCTTTATGTCCCTGAGCAGAGAAAGTAATAGATATCACTTTCCATTCTTTTCCACTGTAGCTTTCACTGACTAGTGACCATTCCTTGATCTTCCATGTGTTCTTATCAAATTTGTGCTTATCTTTAGCAATCTTCAATTTCCACCGTAACCCTCTTATCTTCTTTAAGTCTCTGCTTTAACGGTCAAGTTTTGCTAACCTACCATTCAACATGTACGGTGACAGTAGAGGGGAGAGAACCATAATTAGCAAGTTAATGTAGTCTACAAAATGAAGGCTGATTAACTTTCCATTACAAAGCAGAAGAAAAATAAAAAGAGACAAAGTCAAGCATGACAGAATATGGAAAAACTAAAAATCACCTTAAGCCAGACCTTTGTCACTTGACTTTTTTCCTCACCTTTTGTAACGACTATTAGGAAAAACAAGAAAGGGAATTATCATTTAACATGCATGCATGATTGTTAATAATCAAATTCACTTAAAAAGTTTCAAACTATGCTCTAAAAATTCATTCTTTGCTCAAATATAAGAAATTATCATTTAGCATGCATGCATGCCTGATTGTTGATAATCAAAATCACTTAAAAAGATTCAAACTTTACTATAAAAATTCGTTCTTTGCTCAAATATAAATATACCCTCTAACTGTATTACGTAATACGAGTTTCAATTACGCGTCCAGGACTGAACATAAAGGGAAAGAAACAAAGAAACATGAGAAATACCTGATTTCACTTCCATGACTTCAACCGAGCTTTTCAAAACTAAAATTAACATATTTTCATGACGGCCTTTACCAAAGTTAATCATTGGGATTTCAATAACGTCTTTCTGTAACTCTCTTAATACGTGAACTTCTTGACGAGTCAGAGAATCCAAAATTTACGATTTGCTTGAGTAGTTGTAGGAGACTTTAACCTTATATATGTAACTTTTACATCAAGTTTTTTTATCACAAGCTCAATACAAGTCTGACTCACACTGATCAGGGTCCATTTCTTTCGCCGAACTTTGGCTCATTAACCCAAATATTTATTGAGCTACTTTATTATTTTAACCGAATCAATTCAATTCATTTAATCGTGAATTTATTAAAATAATTAAATTTGTAATTAATTGTTGTCCATTATTCATTTTACTAAAGTATAAATATGCTCTCTATCTAACTAGAACCCTTCGCGATTGAAACTTTATGTGTTGGATGGAGTACATAACTAACCTTTGCCCTTTAAATGTAATAAGAAGAAAATCAATAAACTACCAAAAAAAAAAAAAAAGAAAACATAACTTGATTTAGGAATAGTTTTCATAGTCTGTCTTTACGTCTGTCTACTTTCTCCTATTTACGTGTATATAATTGCATACAAACAGAGGCACACACAAAGAGATACTTTATATATTCACATCTTTATATTAGCATTCGCAATTTGTTTTTAATTCAATCAATTATAAAAAGATTAGTATGTGT
>JAOQMM010000003.1:292525-309029 GCA_027563515.1 Erythroxylum platyclados | reverse complement strand
ACTATATATTAATAGGCATTATTAGTGTATATTTATTTCAATAAAGGATTTTATTTTATACTATATTTTTACTTATTTTTATAATTTTTACTTCTTATCTATTATATACTGATTAAATCTTTAAATCTTAAACTTTTCTTTCGATTAGTTTAATGTTCTGTATAATTTTTAAAACATTAAAAAAAACAAAAAAAGGGCCGAAAATGTTGGTAACAAAAGCCATTATGTATGAGAGCCAAGTTTCGATGCTGGACCTAGGGGTTATGGGCCCACTATGCTTCTGTTGTGCCACTCTCATTATTGATATTATTATTTATATAATATTGTGAAAATTGCTAAAAAATTCCAATTTACTAATTTATTGATCATGTTACGAATTGTCACCGCAACGCCTATAAAAAAGAAAAAGAAACAAAAAAATAACGTAAGATATAAAATGAAGATGAAATATAATATTGTTAATTATAACATGATGATACAATTGACCTATCAGATCAGAGGTTGGTATAGTTTTAAATGTACCCTATATTCTGTCAGATTAGATGTTTGTATATATAGTTTTAAATGAATCTTCGACCTATCTTATTAGACGTACTATATTACAATGGTCTGATACATCCTATTCTTACTCCTCCTAGAATTAATATAATTTACAAAATTTCGAACTATTGTTTATCTAATGAAAGTCAGAAGAACAATACAAGTAAGATGAATTAGTTCTTTCAATTTTCTTTTAAAGAAACTCCAAGAAGATCATTCTAGATGCAGCTGTGGATCAAATGTTATCGTATATCAAGATAAAGTCTTTGAACTCTTGCATGAGAATAAGGACAAATTGGATCCTAATGAATTAGTAGAACTCCAAGAAAAACTAGAAAATATACTCATACAATTTAATAAATAAATATTATTTATTTATTTATTTTATATTTTAATTAAAAATTATATAATACAATATATTTTAGAATTTTAAAAAATTTAAGATTTATTTTGTAATTTTTAAAAATTATCCGAAACGGTATCTAATATTGATCAAAAACAGATATTATACCATACTAGAACTAAATCTCGGTTTATAATATTAGGTTCCACAACTTGTTGAAAAGAATTTTAAGTAGAGTTGATTAAGAATAAAGATACATTAAGTTTATTAATATAAGTTAATTTGAACATTTAAATGTTATTATCAGGTCAAGTAAATCTTTTGAATTATGAAATCAAATTTACGAGTTATTGCGTATTAAATTCACCGTTAACAGAAAATCAAAAAGGATTCGAATACCTTTCATTTTACGGGGAAAGCTTACTGAGCACGCTCAATATTTCCGATTAGTGATGGCGCCAAGAACTCCCGCCACGAATATTCAACTCTGTTTGGTAGATATTCATATCTATCTTCATTCCTATAAATCCATACCTGTCTCCACGTTCCAAGCTCTAATTCCCAATTACTTTCCTCCGTTTCAAATTCATATCACCAACGTCAACGATGCCTGAGGTAGCGGTCGTGAATGAAAGTTGCAACGACATCAAAGAGCCTTTCCCGAAGATCCCAAAGCTTTTCGGGTTTAGCCGACCCATTCCTTTCTTCAAGGTGAATAAGCTATCAGAGAACGCCGTTTTGCCCACCAGAGGATCTCCTCTTTCCGCGGGATATGACCTCTCTAGGTACGTCTATAAGAAACCATAAAATGGGTTCGAGTATTTGAAGTGATTTTCATTCTTGTGTGTGTGTGTTTGTGTAGTGCCAAGGATACCAAAGTGCCTGCTAGAGGAAAAGCTCTGATTCCAACGGACCTGAGCATTGCTGTACCTGAAGGAACTTACGCTCGTATCGGTAATTAACTGATCATCACTCATCTCTCAATTTATGCCATTGGTTGCGCAGATTTCCTGTCTTTGAACCAGGGTTTTGCTTCGTTTGGGTTTGTAGCCCCAAGATCGGGATTGACATGGAAGCACTCGATTGATGTGGGTGCGGGAGTGATTGATGCGGATTACAGAGGCCCTGTTGGAGTAATACTGTTCAATCATTCCGATGTCCATTTTGAGGTCAAAATGGGTGATCGCATTGCGCAACTGATTATAGAGAAGATCATCACTCCAGACGTTGTTGAGGTTGAGGATTTGGACGCCACCGTGAGGGGTGAAGGAGGTTTCGGATCCACAGGTGTTTAAGACTTAATTAAATCTAGTGTATTTTCATTATCCAAATCATGATGGTCATGTAGGTTGGGTTATGTAGGGAATTTTAGCGAACAGATGGTGGGCAGATGTTTTGATGACGAAATTTTCATCGTTTTGTGAAATGTAGAAAACTGTGCACCTTCTTTTGTGGATTCTTATTTGCCACTTATGATTATGCATATAATATTACAAAGTGTTAATGTTAGTTTCTTACACTACAAGTATTTCTAAGCTCATGTTATCTTTCTCTTCTCTCAGACTCAGTTAGTGTAAAAATCAGAATTTCAGATGCTGTTCACAACTTCAAAGCTTTGACATTTCATAACTTGTCAGACAGATTTGTTGCCAGATTTCTTACAAGTTGAATTTGGTGAAAACATGACAACCTTGTAAGCTGACACTTCTACTTACAAAATTTCAGGTTTTTTTAGACGTGAACTGCCAGTAATAATCTATCAAATTACTTAAAATTCTTTAATATCTATCTCATGCTCCTTTTCAATAATTATTTGGTTAATAATCTGAAGGCTTGCAATGTAAATGTGGGTTTTGAAAGATTAAGGTTTTAGATCTAGAGACATGGAAACATACCCAGTTAAAGCATTGATTTTGTCGTTCTTTTAAGGTAATAAAGTTGGCATCTTTGGCCTTCCCCAGGAGTACCTTAGAACTGTGGAGTGAGACATTTGGGACAAACTAAATTACTAACGAACACTGAAGTATGCCAAAATAGTAAGAACATGTCTGAGGCATCACTGTTAGATTTATATTCTGGTTGTGGTGCTATGTCAACGGGCCTTTGCTTAGGTGCCAACATGTCGGGTCTCAATCTCATCACCGTATGTGTTTTCTTTCCAAAATCTGCAATTTAAGTAATAATTTGTGCTTCGCGGTTCACTGATTAAAATTTTTTTTCTCTCCCTTCTCTCTTAAACTTTCCTTTTCTAACCCCGCATGTCCTTTCCCGCCTTCGTAACCCAAATTCCCACCTTTGGTTTTTTTGCCTCCCTGCTCCTTTCTCCTAGCCTTTTCTTCCTTGTACTTTCCCGCCGACCAGGCCTGTTAAGGCCTTGGTGCGTCTAGATGGATGTCGGGGAACCTTCCCGCACCTCTGAAGAGTTTCCTCCTCTAACTCGTGCTCCTTTGTCAAGTGTGGTACGACAGGCAGAAGGTGACAACTCTGACAAGACGTCGGACAAACGTGAGGCTCCAAGAGCCTGGTCTAAGAAATTATTTCCCATTCACAACAAGGGCGTTCTAACTCACTATCAAGATGTAGTGAAGGATGGGGTCATTTGCCCCCCTAAGGAACTTCTGGAAGCGGAGCTCTAAGTGTGCTCGTCAGCACTAATTGGGTTTTTTTGGAATAAGCGGCCAGCTTTTCCCGTAGTAAATGCTTGGGCAAAAACTTGGTGGAGTAACAAGGGATTGCAAAGGGTGTTATTTCGTGAAGATGGCATATTCCTGTTCAAATTTGACCAGGACAGTGCACTGTAGGCTATTGCTGAATAGGGTCGTGGCACATAGGGGATCAACCCCTCTTCTTACAACGGTGGAGCCCAGGTATCGAACTTGATAGAGGAGTGCTTGCTACTATTCTATTGTGGGTGAATTTCCATAATATGCCTATGGAGCTGTGGACGGTGGCTGGATTGAGCTATATGGCTAGCTTCTTAGGCAAATCGTTAGGCACGGACTCTCAGACAGCGCATATGGAATGAGTAGTCCATGCAAAAATGTGCATTGAGGTATTGAAAAATGCTCCATTGCCTGAGAGTCTAATTGTGATGAGTTTAGGGGAATAAGGAGAGATGGTCAAGAAGACAATCCCCCAGTCCTACCCTTGGAAACCCAATGCCACCAAAAAGTGGCAACCTACAAGTAGGGGTCTTAACATGGATCATAAAGGGGAAAAGGAAGCACACGAAATCGACGACCAGAGATGCTGGGCTGTGTGACCATAATGTTTGTAATGGAGATAAACCAAATGAGATGGGACAACCAATTACTGCAAGTCCCTCTAGCCAGCGACAACAGGAAACCCAAGATTTGGACAAGGCCACCTCTAATCCTGTATCCAAAAGGGCAGACTTGCAAAATGTAGCAAACCTGGTAGAGATGGCACCTCTTTCTTTGGAGGGAGCCCCCCCTCTATTAGGGGAAAATAACCTAGATGAGCATGCTAGTACAGTATCGGAGCTAGATTATGTGAACTATTGGGAACATCTCTCGGATTTGGAGTCATCGGAGCCAACTACTGCTATCCTTAAAATGGCAAAGCGGAATACAACAAGGAAAAAAGGGAAGAAAAAATACAAAGGGTTGATATCCCATAATGTCTTTTTTAGTATGGAATAGACGGGGTTTAAATGACTCTCAGAAATGAATTTTGGTGAAGGAGCTTATTTGAGAAAAGCAACCTGTCCTGGTAGGTTTGCTTGAGACAAAAATTAAAAACCTAGACCTGTTCAATAACTAGATGATTTTGGGGGCGCATTGGAGGAGCTTATGAAATCATCAATCTCACTTTAATGGTCGTATTATCTGCCTATACAATTCAGACTTGTTGGAGGTTCAAGTTGAGGAGGAAAGCTTCCAACATTTGCATTTATCTTGTCAGCTCGTTGACAGCCATCAGAAATTTATGATGACTTTGATTTATGCGTCGAACTTTGGATTCTAGCAGGATCTGATGGAGACGACTTCGAACTATACAAGTCTCGATTCAAGACCCTTGGGTGGTAGCGGGTGATGTCAACTATATCCTTAGTACTAGAGAGGTTGAAGGTCAGAAGCAATATAGTTTGCTTGATACAAAAGAACTCACTTCTGTTCTCAGTGATGTGGAATTATTATATTTGTGCTCTACTCGGCGGTTCTTCACTTGGTCAAATAACCAACAAGGAACAATGCTCGTTCGAAAGAAACTAGATCGGTGTCTTGTAAATGTTGAATGGCTCAACAAATTTCCACACTCTTCTGTCCATTTATGTGAAAATCTAACTTCTGATCATTCCTTTTTGTTTATACAATGTGCAGCAGGTGCGAGGGATTTTGGAGCACCTTTTCAGTTCTTCAATGGCTTGATCCAACTGGAAGGTTATCGGGATCTACTTACTACTTGCTAGCAGAGTGAAGTGAGGGGATTTAAAGCTTTCCAACTAATTTAAAAATTGAAAATGTTGAAATAGGAGGCTACGGATATCTCCTTACTGAAACAACAACTACAATAGGCTCAAAGGGAATGTTATTCTCAACCGAATGGCGTCAACATGTGGGTAAAGGAAATACACCTTCTTAAGGAATATCAAAGTACATTGGAACTGCAGAATGCAATTCAAAAACAAAAGGCTCATTTATGATGGTTTCGGGAAGGGGACACCAACTCAAAATTCTTCCATGCGACTATTATGGCCCGTCGAAATTGTAACCACATTCTTAGGCTTCAAGACAGCAATGGAGATTTTCATTATGACCAAGGTGACATGCCTGAGATGGTGAGAGCGTATTTTGAAATTTTGATGGGTGCAGATCGAGTTACACTCCCATATGAGAATATGAGGAGAATCTTGCGAGGGAGTACTAGGCATGAGCGAAAGGCAGAGGTTATCGCCCCTGTTTCGGTGCAGGAGATTCGGAACATAGTTTTCAACTTATCTATGTCTGGTGTCTGCAGAATTTTTCCAACACCCATGGGAAACGACTGGGCCGTTGTGTACTGAAGTTATGTTGGAGTTCTTCCACAATTGTTAACTGTTGCAGGAGTTAAATCAAACTTATCTATGTCTGGTGTCTAAAGTAAAACATTCGTTAAATTTAGGGGAATTCTGACCCATTTCATGTTGCAACGTCATGTATAAAGTGATTGCTAAAGTGTTGGCGGATCGCCTGAAAAAGGTATTGCCGGACATTATTGAATATACACAAGGAGCCTTTATTCCCAGACGTAATATAAGGGATAATATTCTAAGTATGCAAGATCTGATGAAAGACTATGGCTCAGGGAGACCATTAAAGAGTTGTATATTGAAGATAGATTTTTATAAAGCATACGACACTGTCAATTGGAGTTTCATTATAACCTTTCTTGGCATTCAGGATATGCCTTTTGGTTTTGTAGACTGGCTCATGGAATGAATCCAATCCCCATCATTTAGTGTGTTGATTAACGGTATCCCCTCCAAGCTTTTCAAAAGTTCTAAAGGGATTTGATAGGGGGACCCTTTATCCCCGTATATATTCACTATTGTCATGGAGGGCATGTCTCGACTGCTACGTACGCTTACGACAACAAATGGGAACTCTGGATATCACCATAAATGTTCTTAAATTCAGCTCACTCATCTCATCCTTGGTGACGATTTGATGTTGTTTTGTGCGGCTGATGAAAATTCAGTGAATATACTTATGGAGTCAGTGAAGCTCTTCTCAGAATGGTCTGGATTAAGGATAAATAAAGATAAAAGCAGCATGTTTATTTCAACAGATGTACATAATGTGAGTGTACTGAGTAACATCACAGGACTAACCATCCATCCTCCATCCTTTCACTATCTAGGGGTAATTATCACTCCTGCCACATTGCAGTTTGCAGATTGTATCCCTATTCTGGAGCGTATAAAAGGCAAAATCTTGGCCTGGTAGAATCGTTTCTTATCGTATGCTGGACGGGTCATGCTAGTTGTCTCGGTGTTAAGTAGTCTTCATAATCACCGGTTAGCGCACACTGTGCTCCCAAGGAAACTTATAAAGCACATTGATCGGCTGTTGAAATGGTTCTTATGGTCAGGAAGGTTTGACTCTGGTAAACATGCTAAAATCAATTGGAAGACCATTACCACTCCAAAGACTCAAGGTGGCCTGAATATCATATCTGCTGATACAATGCAGAATGGGTTAATGTTGTCCATCTACAAAACAACAACTTCTGGCAGATAATGCCCTCTAAGACACTACTCTTGCTTATTCAATATATTGTTGAAAACGCGTTACACATTATACCCCTGGATTAAACATCGTATTAATGGAGGTCACAATACATGGTTTTAGGTTGACAACTGGCTTGAAATTAGCCCTTTATTAAACAACCCGATATGGCAAATTCTAAGACACCGACTGCCTTTAAATGCTAGAGTGTCGGACTTGATGCAGGGGGATGAATGGAGAGTGGAGTCTCGGGGTTTCTTCCAGCTAAGGGACTACCTACCTTCGATAGGAGACACCAGTGAAGCTGATTCTATCTTTTGGACGCCTCAACCGAGTGGGGTGTTCACCACAAGGTCGTGTCGCCGCCTCTTCAGACAAGACCTATCGGAAGTTCCATGGTATAGCCTTGTATGGAAAAGCTCAATGAACCCCAAAACCTCTTTCATTACGTGGTTAGCTATCAAGAATAGGCTCCGCACAAAAAGTCGATGGTTTAACCGAAGGGAAACATGCTGTGTGATTTGTCAAAATGCAGATGAAGATCGAAACCATCTATTTTTTCAATGTGTTTATTTGAAAACTATCTAGAGTTGAATCCAACACATAACCAACTCTGTGAATAATTGTTATGAATGGGAGCCTACGTTAAGCTGGCTCATGAACCTCGCAAAACTTGGGAAAGAAAATGCTGCTCTGTTCAAAGTTGCTTTTGTCACTACCGTCTACATGATCTGGAAGGAAAGGAACTCTCGAGGGTATGGTAACATTGGCATGGAAAAGTATCAATTAGCTAATAGGATTCTGAAATATATCCTTGCAATTCTATTGGCCAAAGGAGTGGAAAACCAACTCTCCCCGCATATGCAAGCAATCTGGAAACTCCAAAGTGAACGGTGAAGCCTCCTCTTTATTCCTTGGATAGTTCTCTGTTCAGTTTTTTTGTATAGTCTTTGAGTTTAGTTGGCTAACTTTGTACTAGAGATTGGCTCCTCTGTATATTTTGTGCTACAAGTTGGCTCCTCTGTATATTTTGTTCAATAGCTGAGCTATTGTTAATCTAATATATTACTTTCATTTTTCAAAAAAAAAAAAACTTGTAGAGATGAGCCGTTGATTTGAGCAAATTTGCCAGCGAAAGCCTTAGTTTCAATCATCCTGTAGCCTTTTCATATATAAAAATTACTTCTTTTAATTTCAACTTCTTATATGCTAATATTTAGAATAAATACCAACAGACATCAGGTGAGCAATGAATCTGCAGAAGATTTTTTATCATTGTTTAAAGAGTAGGAAAAACTTGGCATTGAAGATATGCTGGTTGGCAATGGAGAAAGGAAGCTGGAGACATATCCTTTTGACATTGAAGATAACGATGAAAATGACGAAGACGAGATTTTTGAAGTTGAAAAGATAATTCAAATTTGCTACGGTGATCCAAAGGAGAAAGATGAACCAGGACTGCACTCAAAGAAAAGTGAAAAATGCCACAGGTTTTTGTTCGTTCCAATCTCAAATAGTTAGTCATGTAGCTCAAATGTTGAATTGGAGAGAAAGCTTCTGTTAGCGGATGCAAATAGTCAGCCCATGTTTATAGGAGTTGGCCGACAAAATTAAGCTCTCTGGACTTGTGATTCTGCTACCTTCTTACGAATTAGTCCTGATTACTACTTGAGCATTGGATAATCATGGAGACCTAATTCCTAATATATCAATCAACTTGTCCATTTCCGATTCCCAAGACCAAGAGTTAGGATAAGGCAAACAAAGACGTAAGAGAAGTTTACATCTTATTGACCAAGACACTTAAAATAATTGAACCATACCCCTTGGGAAATATTGCACAATATGCAAAGCATTGCTTCAAAGGAGATGGAAGAAAATGGTAGCTCAATCTTAAAGCTGGAAGAATGTTGTCTTTTGGTAAATTCCAAATATTATTCTTTAAAACTCTTTCTCATTCTTCAGGTTTTCGTTTAGAGACCCCCTAATGATTTTGATTTTGCTGCTAAAGGTAAGCCGTTGCACTTTCTCACTATTTCTCTACCAATCTCTTCTAACTTTGGATATGCACTAGAGCTCCTCCCATCAAAAGCATGTTTGGAAAACAATAGCCAACATTCTTCATCTGATAACTCTTTTAAATGATGAGTTTGAACGACTTCCATGACCGATGGCACATCGAAGGCGGGTTGTGATTATGATCTTACTTCCTTTTACCGCAGCTTTTAAAGGCTTTAGCAAAATGTCCCAATGATCATAATTGTCATTCCAAATATTGTAAAGAACTAACAGAAACTTTTTGTCCGCCAATTGATTCTTCAATGCAACTTGAAAATGATCCAAAGTGTTGATGTCGCGCATTGTTGAACTGACCCCATTGAGAATGTCCCAAGTCACCTTCAAAACATCGAATTCTTCTGAAACAGAGATCCATGCTTTGAACCCACCAAAGTGCTCCCTTACTCTGCTATCGTTGTATACAAGTTGAGCAAGAGTGCTCTTTCCGATCCCACCATGCCGACTACGGGAATAAGACCAAGGTTATTACAATTCGCATCATATATTCATATAGCAGCAGCTGAACTATGACTTCTTTATCTTTTTCCCTGCCATAAACGCCAGTTTCATCCATCACAGACGTGGTTGGTATCTTCTGGAATAATGGCTTTTCTCCAAGAACATCTTTTCGACCGCAGGCATTCTTCTGATCAACTAAATATTCAAGTTTTTCAAGTATCTCTACTAGTAACTTTGATTCTATCTCCTTCTGGGAGGAGAAAAACTTCCGAACTCTATCTATACTGATCTGAGGTCCAGCTTCCATCTCCGAGCTCAGAGCTGCGTCAGCAATCTCATCCAACAAGTCATCAGCTTCGTAGAAAGCATCTTTGAGCTCATCAAGCCACTTCCTCACAGCAGGTCGAGTAATCTGATTGTCCTCAGCATCATCAAGAACTCCTTCAACAGATATCATCATTATCTTCAACTTCTCCAGCAGCTTATTGTTAAGATTCCTTCTCTTGAAAAAGTTTATAACCTTCTGAGAAGCAAGCCTATCAAACAACACTTGAAGGGAAGCAGAGAGGTGCTCCTCCAATAAGCGCTGCAGCCATAATTCTTTGCTACTTGGAACGAAGTTTTTGATCTAAAACAACAATAAAGAAAGCAAGTTGATGAGTTCTATTGTTGTGATTAGTTTCATGGTATTGTTGTATGATTGATATCTAATACATCCTCCTCAGGTTGCCTTCCATGTTAGTCCATAAAAGGTCTTCTTCTCCTCGTCTGCAGGAAATTTCCTCCCTTGAAAAGGTGGCAACGAGTTGTATAACTTGTCCCTGACTTGTGATTGTGAAAGGTTGTGTGAAAACAAGAAATTACTGTCAATAAAATTAATATAATCATCATTTTTTATTGCAATGGGGCCTGGAATTTCCGTCTAGGTCCCCACCTGTCCAATTTTTTCCAAGATACACATCGCAATCTCATCGAAATTTCCAACCACATACAACTTGACCTGGAAATTTCAAAGTCTGAAAGACAGTAACTCAATGGCAATCAGTCCTTTTACATGTGGGATGTGAGCATCACGTTTAGGAGGCCCACAGCTTTGTAGGTCGAGATGCTTTTGAGAAGACAGAAGAAGCGTAAAGAAAGAAAGGGAAAAGGGGGAGTAGACAATCTTACTCTCGAAGATTCCTTCAAACCAATTCGTATTCACTCAAATAAATATCAAATTCAATGGATAATTAAAGAAAAGAAGAACAATCAATCATTTGATTCACTTTGTAACAACACCTACATCTTGGCTCTAACTGGCCTTTTTTTATCATTGCTAATGTTTAATCAATTAGTCTTGACTCCATTGTGAATTTAAAAACTATCATTCTTTTAAATGTATATCAAATAACTTTTTGGATAGTCATAACGAATTATTAATCATCAAATTCTACTAAATTCACTGATGGAAATCAATTGATAAAATACACAACCTCTTTTTAATTTAAATTTAATCCTTGAATTATTTTAATTATGACAAAAGAATTTACAATTATCATTTTTAAATATATATTAAATAAATTAAGTAATTTATTTAACGAATTGATAAATAAATATTAAATTACAGTCTATTTATATGCATAAAACCTCTTTATTTAAGTATAAACCAAAAATCATTTTATTAATACAACTTTAATCTTTTTAATGTAGAAATTCTCAATTATTACCGTTTAAATATATATGATAAAATAACACAACTCCTGTTATAATGAAATATTTAAGTAAGCTTGTTAGGGTAAGCAGCATCGTTTGTAGACAATAGATATGATAATTGATGACAAAGTACCATTGCTCTACGTGACACATTAGTTCATGTTTTGAGTTTCTATTAGGAATGATAATAAGTTGAGTATTCAGTCAAAATTTGAAGAAATCGGTTTCAAGTTGATCGAACTTTATGTCAACCTAAAAAGTTATAGTTTAATTGAGTTTCAGTTGAAAAGCTCAAATTCCAATCCAGTTAAGTCGAACTCAAAATTTGTTCTATTAAAATTGAACTTTGTCGATTGAATTCAAGTTGGGCCTATGACATTTACCTGATTATAGATGTCAATGAACAAGATTGGTTAAGGTCATATAAATTTTTTACAACTCAAAGTTAATTAGACTCAAAACATTTTGTCCAAGCTCAAAGTTTGATTAGGCACCAAGACATTTGACATGAACCTAAATTTGATTGAACTTTGATAGACTTGAGAATAAATATTTATTAATGTACAAAATAACATTGTTATTATGTGAAAGAAGTTTGAACTTTGACTTGTACTCAAGTCATGAAACTTGATCTCAAGCTCAATCTGATTCTTAAATACTTTTAAAAGTGTTGAACTTATCTAAATTTAATCAACTCAAACTAATCTCATTAACTTTGAGTAGGAAAAAGGGGTTCAAATCCTTTTACCATCCCTATATATTTGAAAATTAGATTTTAGATAGTTAAAAAGCCTAAGCATGAGTTAAGTCAAGTTTGAATTCGAAATTTATTTTATTAAACTCAAATTTAATCTAATTGAAAATTTTCTATTGAATTTATATCTAACGCAAAAT
Source organism: Erythroxylum platyclados (assembly GCA_027563515.1). Lineage (NCBI taxonomy): Eukaryota > Viridiplantae > Streptophyta > Magnoliopsida > Malpighiales > Erythroxylaceae > Erythroxylum > Erythroxylum platyclados. The sequence goes on along the minus strand of JAOQMM010000003.1, from coordinate 296,810 downwards.
GTTTGCCTAATTAAAGATAATAATAGATGGAGTCATATAATTTTTTAACTCAAAACTCGATCAGGCTCTAAACATTTGACCTAAACTCAAAACTTGAGTGAACCGAACACATTCAAAAATTTTCATTAATATACAAAATAGAGTAGTTTTGTATGTAAAAGAAGATAGAGCTTTTGTTGTGAAGCAACAAACCGGTTTTAATTTTAATTTTTTAATAAAATTCAAACTCAATCCAAATTTGCTAACGTTCAGATCGATCATATTAACTTCAAACCTAACCGGATTGGATAGGATTTTAACTCTTTTATCGTCCCTACGATATAAAGCTATTTATAGTCATGAATTTGTTTTTATACCATATGTCTTAGAAATCAGCTTATTTCTAGTCATATTTTTATACCACATCTAACCACTCGGTGACCATCTTCCGATCTAAGCTCGCAACCCTTAGTTAAGTCAATTTGGAATTTGGAATTTATTTTATTAAACTCAAATTCAATCTAACCAAATTTTATCTATTGAACTCGAAATATTTGCTTAATTAAAAGGGACAATAGATTGGGTCATACAATTTTTTAACCCAAAACTCGAACAGGTTCGAAATATTTAACCTGAACTCGAAGCTTAATCGGATACGAACATATTCATAAAATATTCATCTTTGTATATTAATTTTATGTGTAAAAGAAAATAGTTCGAATTTTGAAATTTTTTAAATTTAAAGTCAATCCAAATTTACATAAATTTAAATCGATTCTATTAACTTCAAACAAGCGATCGGACATGATCATCCCTACGAAAAAGAGTTATTTATGATCAAGAATTTGTTTTTATACCATATGTCTTCGAAATCGGCATATTTCTAGTCATATATGTATAAATCCTTCTCCTAAATGTATAGAAGTCTCTTAGCCATCTCCGATGAATCCATCTTTCCTCTGCAATTCAACATCCGATCTCGAGCTCTCTTGTAGCACCTCCAGTTCCTTAGGGTTCGCTACAGCTGAGTAGGAGTACTCAACATGTTTTCCGTACGACTGAGCCAGAGCTAGGTAGAAAGTGACGGTACAAATGGCGACTGCAATAACAAGCCAGCTAAACGAGAGGGTTATTAGCGATTTAGCCCGACTCAGTGCATCTTCACTGCCACATCTAACCACTCGGTGACCGTCTTCCGATAGAAGCTCGCAACCCTTAGGCGTGAACTCGGGCGTCCATATCATAAACCCCATCACTATAAACCACACACCTTGGAACAATATACTCACAGACCTGACGAAGCTAACCAAGAAACTGCCGGGAAGCCCAATGCCGATAAGAGTGGTGGATAATGACACAAGTACAAGAACTTGAAGAAGAAAATGGTAATGCCCTTCTATGCCCTGGTGGTCCGTTGAGTGGAGATAGAAGAGGAGAAGCTGTTGACCGAAAGCCATAGCTCCAAGGAGCTGAGTCAGGTTAAGAGAGCAATGAGCTTTAGGGCCAAACTTGTCTAGAACTATAGCAAAAGCTGCGTAGACGATGAAGGACATTGAGATTGAGGAGTGTTCGAAGTTGCGAAGGTGGTAAGATGGTATGGTACCATCCTGGTCGAATGGTTGGTGCTTTGAAGGTCCTATGAAGAGCTCCGCCGAGACGGAGATGGAGCTTCCGATGATGATCAATAAGAGCTCCAAGTACCTAAGTCTTGAGGTGGGAAACCATGGAGAGGAAAGGTAGGAATTTGGATGCAAAGAGAAGAGTTTGATATGGTTGAAAAGATGCCATAGCCCAAGAACAAAGAAAGCTAAACCTGGTAGGACATGACCTACTAAACTTCCCATGTGTTTTTGTGGGTTTGTTGAAGAGAAGAGAATGAGTGAGGTATATAAGTAACAAAACCAAAAAAATTGGAAGACAAGCCTCTTCATTAAAATTGTGGTTTAGAAGATTGAAACAGACTGATGATCAGTAGGTAAGGACATGACGTACTAAATTTGCCATGTTTAGTCACGAGGAAGGTAAGTCTTGGAGATAAAGAGAGTGAGGTACTTACGGCTGCAAAAGAAAATTTGTTTGAATCTTTGATGTTATGGATAAGAACCTTTTAATCTAAGAGTTTGAATGTTTGAGTTAGAATTGTAATTTACATTAATCTTAACGAACCATATGTAAAAACACGTTAAGTTTTATAATCACTATGTAAATAGAATTTGTTATTTGAATATAAATGACTGATTTATCAAATAATTTATTTAAAATACGTAATTTGTGAGTTATTTTATATATTCAACAACTTATCTTAATGCATACTCAAAAATAATATTTTAATTAAATATATATATATACACAATTTATTTGAAATACGTAATTTGTGAGTTACTTATTTTAATGCATACCAAAAAAATAAAAATTGTTGATACATACATTATATATATATATACATATATATAATTGGTAGGCAAACTTCTTTATTAAAATTGTAGTTTTGAACATTTGAAATGGATTGATCACTTATAATGAACAAGCTTCTTCAAGTATATAGTTATGAGATATTGTGTGTATCCGGCAATTTATTCTAATGCACATTTTTTTTAAAAAAAAATTTACAATTGTGAGTTATACTTGTATGTAGAATTGAGAGACAAGTTTCTTCCTTAAAATCAAGTTTTAAATAATAAAATAAATTAAATTAAAAATTCTTAACAATTTAAGAAAGAGTTAAGACCTTAATGACTCAAAATGGAATAATTTAGAGATTTGGCGTGATTTGTGCAAATTTCCTTTCTAGTTGTAATAACTATTAAGACTCCTTGATTTGATTGCTCATCCACTAACAATTAACAAAGATTTACTTAAATAAGAGGCAAGGATAGCTTTTGATATAATGTATGACATTTTTTTGTTGCATGTTAGCTTCGCCTGAAATGAAAAATGGTTGACGTAGGAACTTGGTGAAGAAGATAATTAGAAGCTAAATAAGAGTACAAGACAACTGTTCACATTTTTTGTTTCTTTACCTTTTTTATATTTATTTATGGGAAGTTGCCAATCTCTACTTCTTTAAATAAATCAAGATGCTGAGTTATATGTTTGTGATTAGTAAGTAATTTGGTAATATTGTATAATAAATACATACGTACGTACGTACATAATAATAATATTTCTAATATTGAAATACCAACTCAAACTAAATAATTCGAGTTAACGAACAAAAATTTAAATTAACTAAACCTTAATTCGAGTTCGAGTTTAAGAGTTTAATCTGAAGCTGGTTCGACAAAACTCCAAAATATCTGCTTTCAAGTTTTGAACCACCCAATTATTATGGTCCATGCTATACCATACCATCCCTAAGTGTATTTCCGTAAGTTGATGAGTTATATATTTGTCATTAGGAATGTGACTGATTGATAGATACGTAATGTAAACTCAAAGTTGCTTTCCAAGTAGCTTCCTAAAGGCTATATAAGGTTATTCTTTTTGCTTCTTTTCTTGTACGTAGGAAGTATCCTCCATTGAAGAAGGTGGCACAATTTGTCGATAGTGGAAGGTTGTGTACAAACATGGAAATAGAAATGTTTCACTTCTGTCCAGCTTTCCCAGGAAGTATATGTATATATATATATATATATAAGAAGCGTGAATTACAAGCTCAAAAGATAAGGATTAGGCCGAGTTTAAGGCTGAGAAATTTTATACTTGAAATCAATTAAATCTATTTTTAAAAAATAAATATATATATTATTTTACTCAAAAATAACATCTTTTTATATTAGGTGGCTCAAACTCTATATAACTCAAAGCCAAATTATAAATAAATAAAAAAGCCTCAGCACAACCTGAAAGTCGATTAATTTAGGCTGGACTTTTTTTGCCATAATTATTTGAAGCAAATTGAGGGAAGGAATCAAAACGGCAACAGGGAGAAGGAAAAAACGGAAAAAGCAGACGAAAATGTTAGCATGGGAAGCCACTTTGTATCAAAGCCAGGTTTCGATCCTGGGACCTGTGGGTTATGGGCCCACCACGCTTCCGCTGCGCCACTTTGATTGTTGATATACTAGCTTAACCAATTTTTTAAATCCAATTAGATTCATCATGTCTGGGCCAAAATTTTAAGGGTGATCACGCAGCCAACATATTGAACTTGGGCTGCTTGTCCCTCAATTTTGCCTGAGGTTGGCTTTTTTATAATATGATTATATTGGTTAGATCTATCGCTATTAATATATACTAGCAGGTGAGTACTGCGCGTTTGCGCAGTGAGAAATGTAAAATGATAATGCCCACTGAATTAAAATTT
>JAOQMM010000003.1:248119-259017 GCA_027563515.1 Erythroxylum platyclados | reverse complement strand
TTCAGCCCACTTATTTATGCCCCGACCCATTTCATCCCTAATACTTGTATCTTTAATCCTTAAAAAATATCCCCTTGTGCTACTACATGTAATTGTCAAACTTGGACATCAAGAAAGTAAATCAAATTTACGGACTAACAATTACTCAAAAGTAATCTCCTTTTTTAAATAATATCATTTTATTTAGTTGTTAGATATAAAAATTTTAAATTATTAAAATTGCTTAATAAAATTTGATGGTAAGAGGTTCTTTAAAATCAATAATTAAATATAAGGAGTTATCTGATAACTTCTAAATTTTAAATGACAAAGTAAAGAATTTTTAATATCTTTAACTCTTTTAATTATAATAAATAAACTATTAAATATATATATATAATAAATGAAATGAATACAACAATGAATGTTGTAAGTGACTACAGTTCATTTTAGACTTGCATGCAGTTGGGATTTCAACATAATTGGGATCTGGCCCAAAGAAGATTCTGCAAGGCAACTTCTCCATTTTGCCGTATATAAGAAATAGGTTGAAGATTGCAATTCACTTAAAATTTTAATTTTAAATTAAAAAATAAAAAATTGTTCAATTCATGATGTAAACCCATAAAAGCTCTTAAAAAATCTTTTACCATCAACTAAATTTAATTAAGATTAGCTTGTTATTTCAAAATCTTGAAGAAAATTCTAAAGAGTTAGTAGAGTGCTATCTCTATAGAATCATAAGTCCTTAAAAAAAATCTTTTATTATCAATAAATATCTCTTATCTAAATTTGGTGATTTCGGTCTAATTTGAAATTATCAAGTCAAATTTGACTGAATTTTAAGTTGTGTTTTAATTTTCTTTTTCAAAATGAAGTTATTTTGATTTAAATTTTTAAAATAACGTTATTCTAATCAACAAATTTGAAAAACTCAAGATTAAAGTAATATTAATTTAGTAAGTTACATCAAAACGATATCATTTTCCGGATAATTTGATTAATTTTTGTCTAACTTTCAACTGTTTAGTTTGAATTTAATTAAAGAGTAACTTATTTAAAGAGTTAATCCAAACAAGATTTTGAGAGTAAACCCTATCCAATTCAACCTATTGTCATCCTACCGACAATGGGAATTTATCAAGTTTTATTATGATTGTCTTCCATGCATTCTTTAGGAGACATGCATTTCTACACACAACATGATGTTTACCAAGACTTTGGGAGACAAAGATGAATGAATGTTCATGCCTAACTTCCATGACTTATATGTCTTGGTGTAACCTAAGAGTCAAGACATGTACTAAATAACTTCACCGGTTTGGATGGTTGGTCTACTCAAACCACGTTAGACCAATTAGGACAACTGCACTGTCCGAAACAATTAAAAGTCATTGAAGGTTTTGATGATTAACTTGTCTTTTCTATAAAGATATTCAAAGTTGCGGTCAAAAATAGCATCCTATACTTGTCACATTTATTATGATATTTTCCTTTTTTCTTTTTTTTTAATTAAGACTTTGATACACTTCTCAAATTTATTAAAAATTAATTAAAAAATCTATGAAGCCGGCCAGCCTGCCCTGGGAATTTTACATGAATTATTTTTAATTAATTGAGCCTGAAGAGCATAAAATTCTTAATCCTGCTTTCATTTACGGCTGTTTTCTTTTAAAAAAAATTAATTGATAATAACGACATTTAGAAATAAATATCATGTATTTATTCTGTCAAAAAATTAATGAAAATCAATAAAGTTATTAAATGAATACATATTTCTTTTGAGAGTATAAATTATAAGAAATCAAATTCTAAAAAATGCATATTTTATCTTTTAAAATAAAAAGTTATTTTTAAAATAAGTATGAATAAAATTTTAATAAATTATTTTAGAAATCAATAATTTAAAATTAAAAAAAAACTCTACCCAAATGATTTTTTTAAGAATCTAAATTAAAATTATGATCTTTAATATTTAAAAATTCTTGAGAATTCCTAATCCAATTTAAATATCAAAATCTGACAAATTAACTTTACTAATTAGAATTTATTATCCATAAATATAGATTAAACTTAAAACATAATGAAATTAACTATGTAAACCTTTTTTAAGACTTTTCTTACTTAATTTTTATTTAGAAACAACCTATCTATTGTTAGGGATAAAGATTTGTATTAATTGTTGTTTTATTAAAATTTTATCTATTTTTTAAAAAATAGTATTAGGATAAGACATAAAGGATAAGTTTAAGAAATAACAAGCCATGCCTCGATCTTAGTAAATCTAATCTTAGAAATAAAATAAAAAATAAAAAATTATAATCCATTTTGTCTTCACTTGCCCGTATCATGTACCCGCACCTACCATATCATGTCTCTTCTACCTCCCTCTTAAACTCCACCATTAAAGCCATAGATTCAAAGATCATGAAAAGTCTGACCTCTGTCTCTCTCTTTCGCTCACACACAAGAAACTGTTAGCCACAGACACTCTCTCACTATAAAGATCCAATCTTTCTCCAACCAAACCACAAAAATCCATCTTAATGGCTTTCCTGAGTCGAAATTCCCATCTGGGTCTCGCTCTTTTCTCCCTTCTTCTCTTGTTCTCGGTCTCAAACTCGGAAAAGAATCATCTTTCTGTTTATGAAATTTTGCCCAAGTATGGCCTCCCAAGTGGGTTATTACCGAGCACGGTAACCAACTACTCCCTAGCAGAAGATGGCAGGTTCGTCGTTGAGTTGGAGAACCCGTGCTATGTTCAATTCGATTACTTGGTGTATTACGATAAGCATATCACGGGTAGGTTGAGTTATGGGTCGATCACGGACTTGAAAGGGATTCAGGTGCAGAGGTTCTTTTTGTGGTTTGATGTTGATGAGATAAAGGTTGATTTGCCACCTTCTGAGTCGATTTACTTCCAGGTTGGAATCATTAACAAGAAACTTGATATTGACCAGTTTAAGACCGTCCATTCTTGCCGTGATGGGGTTTCAGGTTCTTGCGGTGGATTCTTAGATCGATTTCTAAAGGTATTATTTTGTTCTTTTCTTGATTCTGATTGCTTGTTATGGCCTTATCAATAGTGATCTGTTCTTGTCTAGTTTTTAGAATTTGTTAACCAAATTAGGGGAAGCAGTTACTATTGTTAAAGTCACTGAATCTGCAAGATCAACAGAATGAATTCATACCTTGTAATGCATCATAAGAGTTCTGGTATTTTTTTTGGAGAAGCCATTACTTAGGATATGCTTATTCAAAGAGGTGCTCATTTGTTACTGCTCGTAGTGATGATAGCTCAATTTTCACATATGGTAGCTTCTACTAGGAGAGTCTTGTGTTTTGAGCTTGTTCTTCCCTGATGGCTCCATACTACTTGGTTTGATTCGTCATCAGTTTGTCTTTAAACTTTGCAGCTTCCGACTCCTATTGAAGACATTGAGATGCTGATCACTGAGTAGAGACAACCAAGTACCTTCTGCTAAATGAAGTATTAAGGATCTCTTAGCAATCTAGGATTGAAAATTTTCTTTTCAGACTCACCATTTCAGTCTGGCATAGTATTGTATTGGCAAGCTGAGTGGGAGTTACTATTATTGTTATTGAACTTAAGAAAATGGACGAGGTCATGGAAGTAAAATGTAGATAAGAGAAAGCCACGTGTTCTTCTGTTGTTGTAGTATTGTCAAGTGCTATGTGAGCCCTATTAAAGAGAAGTCTTGATCTTTTACTTCTTTTGGCACTGGATTGAATGTGCAAAGAGGGCATGAACTGCTTTATTGAGATTTTTCTTCGACTTCTTTGAGTAGCTAATGCTCAATATATTGAAACAGAAACAGTAGTAACTAGAAACCTTGTAGCTTCTGAGGAACATGGGTCTTTGAAGATGACAAGATAACAAGAAGAGAATAAAGTATGGTTGGATAAGACTCTTACTCTTAATATGAAACTTGAAGTGCTAAAGATATTTAACTTTTTATTAACTCGAAATTTATTGAAGGAAAAGTGCCTTCTTTTTCGTATTCCGTGTTCAAAGGATATTTAGGAGTTCTTGATCAGTTGAATTTGAGTTGGATTAGTAAAAAGTTTTAAACCCAAATTAATATTCCATTGCCAATTAGGAAAAGAAGTCTTCAAACGCAAGAAAACTTCTCTATAAATAAGCTTCCTCCTTCCAACACTCTCCAAGTTGTTTCACTCTCTGTTCTCTAACAACACATAAAAGCTTCGAGTGTTACAAAGCACCAGCTACACAACAATGGCTTCCACCGACGACAAGGTCATCCTGAAATCGTCCGAGGGAGAGTGTTTTGAGGTGGACGTGGCTGTGGCTTCCCATCTTCAAATAGTCAAGTCAGTGTTAGAAGATTGTGAAGGATCAAGCGATAAGGCGGTTTCACTATTCATTGTTGATGCCAAATATCTGGCCATGATCATCGAGTATTACAAGAACTATGTTGAACTGAAAGAGAAACATGAAGAGGGTGGTTTCGAGGAGAAGCTGAAAGAATTCGAAAAACAGTTCTTGGAGCGGATTGATAAGAGAGACTTGAAGGGGTTGGTAATGGCTGTCAACTACTTGAATGCTCCTGTTCTGTTCGATGCTGTGTGCACTGCCATAGCAAAACACATTGAGAACAAAAGTGTGGAGTACGTGAGGGAGTACTTCGGGATCGTCAATGACTTCACTCCGGAAGAAGAAGCTCAGATCAGGGAAGAACACCGGTGGGCTTACGACGGCGTCAACGATGACTGATTAGTGTTACATATATTATATTATATATAGCCATGTCTTCGGTTGTTGGTAGGTTTTTACGTACGATTATGTTAGTTGGATTTTCTTTTTTGACCAAATATCGTATTGTTATGGATATTAACAGATGAAATTCTTTTTTCTTTTATATTTTGACTTCTCTTTAATTTTCATAATTATCTTAATTATAATGCTAATTTACTAAATTAATCATGATCATATGTAAGGATGACAATTTCGACCCGGCTTGCCGAGCCCCGCCTCTGATTGGCTTGGGTTGGTTAGGTCAGGGACCAAGGCCCCTTGACCCGTCTAGGCCACTAGCCGACTAGAATGTATAAAACGACGTCGTTTTGTCTAAAATTTTTAAAAAATAGTATAGACGGACCGGTCATCCTATGTTCCAAGCCACTGTTTTACTCTCAATACAGAAAACCTCTATCTTCGTTTAATTATATAATTATCACAACAAACTTCTTATATATTCAAATTAAATAAATTCCGAGCATATGATAATATTGTTTTATTCTCAATATAAGAAATGTTTAATTATATAATTATCACATCAAAAAATTTTATATTTAATGATAAAATAGGTAATACAAGTGGAATTTGGCAAAGATCATCATGGCATTAGAAATAATAAAAAAGAGCCTTTTATTTAATCATTAATTAATTATTTTAAACTAAATAAAAATTCTAATATATAGTGTTTCTAATTCCTCAAAATGAATCAAGCTTTAGTACCTAAGATTGTTTTAATTTCAATAAAAACATCTTTACCTTTTTTAATTATATATTTATCACATTAAAATAGTTTGTCCCTTCATTGCATATCTTATATATTTAATTAATAAAAAGATATGGTTACTCTTTTGTGTGAAGAGTTACAATAATAGAAGTAGTTTTTTATTTTAAATATAAAAAGAAGACGGTACAAAATTATGAAAGTAGTCTTTTTCTTTTAAATGCAAAGAAAAGATTGCATATAATTGATGACTTTCTCCCAATTCAGATTGCATTTAATTGATAACTTTCTCTCAATTTTCACAAAATGAAAAATCTTGTGTACCGATTTTGTCCATATGATTAATAAAATACTTATATATAAGTGGAATTTGGCATACCTAAAACCTTATTCAAATCTACCAAGTTTCTTATTAATGTGCAAAGTGACACGCAAAGCAGAATGTTCTCTTCCGCTTTTGCCCTTCGTTCTGTATAATATATTACAACCTTCTTTCTTTGTCTCCGCAAGTCCACCCTCTATCAAGCAAGCTTCAAGTTTGGTCTCTAGACTCAACAATGGCTGACCTTCGCTTGATCTTCTCTGCGATGTCTATCTTTATCTTACCTATCCCCTTCTTCTCCAAGACCCACGTGTGTCTCAACCTCTACAACCCTTTTCATGACTACAAAGCTGTCGCCGACGTTCATGACCTCCTGCCAAACTACGGCCTGCCACGTGGCCTGTTACCGGACAATGTTGAATCTTACACCTTATCCCCATCTGGGTCTTTCTCGATTCAGCTAACGAACCCGTGTTATGTTCATTTTGATCGGCTTGTGTACTTTGATAAAGAGATCAAAGGGAAGCTGAGCTATGGTGGTGTTCATGAGGTGTCTGGGATTCAGGCAAAGAAGCTGTTTCTATGGGTGTATGTTAGTGCGATTGAGGTTAGTAAGGATGATGATGGGATGATTGAGTTCTTTGTTGGGCCTTTGTCTGAGAAATTGCCGGCTAAGCAGTTTGAGGATATTCCTGTTTGTAAGAGTAAAGCTGTTGGTACAAGGAGCAGCTTGGAATCCATGTGAGGTAGTGATTACCTGTTTTCCAGTTTCGTAATTAAACAAAAAGTCTCTTATCTTTTTGCTATATTTGAACTGAAATTTCTTGTTGGCAATCTTTCGTGATGAATTAGATGTTTTGCTTTCTGGGATGTTTGATGTATAACTGATAAAGTTTGAATCTTTTTGATTCCACAAGTGAGTTGTTTTTGAAAGTTGAATTGTCTGTAGATATGGTTGAGGGCAGAGGCTTTATGTTTGTCTCTGTTTGAGTGTGTGTTATAATTTAATTCCTCTCTTTTATGTCAAAATTGCCAAACGCTCAAGAACTGTACTTGATGTTGTTATAATATAATTTGCGTAAAACGAGATGAAACAAAAAGACAATGATTGGATGCCTTCTTCAGAGTTAATTCAGTTTATTCTTTAGGATCGGTGAACATATTTACTTAGGTTCTAGCTGGAATTTAGGCAGTTCTGCACAGGACTTACGGGCCTATCTAGAGGAACAAAAGGAACAGAAAAAGCATATAACTGAAAGTTTAGAGGATCTGTAATTAGTGGAATGTGATCTCATTGAAAATTAAAGTAGGCAATATAAGAGTAATGATTTTGTGAGAATTGGATGATAAGAGTTCCCTAGAATGACTATTATCAACCAATGTTTTCCCTGCATATCAGCTGCTATTTTGCATCCAGAACTTACGTGTGATGTTCATACCATTGTTCTTGGTTAAGATGCATACACTCAACCTAGAGGTGAGTTTGAACTTCGATTGTTACTATAAATGATTTCATATTATTACATGACAAATTAGTTATGCAATTCAGGGTAACCATTGGTATGGTGAATTTTATACCAGATAATCCAATCATAACATAGAATATGAGCAGGTTAAAGTCTTCACTGCTACCATTTCTGAAATATTTACCTTTTTTTCTTTGTAGGTGGTAGCTAATCAAGTTTTCACCTGAATTTAACCTCTGACGCCGAGGATCTCGGCCGATCACGGACACCATTTGGCAGAAGAAGCAAATTGTTGTTTGATTTATTTACTGGTTGTTGAAGTCCAATGTAAAGTGTTAAAATATGGTGGATTACATATTAGTAACTGGATGATTAACTTCTCACTATATCAATGGATATTCTATGTAGATATATCTATCAATTTTTCGTCTTAAACTTCTGTTTTCACACCTTATAAATTGCTAAATGATCTGTTGAGAATACCAATTTCTTCCCAACCCTCAACTCCCTTTTAGATGTTTAGACTTGTGTCTTCCACGCCAAGGAACAGTAGCTCAAATCACTTTTATCTGTTCATGTCATAAAGAAAATGAAAATGAATAATTCAACATGATCAGGTTTCCAAGAGAGGCAGAGATTTTGCAGTTGATATTAACAAGGAACTGTTGAAATCATTTCAGCTTTTAGCGCACTAGCTACTGTTCTGCCACTTCTGATACTTTTCCAACTTTTCAAACTGACTCATTATCTATACGTGTTGTCTTCTCCATTGAATCATAAGCTGGAGCTATTAATGGGGTATAGCTCATATACCTTGAGTTCTAAATGAAAATGATTGCTTAAGAATCTGCTAAGACGTAACTCTAGCGTAACTAGTTGGGACTGACTGATACGAATGAACTTTTGTCTGAACTTTCAAATGGCGTGATTTGATTTTCACGGCAAGTTTCCATAGTAGCTGTCATAAAAGAAAAGAACGGAAAACAAAAATTTAGAAGAATATGCTTGTGTATTCAGCTTGGAAAATTTTCTACATGCATATCAGATTCCGTTCACCTTGCTGCACAAATAACTCTCCCATCCTAGTCTTGACTAGAACATCAGCTTTTATATTTTTCTTGCAGATTCTGACAATATTCTTTAGGCTTGTTTTGTCTTTCTTCAACCAAGAGAAAGAACCGCTGATTTTATAAACCTGAGAATATGATCACAGCAGACAGGCTTATGTCATGTTGCTAGCGTCATTCTACAGGTTCTAAGCCTTACCGATCACCTTCATTGTTCTTGACCAATATAGGATATGAAAATTAGCAATATAGTCCTAGATTCTCTCTGCTATTTGTCGTTCTTTTCATTTCAGAATAAAAGAACTTCCTAACCAGATTCTGCATGCCATGCTTATCACATTTGAGCATCAAATCTTCGGCCCTGAGCTGTTATATAAAACTCTAATGATCTTTAAGTTAAGTTACTTTAAGCCTGAGTGGCAATAAAATAAGACGGTCCTGTTAGCTTTTGGCCGGGAAAAGAAGCATATCATGTAGACTTTTAAGAACTTCACTTCCTTCTAACATTTTAGACACGTGAAACTCTGAATTTCTGTACTGAGATCAATTGTATATAATCCTTGTGTTGCCTCTTCACCCTCATCAAGTAAACTCCCAGACAAACTACCATTAGAAGCCACAATCCATTTCCCGTCTTTTGTTGAAGGAAAATGGAGGACTGTAGAGAAATAGTGATCCATGATGATCACAATATGCAAGTCACACAACGTCCCAAGAACAAGAAAACAGGTGCAAGAAGGCAACTAACCGAAGAGGAGCTGCAAGGAGACATCAATGAACTAGCAGATGCTTTCATCAAGAACTTCCATAAACAATTGAAGATACAACATGAAGAGTTGATCACTCGCAGTCACCGTTAGGCAACCATTTCAAACGTAACGTCTACTATGAGAAATTGGCTAGCTTTGTAGACAAGAAGCCATTTCCTCATAAATTTCAACTCTACTAAAAATTTATGAGGAAAAGCTGTCTCTTGTAACGTCTACTATGAGAAATTGGGTTGATAGTTATCAATATAAGTCCATTTCCACTAGCTTTTAACCATTCAATTCATGGTGGATTGTGTACTGGAATGCTAAAAGTGTAGGATGTGAAGTTCCATATATTCTTCAGTAATAGACATATAGCAGAGCCAGTCCTGACAGAAATATGAGATGTAATCTAAGTATACATTGTCACATTTCCAACGAACCCCATGTACATTGACAAAAGCATATCAAAGATTACATACGACTAAGAAAAAATCCCATCATGAAAGGATCTGGCCCTAGACAATTGACTAGATTTACAAGTATCTGCTCTCTATGAAACATAAAAAGAAACTTCATCCACCATCAAACGTACCTCTGATTTGCCTCAGCTTGCAGTTGCCTGCATAAAGTCAAAACGAAGATAAGAGTAGCAACGCTCCCCTTCATTCATATTCTGCAATTTGCGTCTTATACTCTTCACAACCGTGTGGTTCTTTTTGCTTCATGAAGTTTTTCTAATTGATTATACTTAGATATAATCAGTCATTACCACCATTACAAACCTCGGCAGAAGTAAAAGTATCAAAGCATTGACAAAGTATAGAAGCTTTTCAGCTTGAGAGCAGATCCTAGTATCAGCAGACTTCATATAGGACAATCTAACTTAAAATTTTGAAGGAAATGCAGGAATGTTTACAGCTAAGAAAAGCAAAATGAATTTGGTCTTTCATGCCTTTCAAGCCTGAAGCACTTGACAATGCACAATGTGACTTTTCAAGCCACCACGGCCAGCTAGACTTGACAAGAAATTTGTGACAAGGGTCCTAAAATGACCTCTTCCAGCTATGTTTTCCCAGAGGTGAGGATTCGTTTCCACACACTTGTCGGGACTAGAAACATCAACAAGACTAATGCTCATGTTATTACGGACAATGCAAAGTTTCCCATTAAGGTGAACAAGAGCAGCAGCTTCCAAAGCATGTGAGCTCCCTAGATGAATCTTGCTATCTATAAACTTGTTCCATGTATCTGTGGCTCCATCATAAACTCTAAGCTTGCAGCCATCTCGACAATCCAAGGCATAGAGCCGTCCATCTAAGGAGGTGCTAGGATTGCGCCAGCCAGAAACCATCCCATTACTGATTGGTGTCCAGCTATTAGTTTCAGGATCATAGGCTTCACTCATTACCTCTCGGTGGGATCCCAGGCCTTTTAGAAACCAGTTTCCATCATAGACAACACCAATAAAGGGCACCATAGCTGTACTCATATCTGAAATAAAGCTCCACCGGTTCCTGTTAGGGTCATAAACCTCAGCTGACCGAAGAGTCCTTTGAATTCCTTCACACTCTCCACCAGCAACATACAAGCAGTTGTTAATGACGCATGAACCAAAAAAATGACGTTTACGAATCATATCCGGTGCCCTATGCCATTTATTCGTCCGAGCACTATAAAAAATGACTCTTCTCATAGAACCTCTAAGTGGATCCTTCCCTCCAAAAAGGTATAGGGACATTTTAGGGAAAAGATCATCAACATGTTCCAAACACCATACTAAACATCATTCAACTAAAGCTTACCTTAGAATC
>JAOQMM010000003.1:237109-247995 GCA_027563515.1 Erythroxylum platyclados | reverse complement strand
TAAGTTTTTTATTATTTTTATTTTCATTCAAGTCAAAATTTGCAGCCTTAGACAAAGTTAGGTTCATTTAGTTTTAGGCAAGATCATCGGGAAGCCCAGGCAGCAGTGGTAGCTGGACTCGGGTTCTCTCTCGCCGTGAATTCTTGCTCTTGTGCGCATTAGGATTGATGTCAGGCTGAATACAAAGTTTTGATCCAGGGACAAATTTACGTGCCTCTGCAACTGTTTTCAGTCCAGTATCTACTTTGCAATAACATGACACAGATTCAACCTACAAAAACCACCCATTTTAGGAAAGACTGTATATATGCAAATTCATATGTATTCAGGGACACATACATTATGTATATTAATGAACATTTTGGAGAATAGATCATTTTCCCTGCACATATGATATGCTCAAACATAATTATTTACTTTACCCTTGCAGAACACAACTACAAGTAGCCATTGATATTTGGTTGATGCATTAATCTACAATCATATCAGCATTAAGCACTGAACTTCATGTGGTTTATGGCTTAAAGATAATTTGAGCAAGGTCCAAGATCTTCATCAATCAATAGATGCATAAAGAAAACAGAAAAAAGAAAGTGTAGGTCTATCTTTGACTTGAGAGCTATCTAATGCAAGTTTGCTTAATGTTCATGTTCAAGACGACATTCTGAGAAGCGTGGCTGGAACTCCAGACATTGGTCATTAGCAATCAAGTTAATTGGTAAAATCACCTATATACAGTTCAAACAGAACACCAATTCTATAGCAGCTTAAACTTAGGGTCAGCTGTCTAATTCAGCAGCAAATTATGTTTACAGTAACTGTCGGAACAGAATTTAGTGCGGAGACAAAAAGAGGAACTAGTCCTTAGAACTTAATCAGGGAAAACTAGATCTTATAAACAATGAGAGAACAGAATCTCAAGTACATGATAAAAAGATCCCTCGTTCTCCTGAAAAGATCCTCAATTGGCATTACAAGTTGAATACGGAAACTATAGAAATCTTGGGCAAGGCAAAACACCAGCTCAATTTGATCAAATGGAGACGCATTCTCAAACACATGCCAAAAAAATAAGTCATCAGCAAGCCACCTTAATCTGGGTAATTTCAAAATACAAGCAAAACAAAAACTTAATACCAAAAATGCAGGTGAGCAAGATGAAGAAAAACAGCAAACAACTTGCAACCGAGCACCTGCACCTAAACTCCCAAACTTTTTTGGCCCAAATAGCATAAATTTGATAGGTCATTCTATCTGGGCATACTCAGAAACACCCAAGAAGGAAAACAAACAACCAGAAAACGAACAATCTAATAAATAACCAACCAAGTAAAGCATTGAAAGTTTCAAACTTTCCTCAAAACTCGAACTTATAACCCAAATTCAACACATGGGCATCTAAGGAATCTCAAGAATTTCCCAAAAACCAGTGTCAACAACCCAGATGAACACATTAGAAATCAAGAGAACTTACGAGTGGAGCTTGAACTCTAAAACCTCTTGGAGCATTTGACGATTGCTGTTCCATCTTTAGCCTCAGAGAATCATGGAGAAATTTAGAGCAAAAAAGAAGAAACCTTTTGGAAGACCCAGATCAAGATAGCCAATTGAAAGATTAAAGAGTCAAATCTGAGCCCCAATAAAGCAAAGAAAAGAGCTTTCTTTGTCTTTGTTGTCGATACTGGCCTTTCTAATCTAACCTCAACAAGTGCAGACAAAGAAACAACCAAAAAAGCGGAGAAGTAAGCCCTCAAAAACTAGGAAACAACAAAATGTAAAAGCACACCCTTCACTGCCTCTCTCTCAACACAACCTTTCTCTCTCTAAAACTGTTCACTCCCTCTTACATAAAACAGCTGGACCATAGGGGTCTACAAGCTTCAACAACTTCTTAAATGTCTACCAATGGCTTAGCAATTAAAAAAAGAAAAGAAAAGATTTTTATTTAATGCAAAGGGTTTTTGGATGTTAATTCTTGGATTCATGTATGGCTGTGAGATTTGTGTGACTTAATTTTCAACTCTTAATGCAAGAAGACAAAGTGGGTTTTAGTGGGGTCTTGTTATTTTTCTCCTCCTTCAAGATCCTCTTGTGTCAAACCCGATTTTAATGAGCACAGGAAAGAAAGACTTTCTCTTTTTTCTGTTACAAGTCCAACAAAAAATCTGAATTAAAAAAAAAGGGATCACTTTGCAACTACACCTTAAGATTCTGTCAGAATATTGCCTACAAACATCATTTTATATAATCAACCATCCCAACAAAACACAGTATAAATTTGGTATTCTCAGGAGTTACAGATATAAGATAGCAACTTATAATCATTGCACCACTCAACCATAAGTTTCAATGAAAACCTTTAATTGTATAAGTAAAAAGATCATTAGCACATCAAACCAATGTTCATTCTCATGCTTTTACTGTGCTCCACAGTAATGATCTCATTGTCATAATTATGACATTTCACTAGTTAATGTAATGAATTTGGCTACCTATACATGGAGCAAATACATGAATGCTTTGCTTAAGATCATTTCAATAGATATCTACCTCAAGACCAAAATTTGGAATATTGACTACAGTAAAGACTCTGTAGTTAGTTAAGGAACTCAATAAATGCAAGTTTGTTAGATGTATATTAATTTTGAAGATAAGTACCTCATCAGAATTCTTTCAAAGTGTTCCCATGAAGAATTGGAATAAATTATCTTACAAACATCAAAATCTCACAATTTTTTTATGTCAAGAAAATCTGCATCCATTAAATAGATTATGGAATGCCCCTCAATTACTCCAAGAATAGTTCGCATTCAAATGAGAAACAGAGGCCGGCACTGGGAGAGGACTTGGTATTAAATTTGACCAAAACTTGCTTAATTGGCAAATGTAAACCTTGAAAAGACATATTCTATATAAGAGAATTAACTTGGTGATGCTGATGTGTATTGATAGATTAAGTATCTCCTCAAGGTATATTAAATTGAAATAAAACAGAAAGGGCAGACAAAAACAGTAATGATAAGTTATTCTTTCTTTTTTCCTCATTGAAATCTCAAAACATTTTTGCCTAAAAAGGTATAGCTTCAGTCCTCATTTTGTCACGTTATTTTAGAATGATAATGGCTAGACTATAGCAGGACATTACATCAAACAACTGGACAACCACCTAAATAGGTGAAATTATAATTAGTTACATGAACCCAATCATGTTTGGAATATATCAATCAAAGATCCATGATGTTGTTTGGTAGATTCAATTTCAGGTTTTAGGTTTTTCCTTAGTGTTATCATTAGTATATACTTCATCTATTGACTATTTGTGTGTGTACATATATATTTATATAAGCTTCCTCATGTGATGCCTACATATATATTTTCCCAAAAAAAAAGTTAAAAATTGCTCAAAACAAAATAAATTTAAAAGAAATTGTGAAAATTTTATAATTAAATTAGGGTATTAAAGATGATTCATTTAGTATATCTAATTTATCGTAGTCATTAGATAATTATAAACTTATATATTTTTATAATTATTTCAAAATACGTAATTATTCTATTTGTCCTTCTTATTTTGCATTTACACTTTCTTTCAATCCACACTTCACAAGAGTGAAAGATTAAGAAGACTTTTACAATGATGTAGGTAAAACAGAAATTGTGTACTTGCTCTTTTGGCTTATCTATACATGTCAAACATTATAGCTAATAAATAATAATAACCAAAATGATGTTGTTTCCAAAGGTCTTTCTTTCCCTTTTGTATTGAAGACTAAATTTCTCTATTCTTCCTTAACAGGATGAGGATGCTTCAAATTAAAATAAAGAAGTTATATTTTTAGTCCCATTGAGCATACTGAAAGTCTTACTCTATCCTTTTCCTTCTCCTACTTTCTACATAGTAGGTCATAATTCTTGTCTTATTAGTTGGTGTGTATTTAAGAGGATAATTGACCTCCCACCGAGTGATGGTAAAAAAAAAACCCCAATTCAACCCGATCCGAAATCAATAGACTAAACTCCAATTGATCAAATTCAAACTTGATTATTCAAATTCGATGAGTTACAAACTAATGGCTAAACTCTACCATGTTAATGGAAAAACCAATTTCATGCCAGCTTGATGCTTGATCATATCAAACAACGTTAATCAAAAGCAAAGAAATAATCAAAAAGGGCTCTGAAAACTCAAGCAATGAAAATTTTGGGAAGAGGTCTAGAGAGGAAAGGATTTTCCAAAGGAAAAAAAAAAGGTTTTATGTTTATTTCAGTGATCCCAAAATATTACAGAAAAGGCTTCAAAAATCCTCCCACAGGAACATGGACCAGTGAAATGGCAGGACAGAAGCCTTGACACTAAACAGGGTTAGAAGGTAAATGCTTTAGAGATTCAACAATGGATACCACCAAATGGAATGGAAGACCCTATGTTTCTCCTACTGCATATTCTACAACCCATTACCCTCCAAAAGAAGGTTACACCATATTAAGAAGCAAAAGCCAAAAGAAGAGCATGTAGTAACACCTACTCTGTTAGAACTTTTTCACCAAAGCTAAACCAACCAACATTATACACCTCTCTATTCCTGCAGCACCAACCTCAAACTTACATCCCCCTCTCAATGATATACCCATTTCTAAAATGTATAGTGACAATGACAGCTAAATTACTAACTAAAAACACCCAAAGATGAAAAAGAAAATCAACCCCACACAAAGGGGGCAGTCCACAACAACTAGAAATAAGTACTTGTGGGGTGTTTAACATGCTATGTGTTGTCAATCCCAGGCACTAGTCACTCCTGGACCATAGCCTCCGCCGTATCCTCCTGAAGAACCATATGCACTGCCTGTGTTTCCACCATAATAGTCCACGCCCCCTCTATTGTAAGAGGAGTCTCTCCGGAAGTCACGACCTCCAAATCGACCTCCTCCAGAACGACGGTTTCTCCCTCCTCCGTAAGAACGTGCTGCATATCGAGACAGCCAAGCAGGTACTTCTTGGTTAGATTCTTGCATAAGATCAGCCAATGCCCTTGCCAAAGTTACATTGCTCTCATTGAAGAAGGCAGTGGCAAGACCACTTTTCCCGGCTCGTCCTGTCCGTCCAATACGATGAACATAATCATCAATGTCGTTTGGGAGATCAAAGTTAACCACATGTGCAACATGAGGGATATCAAGGCCTCGAGCTGCAACATCAGTTGCCACCAAGATTGGAGTATTGCCGCTTTTAAATGATCTCAATGCTTGTTCTCTTTCCTGAAATAATAATGGGATCACAGAATGGCAATAAGTTACACAAGAAAAAGAAGGCCCATCTCCATGACAGAGAATAGAAGATTTCATTACCCAAAGCACGGACTGCATGAATGACAAAATTAGCACATACTAACTGCATGAATCACAAAATTAGCACATACTAAGGCATAAAATTAGAACAACCAATAGCAACTAAAAAGAAAGAGCGCTGTATAAGGAACCAGTTTAGACAAGAGGTTGATCGCAGTTCACATCTCCATCTTTCCAATATTTCAATCAGATATCTTATTAATCATATTATGTACATTCATAGGCCCATGAGATAAACTGTGCATCCATATGGATAAGATCTTAAAGAACACCTTAGTGAAAAAACACACCTGTTGTGATCTATCACCATGAATACTTGTAGCTGGAAAACCATTAACACAAAGCCAATGCTCAAGTGAATCTGCACCCTTTTTTGTCTCCACAAAGACTAACGTCAAAGCTTGCTGAAAAATTAATTAATGACCGACCATCAGGATCAGGGGTCTATACAAATGACTATCAGAAAAGTAGTTACAAGAATTAATCTAAAAAGTGTCCTCAGGGCCATCAGCATGCCACCAAGTCAATGCAACTCTCCCCTGGCAATGGGGAGGAGGCAGAAGAAAAAGGGACACAGAGAGAAGTGGCAACTCAGGTCTCATATATTACCTTGCCCTGAACACCATTTGCCCGCTGTGCATGAAGAAGGTCCATAAGGTGACTTCTTTTGTCTGAATCATAGACAAATTCAACTCTTTGGACAATCAAATCAGTACTTGAGCCGACTCGCCCAACAGCCAAAAATACATAATTATAAAGAAAATCCGAAGCTAGTCTCTGCATTACACCAAACACTTGAAAGGTATCAGATGAAATAACATTTAATTACCACATAACTATTGCACACAAAAAAAATAAAAAAACTGCTTAATGTCAAGTAAAGATCTCAGACCAAATTCTACCTTAGTCACTTTGGGGGGAAGACAAATCCACAGTAAAACAGGTAAGACTAGGCAAAGTAAGGTCAAAGTTGGAAAAGTGAAGGCACTTAGACACAAAAACCTTGGCATGCAAAAGTCTAGCAATACCACTTATCAGTCAACCTTGATCATGTAAAGAAGGGAGTTTACATCAAGGTAAATAAAGTGGCATCGGCAGCAATCTATCTCTTTCTTAACAAAATCTGTTCCTAGGAAGTGTCCTAGAAAAGACTTGATTGTAGAAAATAAGAAACAAGCACAAAAGTAAACCAAACCTGTATCTCTCTTGGAAAGCTAGCACTGAACAGCATAGTCTGTCTAGAACCTGGTGGAGGCATGTCCATTTGCTCCACAATTTTTCTTATTTGAGGCTCAAAACCCATATCTAGCATCCGATCTGCCTCATCCAAGGCCAAATACTTGACCATCTGTAGAGATACTCTAGCTCTTTCCAACAAATCCACTAATCTTCCAGGCGTTGCCACAAGAATGTCAACACCTCTCTCAAGTTCCCGAAGCTAGCCATAAACATGTAATTCGTTAAGTATATTAAACCAAAATATACTTTTTACACGGTACACTCTAAACTATTGACGATTCCTTCCATAAAATAGCACTAAAATAATACAAAAAATAGCAAGAGTGGCACAAAAGCAAAAAAGAAAAAAAAGGGTATAATATATCTTGCAGAATTATTGCTCAGTTTAAGAGAACAAGAAAGATGCTTCAGAAGTAAGCATTCAATGACCAAGATTTATAAGCATTCAATGACTTCAAGGTAGAAGATACTTTATGAAATAGTCTGAACAAATCTGCAAAAAATTCTTAACAACAATCAAGCTCCAGAGCATTGACAAGAACATAAGGATGCTGCAGTAATGAAAACAACAGCACATTTCATCATTGTAATATCATACAACATATACATGTTAAATGATCACAAACTTGTTTAATACTAGCATATCAAACGTTTAAAAAAGAGGATCAGAAGCAACTTCCTAGCACACCATCTACAGATAATCACATAAAGAGTTAACAAACCAGGCAGGTAAACGTTTCATGAGACAGCACTGTGTTAAACAGATTGTCAGAGTATCCACTTTGGCATATGCAGGAACACAAACTTTAAGCACAGGTGATGCAGGAACAGAAACTTTAAGAAACAGGGAGAAAAATCATAGAACCTGCTGGTTAATCGGTGCTCCTCCATAAGCAACAACGACCTTCACACCAGTTTGATATGAGAACTTTCTTGCCTCCTCATGGATCTTCAGTTAAAACCACATAAGGTTAGATCCTAGCATTAACTGCTACAAAGTGTACAAACAGCCAGTAACTAGTAAGCACCAACCTGCATTGAGAGTTCCCTAGTGGGAGAGAGAATTAGAGCTAGAGGGTATACTGTGCGTGCCCCACGGAATGGCCTTTGGACACCCTGCGCCTGCATTTTCATAATTCCGTTAATAATGGGGAAGCAAAATGCAGCAGTCTTTCCTGAACCAGTCTGAGCACAAGCCATCAAGTCCCTCCCTGACAGAGAGATTGGAATAGCATGTCGCTGCACAGGAGTTGGCTTGACATACTTGCACCTGCGAATGTTTAAATTCAGTGCTTCACCCAAGTCAATATCTGCAAAGGTATTTACAGGAGGCGGAACATTGTCCCCACTTGTCTCCACGGGAATATCTTCATATGCATCAAAGTTAATCCCACTATTCTCTTGCTCACTAAATGTCTGTTCTGTATTGTCATCATCCCCAAAAGGATTCACTTCCCGGTCTCTGCCGCGATCCCAACCACCTGTTCTGCCACCACCCCAACCACCTGTTCTGCCACCACCACCACCATATCCAGACCGTAAATCATTCCTCGAACCACCCCAGCGTGGTCCACCAAATGCAGGCCGATCATTGCTGGTTGCAGGCCCACTGTAAGCAGGAGCTGGTGGGTCTGAAGAAGCTGGACGGTTTCGGAGATGAGGAGGTACATAAGTCTTGGTTCGCGATGCACCCCCAGAAGTAGTTCCTATACCTCCATTGTTAACAGAAGAACCCGCAAAAGTGTTCTCAGCTGCAGAATTTGCAGCCAAATCCGCCCATGAAGTTCGTGTATTCATCACAATTTCACAAACTCCAAAACAAAAAAAACCCTTTCTTCGAAAAGGGGAAAGTTAGACCCGCTTCAATTACCTAAGAAAGAAAGCTTCTTTTACAAATATCCCTCTTTTAACAAAATTCCTCAACTTATCCAATCAATCCGTTGAAACACCGAAAACCTGATCAAAAAACAAAAACCCATCAACCATCCCGATCCAAAACCACAAGCACACATAAAGTATTTTGTACTGACACCAACAAAAGTAAAAGTATTAAACCCGAAGCACAAAAAATCAACCAAAATTTTACAACCCCAAGTACAGAACACACGAACAGAAAATTTTTTAAAAGAAAAGGCAAAAGCGAAGCACAAGTCTTGACGGAAAAAAACATCAAATAAGCATATCCACCCACCGAAAACCATACAGATCCAAAATCAAACCTGATCCAAAACACGGATGAAGCTCAACCCACTAAAAATCGATAATGCAACTACTTAAAATCACCAGAATTAACATAATCAACCTTAAACTTCCATGGTCAGGCACTTACACACAGAAAATCTGTACAACCATCACAATAAACCATAAAAAATAGAAAAAAGAAAGAACATGTACAGATAGAGAGCAGAACCTGAAAGAAAATAGGAAGAGAAAGGCAAAACCCCTAGAATGGATGAAAGGAAGCGAAGATAGAGCGAGGAGAAGGTCCAGAGAAAAGAGAGAGAGTAACCCTAAAATTGCGTGTGCAATTGCTTAAGATATGGGAGACGCCAAAATATCTTTTGTTTTGGTTAGGTGTTCTTTTTCGGCTTTTTGTTTATTTTTAAGGACTCCCTCTCTCTCAATCAACAAAAAGATTATTTAATAATTAAATACATACTACTTTTTTTCTAAATTGATAAACAATTTAAATTTTATAAATTTATTCGAGAAATCTACAAAAGTCTAATAATACACAGTATTACTTCTAATAAATAAAAAGATTGTTTCTATAAATTTTAATATAGCAATTTTCATTATAATAAAACAATCTAATTTATATAATTGTTTATTCAAAATCCTAACAATAAGGTATTAAATTTGTAAATTATTTAATTTCAGCATACCTAAAAATAATTATTATTATCTTAAATAACCCAATTTGTAATATTTTGTTAAATTTTCAATCCAATTTTGTTTATACAAAATTGGAATTATGAGTTTAACTCCAATTCCAATTTTGAGATATAAATGCTTATGTTTTTTAACTCCGTTGAGTATTATTGGACTTTCTCAAATTTTGCATATTAGTAAGATTTTTACTAGGTAGTTGTTGTTGTTGTTATTATTGTTATTGTTATTGTTGTTGATTAAAAGAAATATTACCAAATTAGTTAAATTTTTTATGGCTTATTCAAATTACCTTCTAAACAAAGGGATGGCAATTTTTCCTTTTAGCTTGATGTTGTATTTGACATTGATTTTAAACTCGGGAGTTTGCTAATAATATCTTTTAAAAAAAAGTATCAAATAATATTCTTAGATTTTTCAAATAAAAAAGGTTAAAATATTAAAATGTGTGAAAAGGAGTCAATTCTCCGTGACCTCTAAAATGTTAGAAGTCGATTTTTGAGTTATGTCTAGTTTCAACTACTCTCTTCCATTCTCCTATATTTCCTCCTCATTTCTCTTGTTTTGTCTTCTTTAAGAGCAAATCTTTCACATTAATGATAGATTTACCTAATTTTAAGATTGTATTTAATTTAAATTTACAAATTCAAGCGAAATATCATCGTTAAATTAACCATTTTTACTGAATTGAATATTAAAAAAAAAGAGTTGTATAAAGTTTTCTCTAATTTTTTCCAATGTAAATACAACAAGTGCCATTTAACATATACGTAAAAGTACATAGATTACATATAGGGATATGGGATTCCATAATCTTTATACCGTTTCTTGAAAACAATTAAGTACTTAAGACTCGTCTTGCTTGTGGAAGGACTTCTCAATATCCCAAAATATTAAAAAAAAAGGGAGTTAGTTATAAGAAAATATTAGTAAAAAAAAGGGTAATCTACTTTTTAAAATATGGTTTGGTTTAAAAAAAAAAGAAGAGAGTCTAATTTATTATCTTATGAAAGTATTCAAGACACGAATTTGCTTATTTTATTATAAATACTAATTTTATAGGAAGTTTTATTAAATATTTGTAATTTTAAGATAAATTCATATATAATGCACATTTTAGTTATTAAAAGAATTTAAGTTTTTTTTAAATTGAGTAACAATTCTTAGAGGTTTTTAATAATTATTATGTTAAAACAATGAA
This sequence comes from Erythroxylum platyclados, assembly GCA_027563515.1. Taxonomy (NCBI): domain Eukaryota; kingdom Viridiplantae; phylum Streptophyta; class Magnoliopsida; order Malpighiales; family Erythroxylaceae; genus Erythroxylum; species Erythroxylum platyclados. Next base: position 237,317 of record JAOQMM010000003.1, on the reverse strand, counting down.
ATAAAGAAAATGAAAATGACGCTAATAAAATATTTGACTAATCGAATCGTACTAATAAAAATAAGCATATAGTCCCATCCATTCAAAACTTTACATGAGAAGGTTCAAAAATCTTAATTACAATCAATCCATTAAAAGAGAGAATTGCTTTGATTAGTTTAATAGAGAAAGGAGTGACAAGGTCATTGTATATAAATTAATTTACTTG
>JAOQMM010000003.1:220396-231070 GCA_027563515.1 Erythroxylum platyclados | reverse complement strand
TTTATCTGGATTTTCTGGGCTTATTTGATAGTGCTGGTTTTATGATTTCTATTTTAGGTGGTGCTCAGATTATCATCCCTGTTTTGATTTTATTACTTGACTGATGCAGCCTGTTAAAAGCCCTGTTACAATCTGTGGTGATATCCACGGTCAATTCCATGATCTTGCTGAGCTATTTCGTATTGGAGGAAAGGTATTTCCTGACTGTTTCAATATGCAATTTTATGTAGTATCTGTCCTTTGCATAATTTAGATAAGAGTTGATTTTATCCAAAAACTAAACTTTCATTGTCTATCCTTTGTTGTATCTATGTTAGTGTCCAGATACAAATTATTTGTTCATGGGAGATTATGTAGATCGTGGGTATTATTCTGTTGAAACCGTGACTGTAAGTTATTTCTTTCCAATTTAATCTCAATTTCATGTTGCTGCTCCTCTTTCTTTTCTGAGTTTCCCCAAGTACTGATCATTACTGTACAATAAGCTTTTTTTTTTTAATACTTGAGAAGCACAGTTGATAATGTACTTCTTATTCCTTAATTTTCTCTGTTCTGCTCAACAATCCAAATTAATTGTTGGTGTACCCGGCTATTCTTCCTTCTCTTTAAAACCTTATAACCATTTGGTTGAGGCTTTTCACATTTGTTTTATTACTTCAGCTCCTGGTAGCTCTGAAAGTACGTTTTCCTCAGCGAATTACTATCCTACGGGGTAATCATGAAAGCCGTCAGGTACCAATCAGGTTTTCCTTTTTCTCTTTGATGGATCAAACTATTTTGAGTTGATTCTTGTTAATCATAATTTTAGAAGTTTAAGCATTTAGGTTTAGTTTGTTCTTTTGGCAGGGGCTTTGAATAAAAGATACCTTCCGATCTTTTAAGCTTCTTTGAAACAGGATATGAGTTGAATCTCTGTACTGATTATAGGCTTTTGTTTGCTATGTCAGATCACTCAAGTTTATGGCTTTTATGACGAGTGCCTACGGAAGTGAGTTCCTTTTAATCCCCAATTGAATGTTAATATTTCTTGGTGGCTTTAGTTAATTCAAGGTTTTAGGTACAAATCTTTGGTATGCTTACATCTTGTGATACATCATGTCTAGTTTGGTAATAACTAATGTGATACATCAAGCCTTAGGGTCTTGTATATGATGAACAACTGAGTTTTGAACCTTTGACTTTGGGCACTTTTCCTTCGTATGGTTAGATGTTACTTTCATAAAATATCACAAACTATTAACAAAAGCATTGATATGTTGGTCGGGTTTGAGTTTGTGAAATCAAATTCTTCTGATTAGCAAACAGTGTCGTGGCTAGTGCTCTCTTCAGATGGTTATTATCCATTTTTCTTATAGTTTCTTTTGCTATATTTGTGTGAGCATTATTGTCTCTGATTCTTATTTGCAGGTATGGCAATGCCAATGTTTGGAAGATTTTCACTGATCTGTTTGACTATTTCCCACTGACAGCTTTGGTTAGTATACCATGACGCAGAAAATATCTGAGTATTATGTTCTTTACCTGCAGCCTTCTCTGTTATGCAATACTTAACAATTCCCTTATATACCTCTTTTCTTGCCTTAAGGTTGAGTCAGAAATATTTTGTCTACATGGTGGATTATCTCCCTCCATCGAAACCCTTGATAATATACGTAATTTTGATCGTGTTCAAGAAGTTCCCCATGAGGGTCCTATGTGTGATCTTTTGTGGTCTGACCCTGATGACCGATGTGGTTGGGGTATCTCACCAAGGGGTGCTGGATATACCTTTGGCCAAGTAATATAAACTTGTCTCCTTCAGTCTTTTCATTTATTTAATCTTTTCATTTTGTTTCTCTTCTTGGTTTCCTGCTGTGATTTCTCTTGGCCTGCTCTAATATTTTTTTCTTTTTTATAGGACATATCAGAGCAATTTAACCATACAAATAACTTGAAACTCATTGCTAGAGCACATCAGTTGGTTATGGAAGGATATAACTGGGGTCATGTAAGTACTCTTCATTGCCCTTCTCTGTTATCTTAATCCTTTTTCGGATGAATGTTCCATTGATTGCGCTCTTCTTTTCACAGGATCAAAAGGTAGTTACGATATTTAGTGCACCGAATTATTGTTATCGCTGTGGAAACATGGCATCTATTTTGGAGGTTGATGACTGCAAGGGCCACACCTTCATTCAGGTTGATCCTGCTGAGATACTTGTGCCATTTTTAGGTTAATTTAAATACAAGCAGGTAGAAATAGTTGGTTGAAAATCATTAAGGGAACCTCTATATTTGCAGTTTGAGCCTGCTCCAAGAAGAGGAGAGCCAGATGTGACCAGAAGAACACCTGATTACTTTCTATAATGCGAGCTGACTAGTAGTTGCAAACTCTTCCGGCCATTGCCTCTTGGTTGGATATATCCTACGGCTTTGGTTGGTGAGAAAACAAAAGCATGTGTAACGGGCAGTTGAAGCTTCGTTAACTTGATTGTTTCGTTGATCTTGCTCAAAAGTTTCTGCAATATGAAGTAGCAGACCCGGCAATGCAGTAGCTGCATATGTACCATTGGGTGGGCATCATTTGCATTTAGTTCCCTTGATATTGCCTTCTGTTGCAAATATTTTTTGTTCTTTACCTTATCTTTATGTAGGGGGTGTTTTCTGGTTATTGGGATCTGTAGAGGGACGATGAATGGGACATATAATGGATGCTTTCATGAATTTGGTGTTTTATGCTCTTATAGTTCTAATCAAGAGTTCTTCAGTAGATTCTGTCTTCTGTTTTCACTTGACAATCGTTGCCACTTGCTAACTTCTCAAACTAAAATGAAACAATTAAGCAAGATTAAGAATACAAAAAGTTGATTCATTAAATTTACAATCCATATTCAAGTTCCACTTATTTTCATGGTTGGTAGGCATTATGATTCAGACAAAAGGGCTGTTCCATGAACAGTTAAGATCAACTTCTTGTTCCCATAGAACCCAGATGTTGTGTCCTGCTCTATTTTTGTTTTACAGTAGTCATAACCTTTTACAGTAGTCATAACCTTTCTGATTCCAACTTAAAATGAGCCGGACAATATTTTCTATCTGCAAAGCATCGATTAATCATAGGTTTTCCCAACAAATTTTAAGTTGGAAACTGTTCGGGATAGGACAACATGTACTGTCACGAAATCTGCCGGCTTTTTGCATACTCTGCTTTTCTATGTTCTTTCTTGGAGTATGACTGGCACTTCCAAGATTATGGGAATTTGGCTAGTCTTGAACAAAAACAAATGTCTCACATGTGCTTGTAACAGGTTCTTGGTGGAAACTAAACTGAATCGAAAATATTTAATTAGTTAATAAGTTGGAAAGAATTCATGAAATGGGAGACTACTGGGATTTTCCAATGATTAAATTGTATTCAGTTTGCTTTGATCCATATCCTGCTTCTGCAGAACAACAGTGGTCCCAGAATAATTTAAAAGATTTCAGAATCATGAAAGTTTAAACAAGCAGTTGTTTAGCTTACTATTGTTCACTTCTGTACAAGGAATTGGTTTCTGAAACTTATTGGTGTTTTACAGAGCTGAAGAATGTTCTTAGGAATGATCAAACACACCCCGACTGAGCTCTGGCATATGCTTGTGGCAGCATCAGGATTTTCTTGGTCTTTCCAACGTATGCTCGCTTAGTGAAGTTGTCATAACCATTATCCTCGATTGCATCTAAGATTTTGCGGTACAGCATTAATGCTGACCAGACCTGCATGTCAAAATCTAACGTCAGTATATTGCAGAACCAACTGTTTTAACATTTGTTCATGTTGCTGTTAGCATCTGCATCCGGAGTTTCATCCACTCTTTTGGGAATTGAAACTTAATAATGCAAAAGATGTGGTGTGTTGTAGTTTACAAGCAACTTACTGGCCAGCGACTGGCCTTGTCAAGTTGTGAGGCCCCTTCTTCTGCAAGGTTGAAGTAGAATCTTGCCCTTTTGATCTGCTCCTTCATAAAGTCCCTCCACTTATAGGTCACCTTCCCGGCGAAAACATCATTGTCGCATAGCCCAAATTGTTCAAGTTCATCTCGTGGAAGATATACTCTGCCTCTCAAGGCACTGAGAGAAAACTAAAGATCATTAGAAAGCATTTCTCAAGGAAAATAGAAGAGGATAGAAATATCAGAAATATCAACTTACTCCTCCCCAACATCTCTAAGAATGTTTGTGAGCTGATTTCCAATGCCTAGATTCAATGCTGCAGTATAGACAATCTGAGCAGAAGAAGATGATTCAGGAGCTATTCCCATTACAGGAACACTCATAAGACCTACAGTACCAGCAACACGGTAGCAGTAAAGATAGAGCTCTTGAAAGTTCTCGTATCGACACTTTCTTGTGTCCATTCTCATACCTTCAATCATGTCCCTGAAAGGCTGTGATACAACACAATACTCTTATCAGGTTGGAAGCAAGGCCTGCACAAGTTATGCAAAAGTATCCGTAGATAGATGGTAACTGTGATTCTTGCATGTTACTGAGATGAACATGGATTAGACAAGAAGCTCACTTAAAGTGACAAAGTAGTTCAAGAACCTTAATGTGTACAGGGAATTTGAATACTGTATCAGTAAGAGCAGCATCAAGCTTGTCATACGGGCGTCCATGGAAAATGTCATGTAGTCTTTCTTCCCACCTATCAAGAACTGTAGAGCTCATGAAGACTGCATTAGGTCCATCAACCAGTTCATCTGTTCTCCTGCACCAAACTGCAGAAATTTGCAGCAGAATAGTTTAGGAATGCATTTTAAGGAAAATGTTCTGCAACTATTGAATTGAGTTAATGAATGTCAGGTGATGAACTCTCACCATATATAGCCCAGATAGCTTTCTTTCTCTCCTCTGTCATCAACTTAGTTCCTGCATTGATTGAACACTTTTAAATCAATCTTAGCTTAACAAGAACGACAAGAGGCAAGTATGTGCAACTTTTGCAAACTATTGGACTGGATATGGAAAGAGGATCCAAATCACACCCAGATAAAACGTCTTGGCATACTCTGAACATATCTTTCTGCAACTTTCATAGGCTTCTTCAAGAAACACAGGATGGAACTCAGGCTTTCTACAGGCATCTTGCTCGACCAAATTGTCAACATTTGATTGCTTCTCAACAATTTCATGGATATGACGAGAAATGTCTGATTTCAACACTTCAGGAAAAGAAAGCATGCCTGATCTTTGAGGAATAGCAGCAGCTTTAGAACTTGTTCCTCTAACATTGTACTTCTGATAGAAGAACTTGCCACCATTTTCTTTAAAAGGAGGTTTAGCTGCAAGTGAAAACGTAGAGCTCATTTTCACGAACGAGATTTGTTTCTCAAGTATCACAGATTCTAAACTAGTGATTACTGATCAAACTACATAAATAATGTAGAATGGTGAATCGAGTTCCTATCTTTTCTTTATACTTGCTAAGAAGACAATCACATCTACATATGGCCACCTAGATTGTTCATAAACAATAACATCAAAATTGCCACCTTTAGTTTGTTGTCTCTATTTGTTTCTTGTATTCAACTGTAAACAAGAAGGAATTTATGTTCAAAATAAAAGATTTTTTTCTGACAGCTCACCGAGTCTAGAAACTTAGATTGGCTATTATCAACTGAAACACCGACTTTCTGATGTTCAAATCTCAAACATAACCATAATTAAAGTTAGCAATTTCAACTGTCTACTATGATTGGACAGATATGCAAGCATTTGTTGCTGCAAAATTCTGGCTCTGTAAAAAGATTCCATCTTTGTCCGTTACAAATAGCCAAAAACCATTGTTAGTACACAAATACTGTCTTTTTATGAAGTATATAAGAGAATCTTGATCTTACAGGATACCCAATTAAAGCCGTTTGCTTCTGTTTTTTCGATTTTGTCTCAGGTCGACGTCAACAACCTTGTCAGGTACCCAAGTTGCAGATTAAAATACGGACACAAATGCAGAAGTAAAACAAGAGAAGCAACCAATTCACTCACAGATCACAAGTTTTAATGAATAAAGCTAATGTTTGGACTGGCATGGACAAGTCTGCAATTTTAGATGCCATTTTAGCTGTTTTCTTCCAAGCTATTTTCATCAAATTCTACTTCCTGGTACTTCAGGACTATGTGGAGATTAGAATGAGAAAAACTTGTATAGCTAACAAAACACACAAAAGGTTAAAGCAGAAGGGTTTAGTGTAAGTGTTTGCATGCAGTTGGTTGTAAGGGAATTCTAGTTTTTTTTGATGAGTTAATAAGACAAAATTATGGAAAATTCAAATGGCATTTGTGCATTGGATTTTCGTGATGAGCATAAAAGTTTCTGGTATGTGACACGACTTACTGTTCATGGATTCGTTCCAAGAGACTGGATAAATTAAGAAATCTTTCTGGTCACGCACGGGTAACGTGAAGGCGTTTGTAGTCCAACGGTTAGGATAATTGCCTTCCAAGCAATAGACCCGGGTTCGACTCCCGGCAAACGCATCATGCTTGTTATGTTTTGGTCACTCCGAATTCGAACTTAAGTCCGTTCCAAGTCCTGAGTTTGGCCATGACAAATGCATATTTATTATAACGTTTTGATACTCTACTCGAACTCAATTCTGATCAATAACTTTATATATAAGGTTCAATATAACTTTAATTTGATCGGATTTAAATAACCATAATTTGATGTAATCCAATATATATTTTGTTTTAAATAAAAAATTATAAGAAATCGGACATGAATCAATTATATGTAAAAATATTCTCTATCAATTTCGAATCGGCTTTTCATAATCATTTTTCCTTCTAATAATACTCACGTTACTGTAAATATTTACGAAAACAGAAAATAATTTAAAATTCCCTTGTGTTTGGTTAGGTTTTTATTTTCACATATAATCTTAATTTTGTTTCTATTTATAATTTTAACTTTTTATTTAGAAAACTAAAAGTTAAAATACAATTAACCCCCTGTGTTTTATCTTTTGGTACATTATGCTATTCTTTATTTTATAAATGAACTTATTACCTCTTTTAACCATCAGTCAAAGAAACTTAGAATTCAAAAAGACTTTTTTACCCTATATTATGATAACATCACTACAACTATACATGTTGTATTTTTTGGACAAAAATGCCCTTTTAATCTTTTGTTGACTAAAATACATTAAATCTTTATATTTTTTTGTTTCATTTCATTATGTCCTTTATTTCAAAATAAAAATTATTTTAAGTATGGATTATATTTTGACTGTTAATACAAAAAGGAAAAATTATTAAAAATATCATTGTCTTCACAATTGTACTTCATAACCGTAATTTATGGAAAAAAGATAATTTATTTATGAAACAAAATTTAAAAAGAAATAATTAATAATAACAAAATAAAATATCACCATTTTTATGTTTCCTTTTTGCTCTATAAAACTATAAATACAAAATATAAAAATCGATGGGTAATAATTAATAATAACAAAATAAAATATCACCATTTTTATGTTTTCTTTTTGTTCTATAAAACGATAAATACAAAATATAAAAATCGGTGGGTAAGAGATAGGGATGGCAAATGTGGATCGACCTAGCCCGGTTGACTGGGTCACGGGCCGGGTCATAGATTGAGATTGCTTGGCTTTATATGGTCAGTGACTAGGCCCGGCACGGAATGTGATTGGACAATAAGGTACAAAACAAAGTTTTTTTTATTATTTTCTTAAAACCATAAATTCGGGTTAGCTCGTTAGGCTCGGCCTACCTGTGACCTGTCAGGCTGAGGGCCAAACCACGGACTAATAGCTCGTGGTTAAGTAGAGTCATGAGCCAAGCAGGCTCCCGGCCCGTTGGGCCATGAGCAGGTCAATCCGTGGGTCAGGCTAGGTTGGGCTAGGAGCGGCTCAAGCCCAACCTGACCCATTGTCATTCCTAGTAAGGACATGATTTAAAAAACTGAAAAAGTATCAAAAGAAGATAATTTATAATTTTATAGAGCAAAAGAGAAATATAAAAATGATAATATTTTATTTTATTATTGTTAATTTTTTTTTAATTTTTTTTATAAATATTTTTTTAATTTTTTCATAAATTAACAGTAATCAAGTACAATTGTGAAGACAATTATATTTTTAGGAATTTTTTCCTTTTTTATTTATTATCATTCAAAATATAATCCATGTTTAAAATAATTTTTTATTTTTGAAATAGAGGGCATAATGAAATAAATCAAAAATAGGGTTTAATGTATTTTAGTTAACAAAAGACTAAAAGGGTATTTTGTCTAAAAAGTGCAACATGTAAAAATGTGATAATGTCATCATAATATAAGAGTAAAAAAATCTTTTTGAATTCTAGGCTCTTTTGACTGGTTGTCAAAGGGAATAATAAATTTATTTTTGAAATAGAGGAGAGCATAATATACTAAGGGGTAAAACACAAGGGATTAAATGTATTTTAACCAAAACTAAATGACGAGTAATACTTCTCAATATAGCCGTTATTATTATTTCTCATTTAAAGCATACATTAATTAAATGAATTTATATATTAGTTTTTATTACTCATTTTCTATTTAAAAAAATTAATTACACATTCCGGGGTTTCCTGCTTTAGTCTTTTATTAAAAAGAAGATAATTTTCTGTTTTTCCAAGTTTTCCACGTGAAAGGAAAGTAATAAAATAGAGAAGAAAATTGAAAAAAAAAGAAATAGGCAACCCCCAATATTTTGTAATTTTCCAAATAAAAATTACATATACAAACTTAACTAAATGACCACTTTTTCAATTACATATATCAATATATGTACAAACTTAAAAATTCTTTTTTTTTAAATATCTCTAATTTTACTATAAATTTATAAAATGATCAACAAATAATCTTGCTTAGTGTTAATATTTTAATGTGAGTTAAATCTCAAATAAATGGATAAAATTCGATTTGATTGAATTTAAACTTAAATAAAAAGTGAGGTTTAGATTCAAAAAATTTGGCCCAAATCATTCTAATCGAGATCTTGATCAGGTTAATCTGACATTTAAATTTGATCAAATTTCAAATGGAACTCAAATTTATTTAAAAAATTTTTGGTCGAGGTCTGACCTTATTAGGTTTGAAGCTCTGTATTTACTTCGGCTAATATGGTAAATACAAAGTCCCTGATATGTCACAAGAACTTGAAGATATAGACTCCGTTTGGTGAATAACTTATCAGCTATTTTTTAGCTAATTGAAGAGTTTTAGTGTCAAACAGCTAATAAATATGTTTGATAATCAGCTGATTGGGTTGACTGATTGAAGCCAATCAGCTAATTTTTAAAAAGCTGCTCAATAGGAGCGTTTTGGTGTTAGCTGATAAAAATTATACGTTAATGACTATTGTGCCCTCACTCTTTTCCTTCTAGTCTTTTGGTATCTCAACGTTGGCAACAATAATCAAAGAGACCCATCTGTTGGTGGGTCACATAAAAAGCTAAGGAGGCTATCCCACATCAAATGCTGACGTCTCGGTGGAAGAAAGCTCCAATTGCTTCAGGTTTGTGGTAAAAACCGATAATACTGGAGAGGTTAAAGCATATACAATCGAAATCCACCCTGGGGTTGTTAAGATCGTGATTAGGCCAAATGAGTACCTTGAGTTCTCTTCATTGAATGATTTGGAGTTGGATATGTGGAGGTTTAGGTTGCCGGATTCCACAAGGTCGGAGATTGCTAGCTCGATGTTTGTTGATAGTAAGTTGATCGTGACGATGCCAAAGAGGGACGAGGGCAATGAGGAGACTGGTAATGATGAGGAGTGTAGAGGAGGTATGAGAAACAATAGCAACAATAATAATGTTAGCCTTGTGCTTGTCCAGTGATAAATTACTGCTGCAAGTTTCTTTTTTTCTTTTTGGCCCTTGTCTTGAATTATGTTCTTTTTGATGTTAGATTTTAAAGTTCTTGGTGAATGGTACTAGGTTTTGTATCCTAGATTTCATCTTCTTATCGGCCTTATGTAATCTTTGATAAAGTGACTTAGTCACGAACATAAATTTTACGTTTGTTCCTGAAATATATCATATCAAACTTTGGACATGCAATGTAATGTGCATTATTATTGAAAAAATCATCATAATCTGCTTATGCTTTATATCTTGGTTGTTTGTGAAAAAAGATAATAAAAATGTACATTTTTCTTAAATATGTAATATTGTTTTGTGTATTACTAAGATATAATACTCATATCCTTGTAAATCTTTTTTAAGTAATATCTTCATATGTCATTTTACACATAAACATCTAATACTAAACAACTAATTTTACTAAACTTTTTTAATAAACAGTTAATGTTATTCGCTGGTCAAATCAGCTATATTAATCCGTTATCAGCTAACAACTAATGCAATCTACTGGTAGCTAAACAGAGCTATAAAAGTCTTGGAAATAAACAAACAAATAAGTATAAAAGAAACATAATTGTAAGCAAGTTAATCTAATTGAAGCTCCATCCATTGGATGTCCTTTTCTTCTGCAGCTTTCAGGTTTCTTCAGGAAACCCCTTATGATCAAACTTGAACAGCTTCTTTTTCTTGCAAAACTTCATCAGGAAGTACCACAGTATAGCTCCTACTGTCATCAAACCACTCACCAAATAAACAGTCTTAGAAGCTGTAGAAAGTATGAGAACCAGAAATCCTGAC
>JAOQMM010000003.1:197074-219163 GCA_027563515.1 Erythroxylum platyclados | reverse complement strand
ATGACGACACTCAAGAACTTCCAAATTCCCATTAATGAACCAAGGAAAGGGCCAAAAGCACGATCAGCCCATATCACGAATCCACCGTTACCAGGATATGCAGTGCAGAGTTCTGCCGTGATAAGAGCCTCAGGGATGCTCCATATGAACGGAAAGATCAAGAAGCCGAGAAGGGCATAGAGCGGGCCTGCAGCTTGAACTGCAGGTTCTTCCCCGTAAGGTCCACCAGCAACCTCGAAATAGATGATAAAGATGAGCGGCACAAGTGTAAGCTTTTTCCGTACTGCCCCTGCGGTCGCGGTCGCGGTGGAGACGGTGGTCGGGAGTTCTCCACCCCTATCATTTGATGATTCCGGAGACATTTGGGTAGTGATTCTTGTGGTTTCTGCTCGTCTTTACAATGAACTTAGTAAGTGTAAAAGATCGAACTTGACGAAGCAGAAACTCCGATAAGAATTCTGATAAAGAGTTCTGATAAAGGGTTCTGGTGAGTGATTCATGCCAAGATTGTCAAAACAAGAGGATGGTCACATCAAATAGTAGTTTCAGGTGAAGAATCTGATATTCAGGAATGTGTCGGAGAATCTGAGAGCTTTAGTACTGTTAGGAAGGAGGAGTAATTGCGTAGCATTCATTAGTTATAACGGATGGTTATAGTAATTACATCATGACCAAAAAGAAAATGCATAGCAAAAATACTATCCTATTTCAAACCAATCCCAACTTTAAGCCTAATCGATTAGTAAAAATGTGCACTCGAGCATGAATGAGAAAAATAAAAAAAATAGTTTTAATTACATTAAACCAACATTACAATTTTAGTACACATTATTATTATTTCGTATATTTAAGAATGACAATGAGATAGATCGTTCCTGCTCTATCTTGACTTAAAGTTGGGGCCAATCCGAATTTTAATTACCAATCTTATACATATCCTATTTTCTTTACAAATTTTAACATTTTCCTAATTCTTTGATTTGCAAATTCTTTTTTTTATAACATTTTACCTAACAAAATTGTATTTTTCTTTAGTAGATAATATATTCTTTAACAGTCTTGTTTCAGTTTACTCTGTAACTTAATGTTTTTCCAAAACAAGCAAATACGTAATAAATTGTTTTAACTTAATGCTTTAAATGACCGATTGGAATAAATCTCTCAATGAAATGACATCAAAACTAAATATATAATATAATAATTGCATCTTAAATATATTATGTGCATTAATTACTTTAAATTAGGGATAACAACGGGATAACTCGTAGTAACTAAATGTCCATTACCAGTGGCCCGATCTTTAGCCAAAACTCATCTATTTAGTATCATAGTCTGCATGAAAATGATATTGTTGGAATATAATTAAGGGCTAAAAGTATATTTTAAACCTTAACATTTATAACAGAATATAAAATAGATTTTGAAACATTTAAATTAAACTCTAATATTTTCAAAGCATTCAAAACATACCTTAAATGGATAGAAGATTTGACAAGATTAACTTTTGGTTAATTAAATATCATGTTAATATTGGAGTGATTTTTTTTTTAACCATTAGGCTCCATTATCACTTGGTAAGTGAAACTCACTATTACAAATTAATAAAAGTAGGTTTTATAGTCACATGACTAGTAGTACCTATTGTTATAAATCTATAAACGTGAGTCTTAATGTCATGTAACAGTGAGTCCATTTTTTGGTTAATGTAAAAAACTAATTAAATATTGATAGAGTCTACTTTTTATTTTAAAAAAATAAAAATAATATGGTTGAATTTATTTTACAGAGAATTAATCTCGTTAAATTTTTCATTCATTTAGAGCTAATTTCGAAATCCTGGTTTCTACTCTCATCCACCATTAAGCTTCACTGATATCGTTTCATCTGCAAATATCTTGTACAGTTTAGGCAATGTTCACGAGTCTCTGGTTGAGAAGGAAGTTCCAGACCTTGAAGAGGCCGTACAAGGTTCCATTGAAGCTTCCATTTTTGGTGATTATGTGCTTGGTACCATCGGCATACTAAGACTGTTTTCTCATGATGTTTTGCAAGTCAAAGAAGCTTTTCAGGTTTGAAAGTAGCGTGGAGGCTCTGTCAAATTAATATTGGCATGAAATCCATGGTTAGATTAGGGTTACTTACAAGGGAATTTGCCATCTTCATTTTTATTTTTATTTTCATTTGTTAAAAATATTATTTATAGGGACCACAATATGATTCTCCTTACAAATAATCCAATTTTAGTAATCTAAAATGACATTATTTTTGTATAATTAATTAAAATAATATCATTTTAATTTGAGTTCTTAAACCTTTATATTAACACGATGTTGTATCATAAAATTAAACCAAAGTAACGTCGTTTTAAAAGAAAGGGTTTGGGCTGTTGGACCTTTAGTGCTGGTCTCACAGGGCCCAAACTCAAGTAAAGTTTGATCAACTTGGATCGGGTTAGACCGAGCTAATTATTATTGTTACTCCTAAATATATTCAATTCGTTTATAACTCTATAAAATCATATTAGAACTTAATAATTTCATCACTACATTATTTTGAATAATAAATTATATCATACAACTGTCTTCGTTATATTTTTTTATAACTGGGTCTGGCTCCTTTTTCGGCTCAAAATTTAATCAAACTCAAACAATTGGAGCCCAATTAGGTAAAAAATTAAAAATGACATTATTTGACTATAGTCAACAAAATGACATCGATTGTTAAATATAACTAAAACAACTTAGTTAAATCAAAATAATTCATGCCAGATTCAGATATTAGTTAAATCAAAACAATTCATACCAGTTTAAGATATTTAGTCTAATCGATTCAAATTTTTATTAACTTGAGTATGAATTGTAGACTTCGGATATGGTTAAATTATATCATTTTTATCACTATGAGTGATAGCTTAATAATAATATAAGAAGATAAGTACTAATTTTTAAAATGCAATAATTGAAATTATAAAAAAAGTTAAACTACAAAGGGTCCAAAACGTGTAACATATTTTCATAAGTGAATATACCTAATTAATTTTAAAGCTTTTTCAACGTTCTAAAGAACAATTAAACAAGCCAGAAAAAGGATTGGAAATTAAGAGATTGGAAAATGACACGTATAATTATTTTGAAATTAATTATCTCCATATGCTAATTTTTAATTTTAATTGACGTGGAGGGCATGTCATTTAGAGGTTAATTAGAGCTTTTATTTTTACAAGTATACAAACAATTTTTTAAAATTAAAATACATTAAATTCAAGTGTAAGAAAATTACCTAGACAATACATATAAAAAGAAATTAAGTGTTGTCAGTGTCTAACTAGAAAAGAATCTTGAAATGCTTGATTTTGGATATTATTTAATACATAATTAATGTCAATATATCTTGCAATTTATGGAAAAAATAATAAATTGTGACGAAAAGGGCATTATGGTCGAACTCTTGGGGGTTTAAGTATGGAAGGATTAATACTTTGTATAAGAGATATGCATCAAATAAGAATATAAATAGTCAGTTTGTTAATAAACCAAGTTTGGTATAATCTGCAGAGCAAGAGATACTTATTAAATAAATCATTATAATAATTTATAAATTAATTGAAATAGATGAATTTAGAGTTAAATAACAAAAGTACTATTTTTTCAAATCATTAAAATTAAAAATAACCTTTTATTTTATTTTATTTTTTCAAATGGATTATTCAAAAACAATCTCTATGTTATTTAAGAGTAAGACTGCAAACTACAAGATCTTCTCAAATTCGACGTATTAATGAAATTTTGACTGAATTATTGTGTTGTAATTTTAAAATTAAAAATAATTTATGAATTATAATTCAAATTTCAGATTTTAAATTTGGTAGTACATTCCAGATATAACATAGATGTTTCATTTTCTTTTTTCTTCCCCTGAATTTATGGGGTATGAATATGATTTACCCAACCAGACCCATTATCCGAGAATGGGTTGACATTAAAAAAGGGTAGATATTAATAAAAGTAAACATCAATGATGTGAGGCCTAACGACGACCAAATTGCTGTCTTCTCTTTATTTTTTTAATTATCATAAATGTTTTCAGACAAGACATTGGTGTTTTTCGCATGGAATCATGCCTAAGATAAGACAGACCAAACACATGAAAAACGTAAATTAGTGAAAATCGATGTTTACAAAAAGAGGGGAATTTAAGTTTTGAGATCGACATTCGATCTGTACACTTACAAGTAGCTCAAATAATGTAACCAAACCTTTAGACTAAGTTATGGTCAATTTGAATATATAATTTAAATAACTTTGATTTGTATATAGGGATAAAAAGTTCAGCCAGTATTATACTGTTATAAAACAAGTTAAAAATTGAATAAAATTAAAAAAATTACTAAATAAAAATTAATCGATCTATTTTAGTTTATAGAATTTATTAATTAATAAAAAGATCAATTTATTAATTAATTGGACAAGTTTTATTAATTAATCAGATTTTAACAACAAAAATTATTAAAGTAAATTGGACAATTCAAAATTTTTATGGTTGAATCGGTTGAATTGGTTATATTTTTTAATAATATATATATATATATATATAAGAAGAATATCACTTGATATGCTAAATGAAATATCCTTACTTGATTTTAATATCAATTAAAATCGATTCAATTGATATTAGTAAATTCATATGAAGAGTGACTCATAATTTACTCTTAGTTGACTCATATCTCCTTTTTAAAAGATGAAATTGATATTCAATATTAAAATTGTGGTTATTAGCAAATTCATATAAAAAGTGACTCTATTACTTCACTCCAAGGATAGCTTATATTAAAAAATATGATATTTTTTTCAAAAATTAAGATTGGATAATTAGGATTTAAATTTGAACTTAATAGAATAAGATTAAATTCATACATTTATATACATAAACTTAACCTAATCAATTATTCATAAAATAAACTTGAATTTTATCAAGTTGAGATAAATTTAAACTCCTTATAAAAATTAAATTTAACTTGATCCAAATATCTTAAAACATTAATTGAAGGAAGTCTAAGTCTCCATATGGTGCACAAGTTAATCTAGTGGTTCATCCATTTAATAACTATAATATGTACTTTAATGATGGACACTTTTCTTTATAAAATTAAATAACTTTTAAATATATAATTTTCTTTTTGGGAAGGATCACACCATTCAAACCAATCCTTTGGGCCCCATTCAGATAGGCCATTATCAAGTCACAATCAATGACAAAAACCTCCGTCCCATTTTTATCCACTTATCCACCACGTGTCACTCCTTAAACAAGCCCTGATTGATCAGCCACCGTTTATCACGTCACACGTGTCCACGGAACCATGAACCTTTAGGATGCAGTTCCTTTATTCTTATGCACCGATATTAACAACCAATCAACGGTTAAAAACAACCAGTCAGAAAATAATTAAATAATACAAAAGAAATTTCAAAAAATCTTCTGCCACGCGTCTGACGCAAAGTCACTTTGTCAGCTTCCGTCGTCTTTTTTTTCCATGCCTTTTATAAATCGTACGTTCGATCGAGTCCGATTCATAACTCAGTTAAATCTATCCACTTCCTGGATATCTAGAAACTCTACAGTGGCCTTCCATTAATGGAAAGCTTCGGTCTTTACGAGTTAATTCCCGGATTACCCGAAGAACTCGGTCTGGAGTGCATGACCCGTTTGCCGTACACAGCCCACCGTGTCACGTCGGTGGTTTGCCGCCGCTGGCGACAGCTATTTGAAAGCAGAGACTTTTACTATCACAGAATGAAATCTGGGCACACCCATAAAGTAGCTTGCCTTGTTCAAGCTTTTAATGGGGTGAATTTCCCGGCTGGAGAAAAGTCCGGTTACTCTCCGACTTATGTGATCACTGTGTTTGACTGGGTGAATCGGACGTGGGATCGGCTCGACCCAGTTCCCAAGTACCCGAATGGGTTGCCTTTGTTTTGCCAATTAGCGAGCTGTGAAGGGAAGCTCGTGGTAATGGGGGGCTGGGATCCGTCGAGTTACGACCCGGTTACGGACGTGTTTGTTTATGACTTCACGACGAGGAGATGGAGGAAGGGTAAGGATATGCCATCAAAGCGGTCTTTCTTCGCCATCGGAGCATTGGCCGGTCGTGTATATGTAGCGGGCGGGCACGACGAGAACAAGAACGCGTTGAGAACGGCTTGGGTATACGATCTCAGGTCGGAGGAGTGGACTGAGTTGGGTGAGCTGAGTCAGGAGCGAGACGAGTGTGAGGGAGTGGTGATCGGCGAGGAGTTCTGGGTAGTGAGTGGGTACGGTACGGACAGGCAAGGTTTGTTCGAAGGGAGTGGGGATGTCTACGATATCGGGTCGGGTCAGTGGAGGCGGGTTGAGGGGATATGGGAGGAGGGCAGGTGTCCGAGGTCATCAGTTGGTGGGACGATAGGGAAAGATGGGAGATTGGTGTGTTGGGCAAACTTGGATCCAGCGGTTCGGTCCGGGGCCTTTGGGGTTATGTTGGGTGGTAGGGTTCTTGTGACGGGGTCGGAGTACCAAGGAGCACCGCAGGCGGTGTATATGATGGCGGCGGAGGCGGAAGAGGAGGAAGAGGAGGAGAAAAAGAACAGTAAACTGGAGAGGGTCAATGTTCCGAATGAGTTTGCAGGTTTTGTTCAATCAGGATGTTCAGTTGAAATATGAATAGTTTTGGTTGATGTGATGTTCTCTGCCACTTGTATACGAGCTCAAAACTCAAAAGCCGTCACTGTCATATGATAGTTTCCAACTGTGTCTGTTCGATCTTTAATGGAGGAGTTTTTATTTTTAATACAGAACAACAAGAGTACGAGATAACTGTCTGAATCTGAAACCGTTAAACTAAGAACTGGAATACGAATTATAAGCATTAAGATGATGAGAGTAGAAGAAGGTTCGAACACTTCTGGGCTCAGCAGTCCTCCACATTTCATCCGCACATTGCTTGTGAAGAGCTTCGGTGATATGAAAAGAGTCCCAGAAAACGTGTTGGTTTGGATCTTTGACATAAATTGAACTGCTTCACTTGTCCCATTCCGCCACGGTCATATCCTCCATTGTCTCTGCCTGACCCACAACGTGTTTCTTCCCCATGCTTGAAACCTACAACATGTCAAAAGCTCTTATCAGTTGAAAAATAAGCTAGAGTTGGATTAGTTGCATGTAGGGCTAGTAATGTGGGCCAAACTTTAGTTCATTCAATCAGAAATTTGAGAGTCGACTTTATATATGAGTTCAAAAATTTAAAGGTGGCACATTCAAGAATGCCAAATTTCTGCCTCCTAGTTCGTATATTTCCTGTATACACAGAACGACAAAGTTTTAAATTACGGATCGCAGGTTCAGGTTCGGGTTCGGGAATCACGGTTCAGTAACGGTCCAGATCGTAACTCTCAATTATCAAAAAACATAATCTAATTAGTACTTACTTGAAAAAATGTTGTCAAGTTGCCAATTACCATCGAAACATAGTCTGATTCAGAGTAGTGCTCTGTTATGGTAGAACCTGTAAAGTAAGGACCGATAGAGTCATTGCCTCCAATGCTAATTAAGTATACGGCGTCGGATATGGGGTTCTTGGCTGTGTCACTCCCTAACTTCTCTTCCAAACGCTTCACCTTCTTATAGTTGCTAAGTTGTGCCTTTAGACTAAGTATCTGAAATTAAGATCCGATCGAATCCGAAGTTAATATATTAAATTGAAAAAAAAATGATTAGTTCAAACCGAAATAAATACAAGAATACTCAATTTGAAATTCAAAATTCGTCTCCAAATTATTATATATTGATAAAACTTCAACAATGAATTCTTATTAAAAAGTTTAAAATTTAACCCAAATAAATAGATATGAATTTTTTGAGTGAATATTAGACTCGAATTCAAGTCTATTAAATTTGTCACTTGTAATAATGATAATAAATTAAGTCGGACTTAACTCAAAACTTACTTAGACATAAGTTTACTCAAACAGCATCAAACAAGGTTGATATATTGCATTGTTTTAATTTTTAAATATTTAGATAGGTGGATTAAAATAATATTATTTTAATTAATTATATTAAAATAATATTATTTTAATTAATTATATTGAAACTATGTATTTTTTAATAATAATAAGTCGAACATCTTGTACTTTTAACCGAAACTTTAGACAAGGTCCCACGAAATATAAAATCCGATTATCTCAAATTTGAACTATTAATTTCAAGTTTACCATTGAGATAAAACGTAAGTGAAAGTGACATTGAACCTGAAACCAAACCTGTTTTGAAGTTTTACTTACGTTGGCGTCATGGAATGTTTCAACCAAAGCTCCTGCTCCACCGGATGCAAAGTTCACACCATTGTAGAACTCGATCCCAGGTTGTAAGAAAGGTGGCAGAAATGGAAGATTAGCATATTCAGCTGTAATTACACACAGGTCCAACATCAATACAAATGTTGAAAGACAGAAGGATCAGATCAGATCAGATCAGACAAAATCAAAGGTTTTTTTACCTATGAAATCTCCTATCAGACGGCCATTAGGGAACCTTCCTGTAGGCAGTTTAAAGAACGTATCACCGTAAGGTCTGTAAGTTGCTTTGTTATCAATGGAGGTAGTCCCCGAATATGAAAAGAGCTACACGTTCATCACTTGCTTTTCCACTTTCATGGATTGCCAAATGAACCAGTAACGCGAAGATGATGGAGCTCCTGAAACCTGCCATGATTGACCTGATAAAACTTCCTTGAGATTAGGTTATAGATAGGTCACCATGAGCACGACATGGAGGATCAAACCAGGTTAGAATATTTCATACCATCTCGTTCCAAGGCAGTTCTTATTATACTAGGATTAAGAATTCTCATATCGGTGGTTTAATTATAATATTTTCCATCACGTTTATTGTTTCTGCTACTGTTTTTGGAGAAGAAAAATGATAATTCGTGATACTCATTGTCGATAGAGTTTACATGTTCAAACGAATATGTTTGATCGAGAGTGAAGACAAGTTAAAATTTACAATATTGAGTTGTTTTAGCTGGAATAGTAGAATGTTTTACTCACTCAATTATAAGTTAATTGACTCTAAAACAGTGCAGCACGTTCCTTGATTCAAAGTGTAAGAATCTATGGAGGAAAAGAGTTGAATAAACAACAATTAGCATGAAAATCATGAACAAAATAAACTTAAAGATAGGTAATACCAACGTGTTTAATCTTTAGTCTTAAATCTTAACAGCAGAGAAATTAAATAGGTTGCTTCGAAGGAAGGAGATTAAGAAATTAAATGGCTTGTTAATTGAGTTTGTTCCTTAAAGAGGACACGACCTCCATGTCCATGTATCCCCTGGAGGAGGAACGGAAATGCTGACAAAAATTATTGCAGATCACTGCAATCTTCAAAATAAGATTTTTTAGTTCTTGATTCTTTATCTGTTTTATTAGTTAGATCAGACTAGACAGTCTTAGTTTAAATTGTTTCATCACTAGCTAGATTACTAGATAAGTTGAGCAGAATTTGTTTTTTGATCAAACCACATGTTCAGTTCAGCTAGATTAATTTGAGCAGACACATCATTGTCAGGTTCTGACAAAAGAAACCAAAACAATGCCTCCAGGATCATTGGATCTAAGGACGTGAAACAGACCAAAGGATTGATCACATTCGACAGTTAACAGAAACATGAAGGTCAGTTACTATAGCGATAGATGAAGTTAATGCAATGTCAGTAGATATGAGCAAAAGACAGGAACTTCAGCGCATAGGAACACCTAATTTAACAACCCCAGATGCAGAAAATTCCTGAAGTAATCACTTATCAGGCAACAAGGCTAAACAATATCAGAACCTGAAATGATGACCTGAGAGGTTATCCAGAGGAGGAATGTAAGAAAAGAAAGCCAAATGTACCTGATCCAACCTTTCAAAAGAACAAGACTTTTGTAGTCGCCATAGAAGCGAGCTCTCAAGAACACCATATGAGTATAATAATGAGTTACAAGAATATAAGAGTGGATACAGATTTAAGGGATTATGATTAGGGGGCAGTGTCATAATCAGACCAAAGTTACAGTTTTTGTTGAGGACAAAGTTCCAAAGTTGCAAACTTTGTCTGCAAAAAACGAAGTGAGACTCCATATATCTAGCCACTCACAAGAGATGCTCAGTTATCATTCAATAATCATTATGCAGATCAAACAGTTGAAAAATAAACAGTATAGAAGAATAAGGACAATAAGTACAGGTCTAAAGCCACTAGATAAAAGAAACTAATGATCAAACAACTACATATCCAATTGTTTTCGTCAAATTTTGGCACACCAGATTCTTCAGCAACAGAAAAGGGAAGCAGGGGGTGGGGGGTAGTTCTACAAACTTCAAACAGAATGTGGATGGAAAACCTAGTTTGAGAACGATCCATAACAGATATAACCAGCCACAACTTGGGAAGAAAGTCAGTCAAAAACATATGTAGCATTACAACTCCTTCCAGGAGTTCACTGACTGGGAGATCTCTCTCCATTTTGTTCCCTACGATATTCATCATCATTTGGGCCAGCACTTCTGCTTCTTGGGCTGCGGCTTCTGCTTCTGCTTCTGCTCAGGCCTCGGTTCTCAATGGGGCTTCTACTTTGACCCCTATTTGGAGTTTGGCTGCGGCTTCTTGAGCGCGAGTATGACCTCTCTCTACTATACCTCCTCTCTTGAGGGGAAACAGATCTGTCCCAAGATCAAACAGTCACAGGCATATTAGTAAACGAGACATTAAGCAGTTCACAAGAAAAAACTGGCATAAATAATGTACATTTCACTGGACAATTACAAAACACTAAACCAAGCATAGTTGACAAAGAGGAAGTAGCTAGACCAAACCTAACCAATCAAGTTTCACCAAGACAATTGAGAAAATGGAAAGACAGATGGGATAATCGCTGATGTTCAACGATTGTGAAGTTTAAGCAGCATTCATACAGAGTTGGAGCAGTTTTATATTTTGTTTTTTGCATCAGTAGTCTCAAAGCAGTAAAAATAATTTCCAGGGCAAACTTCAGATTACCTAATTTAACATGAAAAGAAAACAAAGCAAAGATGACTTTACAGAAGGCCACCTTTAGGTTAATTCTAACATCAACTAAAAAGATAAACAAACACCTATGATCTCCATATTGCTTGGTGCAAAATGGTTTAAACCTTAGAAGCTACAACACAAGGAGTACCGACCACACTAAATGCAAAACTCGACGGTATAAGTTATCAACTTCTTCCGTTAAGATTCATTTTGGAGAGAATAAACAAATTGAAGTGAGCCAAACCAACAATAGTCATTTCCAAACAAAAATTTTATCATACACTGAAAATCACTCAATAATAACTACATTATTGCAAGAGATATACTGGTTAAGTTGTATAAAAACTTCTAGCTGCTTAAACTTTGCGCTTGTATATTAGCTCATGTCTTTTAGCATATAAATTGTACTCTGGATGCTTAACTATCAAACAAAATGGAAGTACTACAAACATACCTTGAGTAATGGCCTCTTTTGGGAGGAGAGGAATAATAATCCCGACTTCGGGAACGAGACCTTGCATGACGTCTTGGAGAACGAGAATCACGAGGTGAGCGAGAATAACGAGCAGGAGACCACCTTCGCTCACGAGGTCTACCCCTGCTGCAAATTACATTTATGGTGTGTTAAAACTTATTGCTGTAAGCCAGAAAAAGATGATGGACCATGAAAACAGTAGCAAAAATAATATCAATAAGGAGTTGAATATGTCATCATAACCAAAACTGAATACATCTGGGGTTGTCCAAGAATCCACAAGGCTTTAGATTTTGAAATTGTTACCATACAAAAGCTGACTAATTTCAATGTTCAAATGTTACTTTCCAATTCTCCCCAATAGTAATGTCCAGAAAAGATTCAAGTAATCGGGAATGAATACATGATATCACGAACAATAAGTAAGCAGTAATGCCCACCTCACTCGTTCCCTTGCTCTCATCTCAGTTGGTTTCTTCCTGTTTTCCTCAGCAAATACAACAGTCAATTCACGACCAAGAAGAACTCGCCCATCCATATGATGTTTGGCCTCAGCAGCATCATGAGGATCTGCATACTGGACAAATCCAAAGCCACGTGGTTCCCTGCAAATATTACATGAACAAGGAAAGTGTAAAAATATGGGTATCATGACAGTAATAACCAAGGGCATGGGCTGTGCACAGCATAAACCTTGCTCCAATGAAATTCACCTACACAATCCCCAGCATATGAAGGTCATTATAAGCATGAAAAAGCAAGCACTGGGCTGCTGACCTTTCAAGTGTCAGTTTAAAGATGACTTGAAATTCTTCAAGACTTGGAACATCTTCAAAATGTATTCAAACTCAACTTCCTTCCAATCTTCACTACCATTAACATCATCTTCAAAAGAACTCTAATTACCCGAATGATGTCTTCAAAACTCTTATTTCACTGTTAAATCTCAAAAATTTCAATTAAGAGGCTGAACTTGCGAGAGCAATGAGAATAACACGAAGAGAATGTCCCATCATAATAAAAAAAGTTTGGAGGATCTATCCTACTATTGGTGGACAGCAACTCTAGACCACACTTCAAACCAAGTAAAAATCATAATTAGAAGAACCATGGCATGAGAAAGTTTAAGCTTGGAAACCTTAAGAATGAGGACATTGCAAATAAAAAGATTTCAAGCTTGGGAACTCCTCCAGACTCGACGGATGGATGGAAACGATGCTAGACAGAATCAAGATAAATTTAAAACTTGAATTTCACTGATAAAAAACTTCAATTAGGATACCTACCTTATGAGCACAATGACAATAATATGAATATAATGTCCCGCCATATGAGCAGAAGCTTGGGACTTGCACAATTTTCTTCAAAAATTTAATTTCATTGTTATATGTAAAAAACTTCATTTAAGAGCCTGAAGTTTCAAAAAAAAGAAAAATGTTAAATCGTCATATTACAGGCTTGGGGGAAGGTTCTAGCCTAGCAGGCCTGACTGACAACAAATGATAATTTGTAAGAACCAGGACATAAAAAGTTTAAGATCCAAAACCTTAAGAGCAAGGAAGTTTCATTAAAAGAGCTTAGTTTGGAAACTTCTCCAGTATTGAAGGATGATACAGTGCTTGTGACCTATGTTAAGCAGAATCACCAAGGACTCAAGCAAGGCATACATGTCAAGGAGGGCTTTTAAAAGAACAAATGCCACAATTGAACTTCACCAAAATTTCCATCTTATCTTTGCCAAAAGAAAAAGAAAAGGAATCTTTTGGGGGAGTCAATAAACACAACCATTAGCTCCATAAAATGCAGAAAAGGGAGATAATCCCAGTTCAGTAAGAAAAGAAACAAGAAAAAATTACTGAATCTCATCGAAAACATGTATGTATCCTCACCCAGTATAATAATCCCTAGGCAAGTAAATATCCTTGAGAGCACCGAACTGTTCAAAGGGCCTCCGAAGATCCTCTGGCCTGGATTTGAAAACAAAAAGATATAATAAAAATTGAAATCTATCATACTGCACAAAAATCCACAAGAAAGAAACTAAAGTTTGAAACTTTAGAATAAAAAAACAAATGGGTAACCTGCAATCATGACGAAGGTTTCGAACAAGAAGACTAGTCGGAAGATCCCTACTCCTGCCACCGTATCGACCCCTAGGACTAGGGCTCCTCCCTCTACGACCACCGTAACCTCTTGGCGGAGATGGCGTGTAACTCCTCCCCCTCATTTAATCAATCCAAAGAGAAATAAAGCAAAGCACTCTAAACACAACAAAAAAAAGTAACGAATATCAAAACTTTACGCCTTGGGGCCGATTAGAATCTGAAAAGAGAGTGTCAGAAAGAGAGAGACCAACCTGAAGAGATAGAGACCAAAATTAGGGTTCCTGAGACGGCGAATACAGGCACGGAAATTAGATTGGATAACGTTAATAAGGCGCCCTTTGTTTTCAACTTTTGGTTCACGTCGGGTGAGTGAATAGCACGCGCGATTGTCATTTGTTAATGATTAGTATTCTAAATTCGTGTTATATCATGAAGTGAAGTAGCGCTAGGGCCCACTTTGGCTCAACTGGTTCAAACCGTTAATTTCCGGGTCGGGTCTAGCGAGCAATTGCGAAAAGATCTTCATAAGTAAGCGTAGCTCCGACAGAGATCTTCACCTCTGTTCTTTTTCCTTCCACGAAAGCTTGCGAGAACTCCAGGTAAATATGGTGCTTTGACGTTTCGAAACTTGATTAAGCTTGTTAAAGATTCCATTTTTAAGGTCGCCATTTCTTTATTTTTGGTTGTGGTGGTTCTCTATGTTGAATTGTTTGTGGGAAATTCTTAAAAGTCCATTCTTTTTTCATGTGGACCGAAATTTGCTTTAGTTTTCAAATTGAATTTGCTTGATTAGTGATTAACTCAAGAGGGTTTCAGTTCGTTGCTTTCTAGCTATCGGTTTTTGTGATTGTTTTCTAATTGCAAAACGTGTAAGGGTTTTCTTATGTATGTTTGCGAGGTTCCATGTTGGTCATTTGCCTTCATTTTCATTTTTTTTATATGATTTGCGATTGTTTTTCCACATCAAAGAGAGAGATCGGATTTTTACTCCACCATGCTCTCCACTTAAACACACAAAGTTAAGAGAGCTTAGTATAATCGAATATAGGAATAAGGTGTAAGCGGACAACAAGCCATACTTTGCTCATGTTGAATTTTCCTCTTTTTCCTGTTAACCAGTTTGTCATTCATAACATGACAGGTTTTATGAATAATACACACAGCCTTCTTTCGAGAGGTTTCTAAGCATGTGTTCTTTGTTCTGTGTTTTAGTACTTAGGACAGAGATTTTGTCTAGATGGAGGAACAGTTTATACTAAGAGTCCCACCTTCTGTTGCTGAAAGGTTGGATCGCCTATTGAGTGAGAATGCCTCTTCTTCCGAAGACCAAGCAATAGATTTATCATTTTCTGGTGAGATTGTTTTCCTGCTCTTTTTCTGAGGAATGCTGCATGATTTAGTGTTCGATTTTGTCTAGTGTAGTTCATGCCATCATCACGAGATCTCATGACAGTGTAAAAAATGAAGAGAAGTTGCTATGCAAGATACGAATCTTATGGGTGTGGTATGGGTTTTGGGAATCAGATCCGTGTTTAATGTGAGATACTTAAATGTTCCTTAAAAATCATGTTCTTTTGATGTTTGGCTGTCAAGTTAAATGTGGGTAGGAGAGCAAGATGCTTGAATATTGTGTGCAAATATCTTCTTCCATCTTTTTCAAGTTTCTTGGCTGCTTTTCATATGAAATCGCTTGTTGCAGAGGATGGAAGGAGTGGTACGTTTGTCATTGGTAATGAGCATTTCCCTGCATCTCTCTTGGATCTTCCTTGTGTTGTGGAGTCCTTTAAAACATATGATGATTGTGCACTAGTGAAAACTGCAGACATTGGTCAGGTTGAGATTGCTTTAATAGCTAGAAATGTTTAAACTGATTAGTTTTGTATAATCAATTACTTATACTAAATACTGGGTTATCCAGATGATTATGGTTAGAGAGCAAGGTGATAATGCTCCTGAAGTGGTTGAGTATAGACATGGTCTCACTCCTCCTATGAGGGATGCTCGAAAGAGAAGATTCCGTAGAGAGCCGGACCTAAATGTACTGAGTTATCTCTTTATGTCTGAGAAGATTTCATTATTTTATCTCAAAATTTTAATTTCCTTGAAAGAATGAAACTGTATGATAATTTTATAATCATTGCAGCCACAAACAATTGAATAGGCTTAGTGTGAGAAAAAGCTTCATTTAGTCCACAATTAAATGTTGGTTGCACAGTTTTCGTTAGTTTGCAAGTTGCATAATGTTTTAAGTGGTTCAGTTGCTTCAATTCCTTTCCCTTTCTCTCCCGTTGATGAACTGATTGTGCTATTATGCATTCTACAGCCAGAACTTGTACAGCGAGTCGAGAAAGATCTGCTTAACATCATGACGGGTGTAACTGTGGATAATGCTGATATCCTTTTAATTATGGATCAAACTCCTTCATTATTTGGTAGGCACAAAGAGAAACAAAGTTTATTAACTTTTTATGACTCAATAGGTTTTGGCATTGAAGAATTACTTATTGATATGATTGAGGCCTCCATTATATTCAAATTTTTGCTTTAGGCGAAATGGCAGATCTTTCCTTTGTAAATGGTAATAGAAAACCCATAGGATCGAAAGGCCATGCATTGGAATCAGGTTCTGGTAGCATAGGACGCTTCCCTGTAGCCGTGCTAACCTTAAACAGTTAGCTCTTGTGTTAATTGGTACAACATAGACATTATACATGAAAAGTCGATTTGATAACTTAAAATGTTAATGGTAGAGGATGGGACAACAAATACTGCCTTTCATGTGATATTGTGATATGTATCAAACTTGTTTAAATTGGTTACCTGTTATACATGTCTTTAGTTCATGAATCCTTTCTATTTATAATTGCTTGCCAAAAATTCCTTAACTAATGCCTACATGTTGAGGAAGATGGTGATCAAAATGCCCGCAATGCAAGTAAGAAAACTGAACCTTCACCTGCAGCCAAGCCTGATGCTCCAGAGGTGGTAGCTAATAATGAGGAACCCGAAAGAAGCGACACGGATGAATCTGATGACTCAATGTGATTTATTGCCCCTTGATTCACATCGAAAAATGGAATCATTCAGTTGAAGGGATAAAATGTTATGGTATGAGACTGTCACCTCCAAATTGCTTTGAGTTGGATTCGTTGCTGTATTTCTGATACATTAAATGATTGTCTGTACCTTTTATGGGATCATGTAGATCGACAGAAAACAACTAGAATGTAAATCTTTCATGTATACTATTAGTATCAATAAATGATTGCCTCATATGTTCCAACTTAAAACAACCTGCAAAGTTTTACACATTAGTGTCAGATTCCAGAATGCATGCTGTTAAAGTCTTAACCTGCATTGTTTAACGTTTACACTATTAAATCGGGCCTTGCTCTTACTATTGACGTTTGCACTTGGTCCCGTGGGCTTGGTAGACCAATTTTTGCACAGCACACGGGGTTGTTAGACTGCTGATCTGAAACATGAAAGCTATTAAGGTATGGCCATCCAGCTAATACCTACGAACATTTTGCCGGACACTCGTGGACCTTGTCTTGTCTGAAACACTTCGATAATTTTCATGTGCTCCATGCCCTGCGTGTGTCTTATTATTGAATGCCAGATCCGATTTTCCGTTGTACCATAAGCTGCTTCTAGTTCAATAATCCTGTTTTTTAGTCCAACTTGTATCCCTTGAATCCTTCATCCATCAATTTTTGCATTGACTCAGAAAAGCTGTTCATTTACACTCAAGACCAATGCTTTCACATGGGGAGAAGTTTACTCCACCTAGTTTCATCTAAAGTGAATTCAATACCGACGGAACTTAACACGTCAGGTCGGCACAGACTTAAGAGTTCTGTTAGTTGAGGGTTTCGTTCGGTTTGGTTAATGGTAATGCTATCCATTGGAGTATGGTTGGTGGTGTAGATTAAGTGCCAGCTTTGCTCAGTAGGTATGTCTATGAACATGGAGTCCCAAATCACATCTTTTTGGTTATTCTGCCAATTAAAAGGTCATCTAGGGTTTTTAAATAAGCAGGGTTGAGGTCAGTCAGTCTGGTGACGGTGGAACAAGTAACCTCAATGGTTTACACCTTATTTTTAAGTTTCTTTAATCTTTCATACTCACATCTATTCAAAACCTCTCTTTTAAGTTCAAATGTGTCTGTTTTTTAATTCCCAGCTATAAAAATATCATAACACTTACAAAATATACCAAACATAAATAACTAAAATGGGATATAAATGATAATATTTAAAAAGATAAGATTCCAATGAATTTCAGTGCATATTTGACACGGTCTGTCATTAAAAAATTCTATCAGTTAAAAAGAGTAGATTCAATTAAGATATAATTTATTCTCACATAAAATAAAATAAAATCTTAATCAATAATCAACTAAATCTTTTTAGTATCTAAGTTTTCTTATAATTACCATTAATAAATTTAATTAAATTTCTTTGTATATTTAATATCTTTTCAATTTGTATTAACTTAAACTTGTTAATTAGAAATATTATGATTCTTTAAATGGTTATTTTTACAGGACTGCAACCTGAGACATCACCTAATCCAACTTTAATAACATGCTAACAACATTATTAAAAGTGCAACACTTATGCTTGACTTGGAATATACACCAAACTTATCTTCCACTTCACATTCTTGACCATTTACTAGCACAAAGTCAGTCCCCATCAACTTTCAGTAACCAAACTTGAAGTTCGTATTAAAACTTTAGAGACTTTTTCTTTAAAAAATGCCGACTACTGACTGTGGTGGTCAACTCCTTGTTTGAAGGGTTGAACCTAATTTATGTGGCAACTTGAAGCCATTTGCATGTTCTCTACTTTAATAGCACCAAACTCTTATCTTGAATTAAGTTAATTTTTGCCCACTTGGTTAATATATATGCACAAAATAAGTAGTTCTTTTTTGATATAAAATTGAATTTTAGACTAGGTGAAGGAGAATATTATTCTGATTAAAACCTAAAATGGGATTTATTAGATGAACAAATGTGAATGAGTTTGGAATTGAGACCAAGACAAGTCCTTGAACAGATTATATGTATCCAAATCAAAGATGTTGTCTGAGATTTGTGAGGGCTGAATGTCTATGAACAGAAAGAGACTTTTTGACTCAATCGTATTTCTTGAAAATATCCAAAAAGTTGGAAGAGACATGAATTTTTTGGGGGGTTGGTCTTTTCCTTACAATTTAAAAATTAAAAGGTTTTATGTTCCTTCCCATATTTTTGTCTCATGTTTTGACAATTCGGATTATTGCAAGCTGTCTGCATGGAAAATTACAATTCAATGCTCGTAAATAGAGGAAACCTTGCTTGACAAGTTCCTAAAAGCTTGACCATTTCAAGTAAGAAAAAGAAAAGTGGGGGTTGGTAAGTCACCGACTATTAGCAGATTATATGTAAATTAAATATTAATGACTAAAATAAAAATTTATACCTTTAATTACTCGTGATTAACCAAAAATTTGTTCATATGAACTTTTGAGAAAAAAAAAAAAAAACAAGAGAGATGTATTTGAGTATTAAGCTCTTCCTTTTTAGAAATCGAATTACTATTTGATACTAGATTAGACTTGGACTTATCCCATTATAAGTTTGACCCACCATTCAAAACATAGACTCGAACCAGATAATGACCATTAAGCTCTCAAGCTGGTGATATGTATAATGTGTAACGTCGATCTTTGCAACTTCTGAGCTGTTCACATTAAAGTCTATGGCACCGAGTTGGTCCCCCCCATCGATCCCATCTTTAGTTAGTAAGCTAAATGAACGGTGATGTGATTGTGATGGTCATTTTGACGTATAGCGGTAGGGTCATCCTCTTAGTTTTGGGCATGACTCGGACTCACTCACTTTATGAAATGATTATGTAAGTGCATACATCAAGCTTTTTAGACCCTGAAATTCAGGGTTACGTATTTTTGACCGAAGAGAATTTCTGAATTTTTCAAGTTCGTTGAAACATACTTTATTTGGCATTGGACAACATCTAAAATCTTGTTTCAACATAGAATTAGATAACATAATAAATTTTTTATTGAAAGGGCATGCTCCTTCAAAAGGGCATTTTTAAAAAAATAAAAAACAATTAAAATTAAGTTGAAAAAGAAGTTTAATTCAACTCAAGAATTTATTAAAACCACAAAAATGTTATTTTCTTTAAAGATAAGATTATTACCTCTAAAATATATTCAATCTAAAATCAACGAAACAACAATTAATATTTAAGTTAAAATAAGTTTCAGACGATCAAATTTACATTCAAAAGATTGTAATTTGAAAAGGGCATAATAATACTACACCACTCAAGCCTCTCCAGGGTGGCTTCAAAACTTGATCATACACATCCTCTAGAACAGCTACAATTTTAACCGAAGAGAGATAAAGAGAGGAAGGGAAGATCAGAACCAGAGTGTCAAATACGATATGTGGACCACTTACACGGTGGGAGTTCAATTCTCGAGAAAGAACAACTTGAACAAACAGTGTATGTGTAGGTTTATATTAGTTTATTCTTATTTTATTTTATAAGTATTTATTTATTTATTTATTTATAAATTCTTTTTATTGAACGAATGAATGCTCATAAAATAAGATAAAAACAGATTAATAGGAAAAGTTAATCTGTTTTGGCATATGTTTAGATATATATATATAAAAGAGAAATTGGCAGATTTTGTTCGGTAGGTGATGTATTTCTTCAATATGCATGTGCTATTGATTTTTCCTAGATAAGATACACCATTTACAGCTACTCAATGACCAATCAAGTTTCATAGTAAATTCCCATTCCTCGTATCAAAACTCCATCTCAATATCGTCAAAATTGATATTAGACCTTTAAATTCAAACAACAAAATCGTATAAGTGTGAACTGAAAAATTTAGTGATCAAGTTCTTATTTTCATTCCTCATGTCAAAATTTAATCTCAATATTAAAAACATTAGTTATACCCTTAAATTTAAATGAGAATGTAAACCAAAGTTTTAAAAACTGAACCGATTTAGCTTATTTAATAGTGAAAATCTTAAATCGATCAACTTTTTGATTTGATTTAATTTAATAATCTTTATTATTAAAAGCTTATCACTTTACTAATTAATCTGTTAGTTACTTAGTTTTCATAAACTAATTAATTTTTATAAACTAAAATAAACCAATTAATTTCATTTAACAGTCTCATTTTTAATTAAACATTAAATTTTTCAATAGATAAGGATAATCTTCTATAATTATTTCTAAATTCTTCAATTTTATTCAATCTTTAATCGATTTTATCAGTTGATCCTTTTATTAAATCTCTTTTTTATTAGTTTAATTTTCAGTCTAATTTTTAAAATATTAATTAATGTAAAGAAAAAGAATTCGGTGACAATTGTAATATCAAAAACTAGGCAATTGAAACTGTCTTAAATACAAACTTTCTACAAATAAAACGCGCAGAATCAAAAGTTAGGATATTCAAAAAGTAGTTGACTTTTGAGTTTACTAGGTAATATCAAAGTTGCCGTAACAATGTGATGTTGGTCTCTTCTTTCGTCGGTGCCTCTCCTTTTTTCATGTACAAATTAAAAGCGCGTTTTTGGTATTACTGAGGTGGGGTTCAGAGTTCAGTGGGACGGTGACACCAACATTACTCCTTCCATTCCAATCTCTATCTACTCTTGTTTAAACATAATCTTTATATATATATATATATATATATGTAATAGTATACTGATTCATATACTTATATAGTAATACTTATAAGAACATTATAAGACGCAGCTGTCTTTTATTTAACGTGTTCTCCAGCTATACCTATCTGCCTCCTCCTCCCTCTGCTGCTTGCTAGTTGCTTCTCCCATTTTTATTCTTTTTTATTTCTCTATTTCCTTTGAAGACGTACCACTTGTAAGTTCAATGGTTGCCTGATCTTATGTTAATCACTTATAAGTCATTTAGTCAGGAAGCTGTGACCATAAAGTGATTTGAACCGTTAGTCATAAATGTTATTGTAATTATGGTCGTATATATTATAATTATTAACTACATTGGCACGTTTAGATCAACCGTATAAATCATGAACTAACGTGCTTAATCTCTTCAATGTTGGAGTTGATTAGAATCATTGGAGTTTGATGCTGTTGAGCACAAGACAACCCTTTTAATTACAGATCATGCATGCATGGAGAACAGGATTCATGTAACCAGAATACTAGTAGGATGTGATTTTTGCTAGGATCATAATAATGCAACTTAAAAGTTTTTCTAGAAAAGAAAAGAAAATGAAGAGAAGTAGGAAATTAAATGAATTTAAAAATTAAAAATGTTTTGTTCTTCTAAGTTATAAATTGTGGTGTATGATTATTATAATTTATTGTAATTAAAATCGTTTCT
>JAOQMM010000003.1:156812-195913 GCA_027563515.1 Erythroxylum platyclados | reverse complement strand
TTCTTGCGCTATGTACCCTTGGTATTACAAAATAACAAAAGGTAAGCATGATCATATTAATTAATCTAATAAGACTATAAGATCATATAGTACAGTCAAGTGTTGTTCATTTTGAAGAAAAATGATAGTTTTTCATATCATAAAGGCGCGTGTGCAATAGAATCTTATTTTGATATATAAAAAATAATCAATTTGAAAATATTATAAGATAAAAAAAAGCGATGTTATGTTATTTTTATACATATCTAAATAATTAAAAAAATATTTTTTATATATTCATTGAAGTTGTCAATTTTTTGAAAATAATACTAAAAGTGTTTTTATTAAGAATTAAGACTTATAGTTTCTCTATTCATTTATTATTATAATGCTATTAACAGTATCGTTGACAAGCACTTCAAGTTGGCCAACTTTTTTATTAAAGAATTTAGCGATTTACCTTCGTATCCTAATAAATATCACATTAGTTCATCTAATCACGAATTAGGGTGCTTTAATTAAACCTTAACGGTGGTTCGGTTCGGTTGGGTTGACCATTGCATAGAGAATTTATTAAAATAGCTGTTATTTTATTTTTACCCTGTCAGAATTATTGATATTAGAAGAGAAAGACATGTTTTCTAATTAATAAAGTGCTTTTAATCTACAGTACTACTCCCCGACGATTTAAAGACATAGTTTATGGTATATTCTAATCGGTTAGTTGATGTATAATTTAATAAGTGTGCATGCCATTATGATGTGTAAAACGCTAGTCTTTGTGATATGGTTCACACTTACTCTCTTCTTAATTACTCTTTTTTCGAGTATTGTTAATCTCACACATAATTTAGTATTAAATTTAATCTGATACAATTAATATCCTCATTTAAGTATGCACATGTATTTCAATTAATCATGCAAATGTGTTATTTTCCTTTATGATATTAGAAAATTTAACATAATAATATATTGGAAAATTTTATTTTAGAAAACATTGCACACAAAAAGTTTAGGTTTTAGGTCATTAATTGGAAAGATTGAATAATAAATAAATAAATATCAGACATAATATGTGGTAGGAATTGGATCATTAATTATACCAATGATAATTTAAAACCACCACATAATTGGTTATTTCTTAGCTAATTGTGGGGTATAAGGCAGGGAAGGGCAAACTTTCTCACATAAAAATACATCCATGATCCTTCAAGATAATTTCCTCATCATTTTGGGTAGATGTTTATGTATGATCATGAATAGTAAATGATGTGTTAATGTACATATATCTAAGATTGGTAAATTGAGTCGAACTTGAATTGATTAAATTTAGCTTAAAATTTAATTTAGGGTTAGTCAAACCTGAAAGATTCAATTGGACTCTAATCAATTTGATAAAAACAAGCTGGTTTTGATATAAATAGCATATATCTATGTAAAAAGCTTGAATGCTTCTTCTTCAAGAATAAACTAAAGACAAATGTTTAGTCTTTGTAAGGACCTTTTTGTTGCTATTAGCTCAACAAAATCCCTCTTCTTTTATAAAATATTGATTGATATTCAACTTGTGGGTCATATAAGAAGATTACTTGGAAGTTTCCCATGCAATATTGTTTAAGTGTTATTCGTTTGTGATACAAACAACAAAATTCAACACCTCATCACAAAAAGATTCCAACGTGTGCAATTACATCATCTATCCCCCAAATAGTAAATGAATTATGGTATTTATACCTAATACAAAGCTTGTAGTTTAATTATTTTTGGTTATATTTAATTCTTTAATTTTCTTTATTATATCATATTAATGAATTTAAAGGCTATAATATTATAAAACTTAAAGATGAAATTTTATGGAAAAAAATCTTACTTGTAATTTAACTCAAACATACAACAACAATATCCTGTAAAAACATGAGATTTTAAAAGATTTAATAGAATACAGTCTAAATTTATATTTATGTATATATATATAAAATAAATAAAACCTTAAAACAAGAAGCTTGAAGGTTAAGTTACGTTGCCAAATTACTTGGGAAGTACCGAACTACTCAAATGACATCACTGGTGGCGATGGTGAACCAAGTCAATCTCACATTGTCTGGGAACTACGCATGACTTTTATTCTGATTGTGCCCATCATAACTTCTCGGAAAATATTTTAGAACTTCTTCATAATTTCTCACAGCACAGGAGGATAGATAATTACCCCAAAACTGACTCTAAAAATTTTATCTTTTTTCTAAAACTTCTTCATAATTCCTCAAAATACTCTAGGATTGATAATTACACCAAAACTTACTCCAAAAATGGGAACTTTTTTGTTTGTTATTAAAAAAAATGACCTTTACCATTATTTAGCATTAAAGGAAGAGAGTGCTTGAACCTAGAAGAAAAGGTAAGATCTTTGGGCATTTATAGTTAAAGAAATCAATGTTTGAGCTTGGGGTCGATGAAATGATCCTAAAGGGTGTCCTAAAGTTACAGTTTTTTGTTTTTGGTAAGAAATGGAAACATCCTAGTCAAGGTCTCCTACCCGTACCAGGAGTCCAAGCCACGTGGTTTGGAAACTGCGACTCTCTCCCTCCCCCCGACACTCTCTTTCATGTCTCTCCTTCGCTCTTTAATCTGAACGCACTTTCTATAAACTTTCATTTGCTCTCTCCCCTGTTGTGTATATATAAGTGATCGTAAGGGACGAGGTTAGCGATGTTACTTAGTGTAGCTTTGAAAAGCTCAAACCTTTACGTGAAACCCATATCCAAAATCGACCCTTTTAACGCGGATTGCTATTCCAAATCTCCACAGAAACCATCTCCTCCATTTTCTGGGAACTTATCTTCCACAATTCAAGGTAATGCTTCCCTTTTGTTGCTAACTTTTCTTGGTTTTGTCCAGTTTTGTTTGGTGGTTCTTCTGTTTAGAGTATGGACATCGGCCTTCAATGGTAAAAAACCTGTTCTTTCGTGTCCTAAACCTGATTTCTGATGCTTCTGCAGTTGTTTTCTGGTCCTGGTTACGTTGGAATGTTAGTTATTCTGTCTCTCTAGACTCTGTTATTGTGGTTATGAGTTTGTGAGATCCATTATTTGTTGGTAATGGATCGGTTGCATTTCATTCAGGGACTTTTGGGTTCTCGTAAAAATGTTGGTATTTTCTGGTTTTGGCCCTTCTGGTTCTTTGCTATGGATTCAGGATTTTAGCTGACGGTTCTTGGCTATCCTGCAGATCCATTGTCTTGTTTTCTGCAACCGTAGTTCTAGTTTTATACATGAAATTTTGAGGCCTCCATGGTGAATGTGTATAGCCTGTTTCACTTGTTATATGATTTGTACCATGTACAAGAGAGAATAATGTTTTCTGCAATTGGTTTTGATTATACAGGTTTTTACATAGTAGTCTCATTTTGGATTTTTTTTCACATTGAAGTGCTTGTTCAGTATCCAACATTTATAATCCATTGAATATAAGTTGCCTGGAATACTAAGTTTGATGCTTCTGATTCGTTTCAACAGGAAACCAGAATACATAAATTGCCAAAAGTACAGTTCCCTTTCGAATGGGAATTTCTTTTACATGCCCATTTGCTGAGGACATTGATGTGGAAAATGCCTTGGAATCTGTTAGAGTGAAATCTATTAGCTTTGGAGATGATGAAGTTAAAACTCCTGTACGATCAGTTAGTTTCGGCAGTCAAGATCCAGAGCCGAAGATAATGAGGTCTTTGGGCTCTGGAAAGATGGTAGTAGAGAGATCTGTCAGCTTTAAAGGGAGGGAATTTGATAAGCTGATCTCGAAAAAACAGATGGGAATTGACTCTCTTCACCTGGGAACAACAAAAGTTTTGCCATTTTCTGATCCCACTAATCCGAAGCATGAGGCTGCTGTAAAGTTGCAGAAAGTGTATAAAAGCTTCCGAACCAGGAGAAAGCTTGCAGATTGTGCGGTGATTGTGGAGCAAAGCTGGTGTGTTTCTATTTCTATGCTTAAAGTCTTTATCTTTGCATAACCTGTTAAAAAATGCATCTAATGCAGTTATTTCAAATTGTTTTAGGTGGAAACTCTTAGATTTTGCTGAGCTCAAGAGGAGTTCTGTTTCGTTCTTCGATATTGAGAAACACGAAACTGCTATGTCGCGTTGGTCAAGAGCAAGAACAAGAGCTGCAAAAGTTGGAAAAGGTTTATCAAAGAACGACAAAGCTCGGAAACTTGCTTTACAGCACTGGCTTGAAGCGGTAAGTGTTGTGTAAAGAAGTGATATGGAAATTATCTTTATCATTTTTCACATCCATCCTAATACCAAATTGATGCACCTCTTGTGAAAAAACAGATCGATCCACGACATCGTTACGGGCATAATTTACACTTCTATTATGTTAAATGGCTTCAATCAAAGAGCAGAGAACCCTTCTTCTACTGGTAACTTTCTGGGAAGAAATTATTCATTTCAGTAATCACAAATATAAAAAGAAACATTTTTCACATATTGGCATCTATACTGCAGGTTAGATATAGGAGAAGGGAAGGAAGTAAATATTGTTGAGAAATGCCCTAGATCAAAACTTCAACAACAGTGCATAAAGTATCTTGGTCCGGTAAGCTTTCCGCACTTTTTTCTCCTTCACTTTGTTATTGCTCGACTTAAATGGTTTCACAGATAGATTCTCACTCTTACAGATGGAAAGGAAGGCCTATGAAGTTGTTGCAGAAGAGGGAAAATTTATCTACAAGCAGACAGGAGAGATCCTCCATACCACAGATGATGCCAAGTGGATATTTGTGCTAAGTACATCCAAGGCATTGTATGTTGGCAAGAAGAAGAAAGGCAGATTTCAGCATTCTAGCTTCTTGGCTGGGGGAGTAGCAACTGCTGCTGGTAGATTAATCGTTAAAAATGGCATCCTTAAGGTACAGCTATAAATACCTATGGTGTTTGAAATTGATTTAGTTGGTGTTATATGTTATAGTCTGTTGAAGTCGATTGGTCTTTGCTATCTGACAGGCAGTTTGGCCTCACAGCGGTCATTATCGGCCTACGGAGGAGAATTTTAAGGATTTCCTTTCATTTCTCAGAGAAAACAATGTGGATCTCTCTGATGTGAAGGTATAAGAACAGATCTCTATATCCTGATCATATACTATTGGGAGAGAACTCAAAATGTGAAGCTATAATCACTTTCTTTTGGTTGATTCAGACTAGTCCGGTGGATGACGAAGAAAGCTCACTTTCGAAACAAAGAAGCAGTCAACATATTAGAAACAACTCATCCGAGGAGGACTTCTACAACATTGTTAATGCCTTGGATACTGCAGCAAACAGTGCCGCAGACTTGACACCGGGGGTCAGAGATTTGGAGGAAAAAGATGCATCTGATGCAGTGGAACAACTGAAGTCAGACAGACTCCACAACTTCGGTAGAAAACTAAGCAATCTTGAAATACCGAGAAGAGGTGAACTATTTCAAGAAGTGGGTGAAGATCAATCTGTTGAACCAAGTGGAAGCAGTGTGTCTGCAGACGTTTCATCGAAAACTGACTACGGATATGCAGTTGAGGGGATATCTAAGGAACAGGATCACTCGACTCCAAAGCAAAATAGGCTTCATGAAGGGCATGAAGATAATGAAGTAGAAAACATTCCTACAGAAGCAATCCTTCAAAGGATTAACTCTAAGAAGGGAACAAATTCATATCAATTGGGTAAGCAATTATCTTGCAAATGGACAACAGGAGCAGGTCCAAGAATTGGCTGTGTAAGGGACTATCCCTCAGAACTCCAATTCCAGGCTTTAGAGAAAGTAAACTTGTCCCCAAGAAGTGCCAGCCAATTGAGAACAAGAAGCAACACCCTACTGACCCGAAAATTTTCAGTTCCCACAAGCTTTTCTGGGGAATTGACAGAAACCATTGGCTCACCATTCTTCACAGAAAGAAGTTTGGATTAAGAGAAGTCAGTTTGAAGGATACTAATGGAAAGTAGATAGCGTGCATAAGCTTGGAATAGATTCCAATTCATTCATTCTTTTCTTTTTTGTGAATACAGAAGATAGTATAGGAATTCTTTGTTATTCTTTTCCTTTTCCATGTAGCTAAATATCACTTCTATACATTAATTTTCTCCATACTTTCCCGTTGTACAATACCAGATGAAATTTATAAGATCCTCTTGGGTTTTGAAGCCCATTTCAAATGAAGAATAAGCTTTTTTGTTCTTAAAGTTGAGATATTTCAACATGGTTGAATCCAATGGTCATGTGATTCCTCCAACTAACCAGACTATTCAGGGAAGTCGGAAGTACCAAGAAGTAAACTTATACTCTGAAACTCTAGATGAAGATATGAACACAAGGCACCAGCAGAACTTCAATGGGTTTCTGTTTCTGAGTCAATATCTACTGTAATGATTATGTCCAGAATGGTTCATTCACTCTATAAATTGTTATTCAACATGGAAGAAAACAAGAACAAGGAAATTGCCACCAGATGCTAGACATTGCTCTTGGAGTAGCACGAGCTCTCTGCATATCTGCACTCAGAGCGTAAAATATTATTGGCTCTCGGGAATCTGAAGCTTGAAAATGTCTGCTTGATGAAGTAGTTCCTAAGTTGACAGGTTCTTACTTAGAAGCTGCTCACTCTAGAAGGAGACAGCATCTTTTTCTGAGTCTTTATCAGAGGGAGACATATGCAGGCTTTAGGAGAGTATTTTTGCTGAAAATTCTCATCATTTAGTTGAAAAAATCAGTAAGAATCTAAAAACAGATAATACATTGAGTTTGAAAGGAACAAAAAGATTCAAATCAGACTGAAACTAAAAAAATTAAAAATTTAATTGATAAAAAGATTTTAATTTTTTCAAATATCTCTAAAATTTAAATGTTCTTAGACTCTGACCTTTTAAATTTTTTCCAGACTTCTAAGACAGAAAAGGCCTACTAAATTGCTAACAAGTTAGAAATTGGAAAATCCAAACTCGCATCGATGGTTTGATACTTCCAATTGTCCAGGTCGTACTATCTACCTGTCCATGTTGCTTCCTTACATCAATGTCTAGACCACCCTACCTTCACTACTTCTATATTTGAACGGCTACAAAAGTCCTGTATGTTTTTGTACAATGGAGGACTAGAGGTTAACAAGATGACACTTGTCAATGATATTGGCATAAGATAATGAACAAAAAGCTTAGCTTAAACGAAATTTTCAGAACAGTGAATTCGTGGAAAGATAATAAATTGATCAGAAATGGACCCTCAACCAACCATAGCCAAGAAGTCACGGGTGAGTTGTCTTCAAACGTATGTCACATATGATTTACTATCCCTCAACGTAATCCTAAAGACACCATGTGCAACAAACAATAACGGTTTTACTCCAGAATCAACAAGAAACGCATGCAAAAAAAGGTACAGCAATGGCTAATTGTCATAAGAAATCTTCCACCTTAGAGCTTGTTCTGGTAAAATGAGCTTGTTTTCCTTTCCTTTTTTTTTTTTTGGATCTTTTGTTTCAGGCCATATATAAGGCTTTCTAGCTAAGTATTCATCTGGTTTCAGCTCTAAAAGAAGCAGCAGCCATGGAAGCTCTAAGAGCTTCCTGTGTTTTATCTGTAAATGTCCCAACTTGGATATTCAAAACCCAACATACCAAACCAAAGTTCGTCACTTTCCAGCATGATTCAAAACCCAGTTCAGGTTTCTCGAATATTCAACGGAACACATCGACACCTTTCAAATCCTTCACTGCAATATCACCATCGCCTTTCTCAACGGAGTCTGTAGACCCACCTGAGCCAGAGGTTGAAGACGACACGAAAGCAGAGAAATTTGACTGGTTTTCTCATTGGTACCCGGTTATGCCAGTCTGTGATTTGGACAAAAGGGTGCCACATGCAAAGAAAGTGATGGGTCTTGATGTGGTGGTTTGGTGGGATAGGAATGAGAAAACATGGAAAGTCTTCGATGATGCTTGTCCTCATAGGTTGGCTCCATTGTCCGAAGGAAGAATTGATCAGTGGGGGAGATTGCAGTGTGTTTATCACGGTTGGTGCTTCAATGGGTCTGGTGACTGCAAATTCATTCCTCAAGCACCACCAGACGGCCCTCCGGTAAGCAACCGTGAAGATTACATTCTCTATACAACTAATTCAATTACTAAATGTGCTTAGATGGGCATAGAAAATTGGTTTTAGATCAGATTTTTAGATACAGGCTAATCGTGTAAGTGTAGGTACATACGTTCAAGAAAGCTTGTGCAGCAGTTTATCCAAGCACAGTGCATCATGACATTGTGTGGTTTTGGCCAAGTACTGATCCTGCATACAAGGACATTATTAAGAAGGAAAAACCCCCCTTCCTCCCAGAATTGGATGATCCATCATTTACCAAGTTAATGGGAAACAGAGATATTCCTTATGGGTATGTTGAGATATTCCTTGTTCATTTGCTTTCTCTTGGCATAAGTTTGAGTTTGAGAATTCAACAAGAGAGAGTAGAACTTTGGATGAGGCAGAACTGAAATGATTTTCACTGCGCTCTCTAAGTTAGAACTGCTTTTCAGGTATGATGTCTTGATTGAAAACCTTATGGATCCTGCTCATGTGCCTTATGCACATTATGGGTTAATGCGAACACGAAAACCAAAAGGTAGGTAAAAATTCCTGGATAAAAATTAAACATAATATGCTGTATTTCACTACCTTGTATGGATTTTCATGTCAACCAAACAAAATTTGCTTGATAGAGAAGCGTGACAGAGAAGGTGGGAGACCCGCAGAAATGAGTGTCAAGAAACTAGGCGTAAATGGATTTATTGCAAAACAGGAATGGGGTGGTAGTAAATTCATTGCACCATGTATCTTTTATGCTTATACTGAACCTGAGGCAGATCAAGGAACTGGAACTGTGTCATCATCAGCCGGAACTCAAAAGGTAAGGTCTTGGTAGGTTATGCTGCAAGTTCAAGTTGAAACTTTCTCGCACACTATTCTGATTGCATGTTTTGGCTGATCAATTTGTAGCTAATTAGATCAACTACAATCCCAAAAGATTTGTTTTAGGACTTTTTTTTGTGATGATTTGATGTTCTCTAATATTTTGCATTGCAGCAATCATCGGCACAAAGGAGATTGGCTTTAATTTTCATCTGTGTTCCAGTTAGTCCAGGTAACAGCAGATTGATATGGACCTTTCCAAGAAACTTCGGAATTTGGGTCGACAAAATTGTTCCAAGATGGTTCTTTCATATTGGCCAAAACCTGATTCTGGATTCAGATTTGTATCTTCTTCATGTGGAGGTGATTCTAAAGATACTATTTTAGAGAATTATCTCACTGATTTTAGAAAACGAGAACATTACGGTACTTGCCGGATGAACTAGTTGATACAATATCCATCTAGTGATATCAGACACAATTTGTTTTTTATTCTTGCAGGAGCGCAAGCTGATGGATATTGGTCCTGCTAATTGGCAAAAGGCCTGTTTCGTGCCAACAAAGTCGGATGCTCTTGTGGTTGGTTTCAGAAGATGGTTTAACAAATACGCTGGCGGCGGAGTCGATTGGAGAGGCAAGTACAGTGGGGCTCTTCCATCAACACCTCCTAGAGAA
The DNA here is from genome assembly GCA_027563515.1 of Erythroxylum platyclados. Taxonomy (NCBI): domain Eukaryota; kingdom Viridiplantae; phylum Streptophyta; class Magnoliopsida; order Malpighiales; family Erythroxylaceae; genus Erythroxylum; species Erythroxylum platyclados. The sequence goes on along the minus strand of JAOQMM010000003.1, from coordinate 186,327 downwards.
CAACTGATGGATAGGTAGTAAATGCTGGAACTATAATTGAAAGTTCAGGATTCAGTTTTGTGCACTTCCATAATTGAATTGGAATTTGCAGGTACTGGTCCCATGTCCTAAACTGCAGCAGTTGCAATACTGCTCATAGAGGTCTCAATGCTTTGGAGGTCACCCTGCAGGTATTATCTGTAGTTTTAATAGGAGTGGTGGCTGCAACCAAGCAGAGCATGACGTCCACCATCGCAAGGAATACTGCAGTTGCAATGGCGATCATTTGCTTTGCAGCTTCGAGATGGCTTGCACACTTCATCTACAGAAACTTCCATTACCATGACTACAATCATGCTTTTCGCTGAGATTGATGCTTAAAGTTTCACAGTGAATGTAAATATGTTCGTACCCTTTTATGTAATTAAAATATTGAACTCATTGAGAAATAGATTTTCTTACAGAAAGCATTGAATTCCTGAAGTATTGAATGAAGCATTTTATGGCTTGGAAATTAGCTTGTCGAGATCAGTAAAAAGGCAAGAGCTACAAAGAAATCATTCACTTATCTCTCGCTAGAACACAAGAAGATAGATTACCAATGACGGTGGAACTATTTTTAGATAGCAAGATCGCCATCTTAAGTAAGTGATTAATAGAATCAGATAACTTTCACAAGAGAAAGGTATAAGACAATTACATACAATGTCATTTCTGGTTAGCTTCCTAATTGGATTTATCCAATGTTGGGTTAGTTCAATCTGTTTCCAACCTGTTAAGTACCTGACGTCAGTGCATGTGAGCTGCTATAAATGCATTGAAGCAGCTATTAGCCAATCTTATCCTCCACAACCACTGTCGAAATGAGAGCTCTTCAAGCTTCCCTTTTTATTTCTGTCAACCACCCATCAAAAAAATCTAAGCTTGATGGAAAACGAAATGGGCAACTTCAGTTTTATTCAGTACCCAGTTCATGTGTGCAATCGAATCACAGAAACTTGTCAAGATCCAAGCTTTATTCTACTTTCTCATCAACCCCATTTTCAGGAGAACTTGTTGGCTTGACACATCCAGTGCTTGAAACTGATAGCCAAGAAGATAAGTTTGATTGGCTTGATCATTGGTATCCATTAATGCCAGTTTGTGATTTGGACAAGAGAGTGCCTCATGCCAAAAGGGTGATGGGTCTTGACATTGTGGTGTGGTGGGATAGAAATGAGAGTTCATGGAGAGTGTTTGATGATGTTTGTCCTCACAGGTTGGCACCCTTGTCTGAGGGAAGAATTGATCAATGGGGGAGACTGCAATGTGTGTACCATGGTTGGTGTTTTGGTGGCTCGGGTGATTGCAAGTTTATTCCTCAGGCACCCTCGGATGGCCCTCCGGTTTGAATCTTGATCTTGACTTGACAATTACTCTTGTTTTCTTTGGCTATTTTGACAATTTTGGCGACCCTTACCTGCAGCAAAATTTGCCTTCCGTTTGATCCATTGAGTCTTTTGTTTCATTTGCCTAGTGTCTTAATTGTGTTCTTGTATCTTCACCAAGAAATATGAAAACTTGTCTAGGTTTTGATGAAACAAGACAAGTAGATATCACTTGCAAGCATACATAGCTAACCTTCTCATGGCATTCCCAGGTTCATGCCTTCAAGAAAGCATGTGCAAAAGCTTATCCAAGTACTGTGCAGCATCATGTTCTATGGTTTTGGCCAAAAACTGGCACTCAATATGAGGATATTTTTCCAACTAAAATGCCTCCATACATTCCAGAGTTGGATGATCCATCATACACAAACTCTATGGCATGTCGAGAAATGCCTTTCGGGTATGCAGGAGACTTTAAGCCACTGTTATTTCTCGCCAGATCTTGTATTGTTTATAAACTGAAACAAGGATTGACATTTTATATACATACAATTTAATATAGAGTAGAAGTGCTTTTAGGCATATGTAACTTGCAAACTGTGTCGGGGAGTATCAATTTCGGCTGTAAAATTTCATTTCTTGTTGTGATATTACCTCAGCTGTTGTGTGAAGTTTATTCACTACCACACTGAAGTGTTTCTATTTAGAGTTTTCCTACAAGATTTTTACTCTAATAATAAACTACAATGTTATATCAGGTATGAAATGTTGAATGAAAATTTAATGGACCCAGCTCATGTCCCTTACGCACATTATAAACTGGTGGCTAATCCAGCAGCAAAGAACAGATAAGAACTTCACTGATTCCATAATCTGATAGTATTTTGATACTGATTGATATACAAATTATTTGTTCTTTCACAGTTAAGAACGACAGAGAAGGTGGTTCACCAATCCACATAAAAGTACATAGATTGGATATACATGGTTTCAGCACCAGCAGAGAAGGAAACTCAAATGGTGAATTTATTGCACCCTGTGTATATTTTTCTGCCTTTAATCTTCCTCCTGCTAAAAGAAATTTGGCAGAACAAGACAGTGAATCGTCATCCTCAAAGAGAAAAACTAAGGTAACTTGGAAATTGATACTACACTCTACATTTTAAATGAAGTTAGCTTGATTTCAATTTAACATCTTCCTATCAGGATTTTCCCTGCAGCTCTGGGATATCTATAATCTTTGTTTCTTCTGTTTCGGTTTGCAGATGCAGGGCACATCAACTCAAGTATCACAGAGAAGAGCTCTTGTTGTTTTTCTGTGCATACCAGTTGGCCCGGGTAAAAGTAGATTGATATACTCATTTCCAAGGAATTTTGGTGTCTGGATTGACAGAATTATTCCCAGATGGGTGTTTCATCTGAAACAAAATCTGGTTCTAGATTCAGATTTGTATCTTCTCCACCTAGAGGTAATGCAGCTACTGTGAAGGGTAATATGATCAACTGAATTGAAAGCCTGGAACAAAATTTTGACATCTTCTGAGAAAAGGATATGAACCAGAAGATACTAGACCGAACTGGCTTTTTCATTCATCTTTCAGTGAATTCCACTTCGGACTGAATGCAAATACTTATTGTCTTTCCTTTTCAGGAGCGCAAGATAATGGATGTCGGTCCTTCCAACTGGCAAAAGGCCTGTTTCTTGCCGACGGAATCGGATGCACAGGCGCTTACCTTCAGGAGATGGTTGAACAAGTACTCTGCTGGTCAAATTAACTGGGAGGGAAAGTTTAGGGGACCATTCCCCCCAATCCCTCCAAAGCAGCAGCTTATGGATAGGTAATTTGGTTTGAACAAGTTCTAGTCTTTTCATTAATTTCAAGTTCCTGGATATTTGAACAGAAAATATATAAATGCTGTGATCTCACTCAAAATGCAATGCAAGTTTCATAGTTCTTAAGCATCATCACTGTTCCATTTGAACTTACATCCTATTATAACTTCTTTAGTCATAAATTTCCATCAGATTTGCTCTTCAGATTCTTTTCCTCTTCTTTTCTTGGCTCCTGAAGACAATGGATATAGCTGAATATGATACAGATGAAGTTGGTTAACATCTTCCTTCAGGTATTGGTCCCATGTTGTGAACTGTAGCAGTTGCAGTAAGGCATACAAGGTTCTCAGTGGCCTTGAGACTGTGCTGCGTCTTATCTCTGTCGGTTTAATCGGCACAGTTGATGCAACAAAGGAGAGTCTGAGTTCAGCACCCACAAAAACTGCACTTGTCTTGATGGCTGTTCTATGCTTCGCAGCTTCAAGATGGTTGGCACACTTCATTTACAAAAGTTTTCATTTTCACGACTATAACCATGGCCTAGTGTAACAGTTGAGCATGTACATACATCACATACAAGAACTTTCTGCATCAAGTTCTTGCTAGAAAATATAGAGGAACTCAGATAGGATGGAAAGAAGAGAACTTTTTTTTTAATGTGAACTTCTAAATGTCCAAATTGGAACTTCTTTCATTTGTAACTTAACTCCTTTATTCAACTACATTAGTTTGCAATTGGAGTTGGCTGTCCTACCAATGTTATTAAGGTTTTTTATGCTCTGAGGTTCTATCATAAATGGTTTCCTATGGAAAGATTGAACATGATCGCTTGGACCATAAAGAATTGGTTTTTACTTCTTAGTTTTATGTCAAAAGGGGATATTAGTCTAATACCAAAAAAGAAAAAGAATGTGGATATTGTTATTATAATGGCACAAGAGAACACAAATTAGTAGTGTTGTCTAATTCATTGTGAACCATTTACATGGAAGGGAATAAATAAATAAGAAAGAAAGAAAAGATAATAATTGTTAGAAAATCAAATTTGTATAATTTTTGCTAGTTATTTCTTTATTTTCTTCCTCTCTTCCATCTTTTCACCAATTAATTTCAGATAAAGACACGAAGAAAAGAGATTATCAATCTAAAATGAGATTGTAATTGCATCTTTAATAATTTGGAACTATTTTAGGATAGTTATAAGGAAAAATCATCTATATACTACATATTCTAAAAGAAGATATCTTTCAGTATTGGTTGTACTCCAATCAAACCATGAGAGGTTAGTTCAAGTATCCAAGTCCTTGATTTTTGATATGGCACCACAAATTAGTGAGAGAGCATATGTTTTTTTTTTTTCCTTTTTTGAGTTAATAGAAGTTTTTATATTATTTATTTATTAGAATAAATTTTAGGAGGACGACAGAATTGCTGGCGACAACTCACTTTACTATATAGTGAAGCTGACTTAAACTTTACTTCTAACCAAAGCTTAGCCCATCCCGTGATCTTGTCTCCCTCAGAGGGAGTAACAGTAAAAACCCTTTTGCTCATATCTCGCCAAAACCCATTTCAATACTAAGTTCGTTCCTTTCTTCCCTCACTTTATCTTCCAGTTCTTGCTTGTTTCAAGGGTTGGTTCGTATTGGCATAAAGATTGGATTTTGAGGGGATAGAATGAATGAATTTGGTGAGATAAAAGTTTGGTTCTTTCCATTTTCTTGATTGATTTTAAGATTTGGTTAGATTTGCGATCTGGGTTTCGAACTTGAAGAAAACCCCATGAGGGAGACAAATCCAACTACTGAGCCAATTGGGCAAAATCTAATAAGGCTTATTAGCAACCTATGTTTCTCTGTGTTTGTATTCTCAGTTTTGATTTTTACTGTTATTGCAATCACCTACCAACCTCCGGATCCATGGTTGGAATCAGCTCCGGCTCTTACAAAACTCTTCACCGAAAGTGAGAATGCCACCTTCAAGATTGATAATTCTGTCCTCAAAACGGGTGAAGATTTGCAAACTGCGTCTGCACCTGCTGTCCAACCAATCACTGAGGAAGTGATTGAGAAAGCTGAGGAGGAACTGATTGAGAAAGCTGAGGAGAAGGTCATTGAGAAAGCTGAGGAGCAAGTGATTGAGAAAGCTGAGGGGCAATTGGCAAATTTGACGCTGAAATCATCTGGTTGTGAGGATTTGCAGGTCGTGAATTGCTCGGATCCAATGTTACTGATTACGGTTGAGAAGTTCAACTTGAAGCTATTCAAGGCCATTGTGTTTTTGGAGTATCAAACCCCAGTTAATGGGTCGAAGCAGGATGAGTGTGATGTGGCATGGAGATTTAGGAATAAAAAGGAGAAGTCTTGGAGGAAATATAGGGATTTTAGGAGGTTTAGGTTTGGAATTGGAGAGAATTGTACCTACAAAATCATACATGCAGGTGGTTGGCATTCAGGTATTAATGCCAGGAGGCAGAGGAGCAGACTGAATAGTACTAGAAGTGGTAAAGTTCACCCGAATCTTGCACCTTCATTGCGTGATGATGAAATTAATGATACAATTCCAACCTTGGGATCAGTGACAAATTTTCGAAAAGGAAAGTACTTGTATTATTCTAGAGGAGGTGATTATTGTAAGTCGATGAATCATTATTTGTGGAGTTTCTTGTGTGGTTTAGGGGAAGCTATGTATTTGAATAGGACATTTGTGATGGATTTGAATTTATGCTTGTCAGCAAGTCACAATCCCAGTGGTAAGGATGAAGAAGGCAAGGACTTCCGGTATTATTTTGATTTTGAACATCTTAAGGAGGTAGCATCAATTGTGGAAGAGGGTGAATTCTTGAGAGATTGGAAGAAATGGGATCGATCACACAAGAGAAAGATCCCTTTCAAAAAGGTTTTGACTTATAAGGTGTCACCAATGCAACTGAAGAAAGACAAGAGCACAATTATCTGGAGGCAATTTGATGCTCCAGAGCCAGATAACTACTGGTACAGAGTTTGTGAAGGACAATCTGCAAAGTATGTTCAGAGGCCATGGCATGCCATTTGGAAATCGAAAAGATTGATGAATATTGTCGCTGAGATCAGCGGGAGAATGGACTGGGATTTTGATGCAGTTCATGTAGTTCGAGGAGAGAAGGCTCAAAATAAGGAGCTATGGCCACATTTGGATGCCGATACATCACCAGATGCCCTTGTTGCAAAGCTTCAAGGAATGGCTCAGCCCTGGAGGAACCTATATGTAGCAACCAATGAGCCATTTTACAATTACTTTGATAAGTTGAGGTCCCATTACAAAGTTCATTTGCTTGATGATTACAAGGAACTGTGGTCAAATACCAGTGATTGGTACAATGAGACAATGCTTTTGAATAATGGACGGTCTGTTGAGTTTGATGGATATATGAGAGTTGCAGTGGATACTGAGGTCTTTTTCCGGGCTAAGACACGTGTTGAGACATTCTATAACTTGACCAGTGACTGCAAGGATGGAATCAACACGTGCTGACCAGGTTGAATGCTATTCTTTGCTTTTCATGGATTGATTTGTGTCACCTGTTTTCTTGGTTCAAGTGGAAGTGATACCTTTGAATTGGTCGGGGCTTCTTTTAGCAGTTGGTTGTTATTTTACTCTATAGATTGCTGTCGTTCGAAAGGAATCCTATATTTGTACCATAAAATTAGTCCTTATTGGTATTTTAGTTTGTTTTGATATTTCCTAATCTCCTTTAAACTCCAATTTTTCGTCATATGATTGCTTTACCTTTGATGATATTTAATCTACAGTTCTCTTTTGATGATGTTCTTTTAAGAGGATCATAGAATGGTTTTGCTTTGCTTGTAAAGAGCCTGAGGTGCCCTCTTTAACAGTAATTGTTGGCTATCAAAACTAATTCAATCAAAGGACTTCTTCTTATTGATATGTTCAATTGATTAGGGAAAAATTTCCATCTATGAAATGAAATCCTGCAAGAAATAAGAGACAAATGGAGAATCATAGAGAAAAGGCAGGACATGGCCCTATCCTGTTCTGTGGTTCTGAGTCCAAAGTCCTTAAATTCTCTTTTAGATAAAGCTAGATTCAGTTTTCTGAAAACAATCCTCTTTCAGCTTTGTGCTTGTGCAAAGAATTCAAGTGGCACAACTATCCTCATTCTTTCAATTCATAATTCGTCCACAGCTTTATCTGAAAGCGTTACCTAAATCTGTGAGGATAAAATTGAAAGAAGGTCTTGGATCCTGTGCTTCAAAAACACCAAAAAAAATTATCCTTAGTATTTGACAGTGTATCATATCAATTTGATAGCTTTTGCATTGATGAAATGGATTTTAGAGTTTGATATCGGATGGATTCATACTGGATGTTGTTGTTGTTGGTTCTGCTGCAGTTCATACATGTTGATCAGTTAAATGAGCTAATAAGCTTTAAATTTGATTGGTTGGTAATGGTGGTAACTGGTCTGTGCATATCAACTAACTTGATCATCTGGTGGAATTATGTTTTCAACTCTGCCATTTGTATGCTAGGATAGAGTTAGTTTATCATACACAGGCAGTCTCAAACTTGCATGTGCTTTATTTTTCTTTCCTTTGGAAAGTGAGCCTCCATCCAATTTGGCACTTGAAGAAAGAGTTTAGCTTACAAATTACAATACATCAAAATGGTTAGACATCTATGAAAACAAATCATTCATGTGTATGTTTCCTTTTTTGTGCTTGAACAATCGATCTTGAAGAGTAAAATGCAGCAAATAACTACAAGTTTGCATTGGATCCTTCCACTTTCCAGCTTTGACTCGGAGCCACTTGTTCGTGTAGAGGTACATATTCCTGCATAAAATATGTTGTGATATGGAACACATGTGGTTGCAGCTTGTGGAAATGAAGAATACTATTACCTCCATCTTCTGTATCAGCTCTTGTGCATTATTTGCAGATATGACGATGTTCCTAGCGGAAGGCCTTATGAATCCCTCTTCCACACCTTTGTCGAACAACCCAAGTAAGCTATCATAGTACCCATCAACATTCAAGAGACCCACCTGTGTGTTTGTCAACGACAATCTCAGAGAATGAGGGACAGATTTGGAGGACGTTCATGTATTATAGTGGAGACTGATATGAAGTTTCATATGTACTTTTCTAGTCATTCAACCAATCCACTTATTACCTGTTTACATCATGACAGGGCATACGTACATACATTGTTGTATCAGACAACATCATCAGTCATTGTCCTTTACCTACTACTAATGACGCGTTAATGGTATTATTAACATTGATGGAGTAGAAAGGAGAAGCCAAGTTTATCCTTTTTTCCTTTGGTGATTACTGCAAAGTTTTGTTTTTGCCACTCTTGTTTCAACTCCATTTTGGGTCCCATTAAGTTGGAGAAGTCTAGTCTCCCAAGATGAAGGGTTAAAAACACGCTTGAAACAAGCTTTTCAAGCAAAGAGATTAGGTACTAATTATGGATCTAAAATATGGGTGTGAGGTCTCTGTCATGGCCGTCTCTTTCACCATTTGGAAAGCTGTCAAGCTCAAGGGACAGCTCAATCTCATAACCACTTACGGCTTTTAGAAAGCTACATCTCTTTTTCTTAACTCCCCACGAGTTGAATTATGATACTCCAACGCTTGGTTAAAGTATTTGATTAGGATAGGAGTGTTTCAGGGAATACATGCTTTATTTAACTGGTTTTTCATCTGCTGGATGGAAATTTATATCAACTTTATATATACAGTAAAGATTTGAAACGATGTTTAAATGCTTATAGAGTTCAAAAACAAGAATTCAGAATGCCGCTTTTAAACAGTAATCTCTTGTTCGTGCTTGTTTCCGGGAACAGCTGATACAAACTTAAACAAAGGTTTAAAGGTCTTTCAGGAAAAATCCGCAGATTTGAGCAACATGTAACAGAAACTCCATTAATGTCTGAAGGAACATGTACTTGGAGTTATGAAAAGGAGCCCCAAAAGGGTCATTGATTATGCATTTGATGTGAATTCATTAAACCAAAATCATAATCTCAATTACCAATCCAGTTTGATAGATATTGGAAAGTAGCTCTTGATGGGATTTGCATCTTAGAAAACCAAACTTCAAGACAATAGCAAACAAGACCCAGTAGCAGAAAATGGCAAACAAAACTATTATGTGCTTTTAGTATCAGTTCGATGGATATTCCTTGTATCAGTTTCATCAACCTTTTTGGGTTGACAGGGAATGACATTAAGAAAATGATTGACAGAGTATTTCGCAGAAGAAACATCAAAATCATAACCAAACATAGGTTTTTCATCATAAAAAGAAAAACAAATCGTACTTAACTGGTTTGTCATGGATTCCAAGCTGAGACCAAGTTATCATCTCAAGCAGTTCCTCCAAGGTTCCATATCCTCCTTCATTAAGCATCATATAGGATGTTGATTCATGTAACTTTTCATAACCGACAGATATATGTATCAGAATGGAAAGATTAGTAAATGAGAACGAGAATAAAACCAGGAAGAGCAACGAAAGCATCAGCTCGTTTAGCCATCTCAGCTTTTCTTTCATGCATATCTGATACAATCATCACTTCTCCTACTGTGTGACCTGAAATCTGATACGAAACCATTAATGCAACTAATCCTCATGTGTGCCTGTGTATGTTTGTGTATATATATACATGGAGAGCGAAAGAGAGAGCAGCCGTACCTCAAGAGGGACAAGAGCTGTTGGGATAACTCTTAACCCAGAAAACCAGAAAAAAGAAAAGGATGAAGTGAATTAAAGAAATACTGATCATGAAACCATTAGTATGATGAAAGAACAGCCATAGCTTTGCATGTTTCAAGCTTCTGATTCTGTGTGTCACTATCTTACCCTAAAACACGACATCCACCGTCATAAACTGTCTGAGAAACTAGTCCCATCAATCCAACACTCCCTCCTCCGTACACCAGATTCATCTGCCTCTGTACCTGCAGATTGTCGTGTTTAGAAATGAAATACCCGAGAAAATATCCACGGGTGCAAGTGCCTGGCATAGCTGGATACAGAGAAAGTGAAGAGATATCACTAACCAGTTGCCTTCCAAGATCAAGAGCTGCGTCCCTGAAGATTGTCTTGTTCCCTAAGTTACTCCCACAAAAGACACATACCCTTTTGAATTTTCCCATCATCTTGTGTCCACTTGCAGAGAAAACTCAGTGCTCAAAGTACTTGGAAACTCCAACGAAGTCGAATAGTTACATAAAATAAGACACAAGAACCACCGAGCGCTGGAGTTCAATGGCACGGGTTAATCTTCGCTTAAGCCAGGTCAGAGGTTCAAACCTCCCTTGCGTACGCAGCAGTGTTAAATACTTAGTGGTAGTAATGAGCCATCCTTTTGGGTCTTACACAGGCACAAGCGGAGAATAGTCTGAGTATAATACTAGTTTAAAGGTGTCACCGATAGTTCGGACCTACCTAAAATACCTCGTAGGTCTACCCAAAAAATAAAAAAAAAGACACAAGAGGTGTTCTTGCATGACACGTGAGAGATGATAGTATGAATAATTTAAGCAATAGTGCTCTTGTTGAGTAAAGGGAGATCCTCAAAATCTTTGTTTTGCATATCCAATTTATTCGGTGGGTGAACCAATATTAGTTAGTCTTATTCTTTACAATAATTTCTTAGAATTTAGAAAGGTTGGTCAATATATTATAAATAGAATCTTTAAATACATAATTTTCTTATAAATTATACATTTTTATTAATTTTCATATTCTCACGTGTCATCCAAATAAAAACTTATAATATAATAAAACGTTTAAGATATCTTGAATAATGTTATATCTCGTCATAATTTGTTTTAATCTTTTTACAAAATTTTTATTATTTAAATAATCATAGACTTTATATATTTTTTATGATTTTACGTATTATTAAATAATATAAGTTTTTGATAAAAAATTACAATCTATTAAAATGTTAGAATTTCTTGAATAATATGATATCTGATACCAAGTAAAATCTTAATCATTTCTCCTCTTATTAAGACTACAAAAATTTCAAATTGTTCAGGCTGATTAAAATACTTTCTTATCATATTATAGTGAAGAATCTTACATATAAGTCATTGTTTGATATTTGAACTTGGTATTATTTTTAATTATATATCTCAATTATGTCAACAAAGATTTTTAATTGGTTAATTACAATTAATTTCCTCATAAATTGTTTCAAATGTTTTCAAGAGGTGGATGAGTTTGACATATACATATAAAACATAAAAGTGATTGATCTTTTATTTAAAAAAATTAATTAAATTCGCAGTTAGTACTTAATAATTGATTTATAATTAACAAATTAACTATTTAAATAGATCATAGTTTGACAAAGTCTAGGCTTCTTACAGGAAATATAAAATAAAATTAAAGGTCCCCACATTGACATTATTAAATTGAAGAAGCAGAAAAGATAGGAGGCGGCGGGATTAGACTTTTTATTATTTTACTATTTTAGAAATAAAGTCTCTCTGATGGTTAAAGGATAAGGTGTTATTGTTGTTACTATTTTTTTATGCTAATCCAATCATGAAATAAATTAAAAATTAAGAAAAATTTATAATTATTTCAATTTTTATATTTGAAAAGAAAATTATTAGAATTATCCCAATTTTTATATTTGACTTTCCTTTAATACTTGGGTCATAGACTAGATGAAATAAATTAAAAAATTATCATAATTGTCCCAACTTTTATATTTTCACTAATAAAAGCGTATTGGGCTTAGTTATAGCTCTAATCTTGTATGATTATATTATTATTATTATTATTATTAAAAAAGGCCTTTCTTCCACAAGATGGCTTCGAGCGTGCATTAGAGATCATGATTGCTTCAATAGCCACCACTGAATTGATTAATTAAGCTAAAGCGCCATTCCCAATTGCTTATTATTGGTTTGGTGAACCGTAAGATATCAAATGATTATATCAAGCTCGGTCTTTTGCAGATTTAAATATAATTAAATTTTAAACATATTTATAAAGTTTAAATTCAATTATTGGGTCGACATTCTAAATTAGTTCAATTAGAATAATTAAAACTGAATATATATATATATATATATATTATTTTGAAATAGATACTTTTATTTATGAAATTTAGTTTGAATTTTTTAAAAATTGATTTATTAAATTTAAATTAGGCTATTTTAAACTTGAACTTGTTCCAAATTAGTTCATTAAAAATATAGATTTTTTTAAATTTTTTTTAATTATAATCATAAAGTTGAAGAGATAAAATAATTAAAATTGAATACTATATATATATAAAGATATTTTAAGTTAGATATTTTTGTATCTAATTAATTTATTAATTTGAAATGAAGCTAGAATTTGATCAGATCCACGTAAAACTTAGAAATGAATTGTAATGATAACATTAGTTTTAATATTCTTACTTTGTAGAAGGTATTGATATGATATGACCTTAAACCTCTGTATTTAGACTAAAATTGGGGAGTAAACAAAATGTTATCCTAATCTAAGCTGTCTGTACTAAGCCATTGACTAAGTAATTTGTTGATATAGTTCATTGAACCCTTTCTGTTTACTTTTTAAGTCCACTTGAAGACTTAAGAAAAAAAAGGAACACATTTACAAAACATGAGTCTAACATTTGTCACCTTTTGTTTTAGGTTTTGACATTAGCAAATATGACAAAAACAAGCGTTTGATCTCGACCCGAATCAATTTGAAGCTAATTGGTTAAACTCAATTTAATCAAATTCAAAATTGAGTTTGATAAATAGACTATGATTGATTCGAACTTCAATTATCACACTCTTAATCATCATTATTCACCATTTCACTTTTTTCTTTCCTGTCTTTTTCGGTGTTGACACCAGTAAATATGATGACAAAAAAAAACTCAATCAATCCCAACTCAAACCCATCCCAAGTCAACCGGTCAAACTCGATTTATTCATATTCAAATTTGAACCTAACAAATTTTATTTGAACTCAACGAAGCATAAAAAAAATTGGATTGGATTAGAATAAAATTAACATAATAAAATATATTTAACCGGACTCAGGCCTGAATTGTCACTCCTAAAATCAACACCAGAAGAAATGGTAGGCATTTAAGAATTTGAAGTTGAGGAAAGATTCAGCACGGATTAAGCATTATCATGGTGAATGAGGAAGCTTTCAGTATGAGAAATTGTGTCAGCTTTCTTAAATATTATTGTCCAAACTTCAGCAATCAGGGGAGGGAATGTAAACATCTGGAGATAAGCTAAAGTTGCTCTTTACTATGCTAGGAGATTTCACTTGGAAAAGACATATTCCGTACCAATGGATTCAGGTTCCAGTGTACGAGATCTCGTAGCACTTACTGATAAGGCCCTATTGATTAGGTAACAGCAATTTCTGCAACCTGACGGACCCTATTCAAGTAACGTTGGAACAACTGGGAGTGGTTGTGGCATGGCGACACACAAATGATTCAACTAAGGGGTTCACCAGATGAGGAGCTTCATCCTTCAAGAATAGCAGAGAGAGTACAGGTCTTATATCAGTAAATTAGTAAAAGAACAGTATGTATTAAACCATCAGGGAAGTCCTGAGAGAGACCTGAGGGCAGTGACCAACATCTGGCAGGACGATGAAGTCTTCGACGGGATCGAATCTTTCATAGGATCTTCCAAGTTCAATAGGTTCCCATGGATCCTTGTCACCCCAGGCTATTAGAACAGGACACTGAGAGCAGAATTGGAGAAGCAAGACATGCCATGAATGGGGAATTTCTAAATGAGTCAGGAAATATTGTAGTGCCTGTGTTGTGTCAGAAACATACCTTCACCTGAGGGAGTAGTTCCTCAGGAAGAGGGCCTCCTGAATAACAAATGAACTCAAGGAAAACATCTGAAGCACCAGGTTCAAGTCCTGGAAGAAGGATCTTCTGAACAAGCTCATCTGTCACCTGGGAGTTGTCATGATAACACTGAAATGCAAAATATCAGAAACAGTCTCAGGACTGGGTGAATAAGATTCATATTATCTGAACTCGTCTTTAGACTTTTAAATTGCTTGTGTACTATAAAGTTTTCAGGATTCCAATCATCTTGAGACATTCTCGAGAAAATTTTACAGCAACATCCACGACGAAAACGGTTGTGAGATCAAGCCTTTCCGGTTCCATCATATCATCAAATACTGTTTTCTGGCAAGCAATCCAACTAACAAGAATCCTGAGTAGTACGGTTTATATTTAGATGATTATTTCTGCATATTTATCTGGACATATCTTTCATTCTTATAAGCATAAAAACCTAGTTGTCATTGTAAATTGGCAAGCAAAGTTGTAATCAAATTCCACTAAAATAACTTTAAGATGATCAAATTCCTGCAACATTTTCAGCATTATCGTACAATTTGTCTTTGCAATCTAAATATTTTTGCCTAAGAAACCAAAAGAAAAGCCCTGTCAAAAGTGAAAAACCTGGCAAAGAATTTTTTTCACCGATTCTGAAGTGGCAACAGACTTGAAAAAGAATTTGCCCACAGCAGTATTCCTGCAGGAATATGATGACTATCACAAATTGAACTTTGGAAGCTTTGAACACTGCTCATTATCAAAAAGAACATCTTAGTCATACCTTAGCAAATTCTGGAATGATCTGATAAAAGGTTTAGCAAACCAGGGCTGCTTTGTTATGTGAAGCATACGTAGAGATATATTTAACAAGACTATCCCCTTGCATATGCGGGGCTCTGTCACTGCTGCCTGAAGACCAACGAGTCCTACATGAAGATCGTAGAGCTATAGACGTTAGTACACTGAAAGCTTTGAAAATGATACTATGCAAGTGACAACTAAATTGTAACAAAAATAGAGCACTCTTACTTCACGTCAGGGCCTTTTGGATTATACCAAAAAGGCAATATGTCAAAACAGACCAATGAAACATGCTAAAAATGTACACATACCAAGTACATCAAATAGCTAGAAGAAAGGTAGGGATTAGACCAATTTCACCAAGAACAGTTAAAAGATGGGAAATAAGAACCAACAGGCTACAAGCAATTACAGCAACCACATGGTTAAAACTTACCTCCTATGGAATTGCATATGAAGAATGCTTCATCTTTGACTACATCAACACAGAAGTCATTTAGCTGTGTTCCCCACGTCTCAAAGGTATAGAAGGGATTATCTTCAAGTTCGTGAGGATTTGGTTTATCTGAGTAACCATAACCGATCAGATCAATTGCATATACCATGTGTGATTTTGCGAGAACAGGTATATTTTTCCTCCAATGGTCACTGCAAGAGAGATAATTGTAGAACAATCAAGAAATAGAGAGGTCAAAGAATAGAAGGGACAATTAATCATCAACATAAATCTCGTAGAAGCAAAATGCCTATCAGAACACATACAAGGAGCTATTATGGTTACTGCTACAAACTCGCACTTTCTCTCATACAGAATCGTTAGACCCATTATCCATAATCTCTCTATACAAAGATTCTAAAGTAGTTAGCTCAATTGTTACATAGACAAGCAATCCATCAAATAAACAGATACAAATGTACTAAATGGACATCCTTTATTCTGGAACCAGTCTTGGACCATGACTATCTATACACGTTATAACATCAAGACAACCATTACAACCATCAATCCGCAAATTACAATCTCCCATACCAAGCTAATCCGTTCCATGTTATGCAAATTTGAAAAAAGCAACCAGAAACATCATAGTTTAGGAAGCAAGAGGCAATTCAGTCATTAAATACCTATATCAATTAGCAAAATTTCAGTGATGTAGACCTGTTTGCTCCAAAACCATGAACCAAAACTAGAGCAGGACCACTGCTGCCAGAATACTGATAACGAATGGAATAACCTTTCCAGTTCCATGTACTGCAACAGAAAGATGGCCACATTTACGACACGATCAAAGCAAAACTTAAGTTCATAACTTCATTTCTTGGATAAGGCAATACGGTCAGCTCTCATTAGCAACAATTTCCGTAAGCAAAGGAAAAGAGATTCATCAACATGAGAACTTTTCGAATAAATTCAGGATCTTTATCAATGAACTACTACGAAAAATACCTGCTTTTGACTCGCGGTTCGTAGTCTGCAGCGTTGGGTGTATTTTGCTTAATGTCACTCTGATTATCAATTGAAAAATCATTTGAAAATGAACGCACAAAGAATCTATTCGACTTCAGAGCTGTAAACTTCGGAATTGAATTAGGAAATCTAAGAGAATGCACAGGGGATTTGCTAAAATGGATAGGTGGGTGTGACACTACACCATTCCTGCTCTTTCTTCCTTTAAAGAATAGTGATGGGGTTTCTGGCTTAGTTAGGGGTAATGGAGAACTCAAACTCGCCATTGCCTAAAACGAGGGACACAGATTAGGCAAGAGAGTAGAGATTTTAGGAGGGAAAAAGCGAGTGAACCGTGAGGAAGGGTGAGAGAGAATCAGAAAAAGGAAAGTTTGGAAATTTTCGAGTGGTTCGGAACCATTTTTCGATTTGTGTTGGCCTTTGTTACACGTACCAGCTTTGGGGTCAGTTAAGATGAGTTCAACCTAAGACCACGTCAATAGGGTCCAAACATATTGCGGACAAAGGTCCAAGGATTTCTAAGCTCATATTATCTTTCCCTTCTCTCAGTTTGGTGTAACTCCCATAAAAACCAGAGTTTCAGATGCTGTTCACAG
The DNA here is from genome assembly GCA_027563515.1 of Erythroxylum platyclados. Taxonomy (NCBI): domain Eukaryota; kingdom Viridiplantae; phylum Streptophyta; class Magnoliopsida; order Malpighiales; family Erythroxylaceae; genus Erythroxylum; species Erythroxylum platyclados. The sequence continues at coordinate 169,424 of JAOQMM010000003.1, read as the reverse complement.
CTTCAAAGCTTTGAAATTTCATAACTTGCCAAAAAAGATTTGTTGCCAGATTCCTCACAAGTTGAATTTGGTGAAAACATGACAACCTCGTAAGCTGACACTTCTACTTACAAAATTTCAGTTTTTTTTAGACATGAACTGCAAGTAAGAATCTATCAAATGACTTAAAAAAACTCTCTAATATTAAGAATCTATCAAATGACTTAAAAAAACTCTCTAATATCCATCTCATGCTCTCCTTTTCAATAATTATTTGGTTAATCATTTAAAGGCTTGCAATGTACATGTGGGTTTTGAAAGATTAAGGTTTTAGATCTAGAGACATGGAAACATACCCAGTTACGGCATTGATTTTGTCGTTCTCTTAAGGTAATAAAGTTGGCATCTTTGGCCTTCCACAAGAGTACCCAAGAACTGTGGAGTGGGACAGTTGGGACAAGCTAAATTACTAACGAGCACAGATGTGTTAAAATGGCAGATTTGTCCTTTGGCTGGTAGGCAGTTCAATTGCAAGGACAAACTAATTGGAGAGTGTGGCAAAGAAAGGTTGGTTTGTCTAACAAAAATCTGACCTTTCTGCTTCGAACGTTTGGTTGGTCCTCCATTGCCAGTTAACCTGCTGAACCTGTAAACCAGACACTAACACGCATGAATCTACCGGTCAAAGTGAACTAAAGTCCTGCGTTACCACAAGCTAATGTTGCTTGGATTACTGACATGAAACCTACAGTTGTCCTTAAACTTCTCAGTTTAAAAGAGAAAAGGGTCTGTTATTACAAGCGTTATGGGGTTTGGAAAACTGAAGGGAACTTCTTCAAACACGTCCTGAATACCAAAAGGAAAGTTTTTGAGCCTTTCATCTCCTTTTTAGCATCATGATCAAAATCTCCATGACCCCATTTGATCATCATTCTCATCATGTTCAAAATGCATTTCTCCAAAAAGGGGCTTCCTTTAGAAGTTCCACTGTTACAGAACAACCATGGCCCTGGTAAGTCCATCCTTATCGCTTTAAGTTACATCTTCATTTCTTTCTTTCCTGTGTGTTCTTGTCTTAGTTCATGTCTGCTTTTATACAAAAGAGAGAGAGAGAGAGAGAGAGAGGACGTGGATGTTATTGTCTGTAACAGAAATTGCAATTGTGTAATGTGCTTCCATTTCCTTTTCTGGCTTGGTTACATAAGTTAACATAAACCCTTTGGTGTATGGATCAGAAACATTGATCATGAGACTTGTAATTACTTTATCTGATCAAAGTGTTTTGTTTGAGTGATACATTCAAATGAATATATGCTATATATCCATCAAGTCATGTGTTCTTGTAGATGGACAAAAGGCAACACAAGTCTTCCTTATTAACTTCACACCAAGAATATTTCTCAACAAGAATGGTGATTCCATAGGCAAGTTCTAGGCTTTACAAGTTTAGGGAATATGAACATAAAAGGTTTATATATAACTTGAATTCATAGAGTTATGTTTTAAATTTGTAGAGCATTTAGATGTTAGTAGTTATATTATAGGCTTGGGGTGATGGTTTGCTTGTAAAGTCCATGTATTTTACTTGGAAATTGCACTTGTTCCGTGATCTTATATCCAGCTACCAGCAAGTTCTCTAGAAGTAGGTTAAATGTAAAAGTTGGTTAAGCAAATTTAACTTAAATTAATAATTTAAAATAATTATAATAAATTATTAAATTGTTTCTCATTTAATAAGTTGATAGGTTTAGTCAATATCATTTGATTGGTCTATATATTAAGTTCATATTATTTTGTTTCATAATTAATTTTTAACAAAAATTAAAAAAAGAGTTTTGTTAAAATTTTAAAAATAAAAAAGTTTTCTAAGAATTTCAAAATTTTAAATTATTTTGTGCCTTTTACCTTAATTATATGCGCACAATTCAAATAATAAATCAAACTACTTCATAATAGCATTATTTGATCAATAGTTGCCTTGGAAAGCACAAAAATTTGGTAACACATATAGTAAACTTATGATATGATGTGAGGTTTTTTTTTTCTTTTTAGCGTATGGTCAAACTTACGTGACATAATATTATTTTGGGTCTACTAAACATTTGTAGTAAGTAGACAAAATTAACAATGATTAGTAGGAACAACTTAAAAAAATTAATCTTTGGTCATGGTAATGAAATTTTTTTTGATATTGGTATATAAGTTTTATAATATTTTGTAACATACCCTTTTACTTTCTTATATTATATATATAATTCGATCAATTAAATTATATATTCACTTATATATAACAAGAAAAAGGTTCACTTATATATTTCTAATTAGTTGAAAGAATAATATATAATAAAGAAAAATAAAAGTGAAAGGTGTTGGAAGCTTTGACAAGTATTGGTAAACCTTGTAAGCTTAATGTTAATTGAAATTATATTATAAAGTATCTTCTATTTATTAGGAAAATAAAATGGATATATAGTCGACAAAATCGTGACATGAATGAACTAATCTAGTACACATGACGGCGAGGGGGAATAAAAAAAGAAGGAAAAGTCAACCATCTACCAATCAGACGGGTGTGATGGAAGAGTGGTAGTTGGAGTTGACGGTCAGATATCAGTCGATTCTTATTAGGAGAGGAGGTCAAACATCTAACTTCTCGTTTATTTTATTATAAATAATAAATAAATACTAATTTTTGGACCAACCGAAAGTCATAAAACGTAAAAGGGCCACGTGGGAAGTTTTCTTGGGCTTTTCATAAACAAGAACCCAAAAAGCCTTGTTTGGTGGACCATATGTTAAGTCAATACATTGGGCTAGTTAAGCTAGAGTGTCTTTTTCTTTTTGGTCTTTAAATTTTAATATATAGTATAAACTATCTCTTTACATTTAAATTATTGAATCAAATAATATAATATTTAATTAAACACACAATACAAAAGAATATAAAAATAAATTTAAATATTATAAAAATATAAAGTTCTTTATTATTTTCGAATTATTTGAATGTATAATATTTTCAGTCATTTTATACACGTTTAATTAATTTTTGTGAAAACTAATCAATTATTTATATTAAAAGGGAATTAAACTTGAATTTTACAATAATTTCACTTAGGAATAAAAAAATTTGAATCTAAGTGGATTTGAATAGACAAATCCAAATTTAAATTTATATGGATGTAAAAAAAAACTCAAAATTATTTGTTAAATTGTGTTAAATCTTTTTAAGTTTGAAAATAGCTTTACAAATTTGTATACAAATTTGTATAATCGTCGATATATATAAGAATTCAATTTTTAATTGAAATTTTAAAATTTTTGAGATTTAACTCAAGTTAAATCAAATCAAACTTAATTTATTACTTTGGGATGATTCAGATCAAACTCTAAGTATTATTATCACCCTAGTTTCATCTTGTATTATAACTAAAGTGATATGTACTCCCTTTTCAAAATGAAAGTTAATGGGAAAAAGATGTTTAATGTTATAAAGTTATGTGATTATTCTGCACTTTTGTTCTTTTATTTTCTGGATGCAACATATGCACTGTCTATATTGAAACATTTATTGGAAGCCATTAATATTCATTGTCTTCTTCCATGTTATTGCGTTTCAGGCTGGTTTTGCTAGGTTTTGAGCCGCCTCGGAGCTATCTATGAATATGCATTGAACACGAGCTGTCTTCGTCAACTAGTGTTGTTGTTCTTCGTTCATTTGTTCTAACATGTAAGTGATCCTGAAACTCCTCCATTTGCTTAGAACTAAATATCTATTCCAGTTGAATTTGCAAGTATGTACAGAACCTCAACTACGTGCATGATCTTTGAGTTCTGAAGTAAATTTAGTGGCTCGAGCTCTTACAGTTATTACAGTTAGTGAGTGGCTTCAAGATTGCCGGCTTTTACTTTTTATTGTTCATATTCTTTTAAGCTACATCGGTTCCAAGATTCTTGGATGAAAACACTTGCATGTATCAGCATTTGGATATAAATCTTATTGTTCTTCTGAAGAATGTAAGTTTGAACAAGCGGAATTAGTGACTAGGAAAGCTGAAGTTTCAAAGTAATGATCATGGTTCCAACCCTAGCTTAAGATATTTTAAGGGTAACCTACGATTTGGTTTAAGGTAAATGAAAGTAGCTAATCCTTCTAGTGAAATCAAGTAGATAAATTATTCAAGCTTCCGTCATATAGTCAATCAACAACTAAGTACATACCATGCATATAGTAATACATATTCTACTTATATATAATTATCATCTGCAACAAATTATAAGGTCATTATTTAGTTATATGAGTCATTACAATTAATATTATTTAAATTTCTTTTACATAATAATAAACAATTTATTGTGTGAAAAAGTAACTTATTCAATATTAGTGATTATGAGAATCTCTAATTTTTTTCTTAATACTTATTCATTATATAGTGTATAGCCAAGCTTGAAAGTTTAAAACTATTATCATGAAATGATCAAACAAATTAGTATCTCAAGGAACAAAAGATTAATACGACTAATGTTAATAAAAAATTTAAGATTAATTATACTAGTGACTTCAAATAGATAGAATGTTAAAGCTTCCATCATGGTAATTAGATATAGTCAATTAATGATGGAGTTTAAGCACATATAATGCATATCGTGATGGATTATACAGTCATCATTTAGTTATATTGTTGACTAATATAATTTTTATGTAGGAGTAATTTTGACAATATATAATTAGAATTAGTTGCTAATTTTTTCCTTAATAGATATTCATTAATATATAGTGTATACACAGGCTTGAAAGTTTGAAACTTTTATCATGAAATGATCAAGCAAATTGGCATATGAGAAACAAAAGATTGATATATCTAGTATTAAGAAAAGTTTGAGCATCCAAGGGATAGATATATATACATAAAACTATATAATTGAACTCCATTTCTAGTCTATTCCTCATTTTCTCTAGCTCTTAAGTATAAAATGTCAAATTACATAAGATGTTGGAATGGAAAAGAAAAGAGAAACTAAACAAGAAGTAGCATACATGAAATCTTTTGTAATACTCCTTCAAACAGCTTTTTCAATATTTTTGATCAAGAAACTTGTAGACTGCATTACAAGCTTGAGAAGAAAAAATAGACTACATGATAATTAAAAATCCATTAAGCATATATAAATTAGAAACATCACACACACACAAAGTTCTCATTATACATTGCTCGTCTGGGATTTTGCTTACAAACAGGAATGATAAGAAAAATTTTGGAAATGATAGGATGATGAAGTTTGAACTAAGAATAGATATAGCTTCTTCCATGTTATTGGGTTTGAGGCTCCTGTTTTTGCTAGGTTTTGAGCCACCTTGGAGGCTATCTATGAATATGCATTGAACACGAGCTGTCTTTGTCAACTAGTGTTGTTGTTCTTTGTTCTTTTGTTCTAACTTGTAAGTCCTGAAACTCCTCCATTTGCCTAGAACTAAATATCTATTCCAGTTGAATGTGCTAACTTTTGGAAATAATAGGATGATGAAGTTTGAACTAAGAATAGGTATAGCTTCTTCCATGTTATTGGGTTTCATGCTGCTTTTGCTAGGTTTTGAGCCACCTTGGAGGCTATCTATGAATATGCATTGAACACAAGCTGTCTTCGTCAACTGATGTTGTTATTCTTCATTCTTTTGTTCTAACATGGAAGTCCTGAAACTCCTCCATTTGCTTAGAACTAAATATATACGTATTCCAGTTATTACAGTTAGTGAGTGGTTTCAAGATAGCGGCCAGTTTTATCATATTCTTTTAAGCTACATTGGTTCCAAGATTCTTGGATCAAAACACTTGCATATATCAGCTTTCAGATATAAATCTTATTCTTCTTCTGAAGTATGGAAGTCTGAACGAGAGTGGAAAATATATATAGCTGATTAATGACTAGGAAACATTAATGAATATGAGAATTATTCTCTAATTTTTGCCTTAATACTTATTTGCTGAAAAGTTCGAAACTTTTATCATGAAATGATCAAGCAAATTAGCATATGGAGGAACAAAAGATGGATATAGCTAATGTTAATTAAAAAAAATTCCTTCTAGTACATGAAGCCAAGTAGATAAATTGTTAAAGCTTCCATCATACTAACTAGATATAGTCAATCCATGATAGTTAAGTACATATCATGCATATCGTGATACATGTTTTTCTTTTAATTAATATCCAAATTAGGTAATCATAATGATAATAGAATTATTTTCTAATTTTTTTTCTTAATACCTATTTGTTATATAGTGCCTACAAAAGCTTGAAAGTTTGAAGCTTTTATCATAAGATGTTCAAGCACAATAGGATCTTAAGGAACAAAAGATTGGTATAACTAATATTAAGAAAAGTTTTGAGGATCTAAGGGGTAGATATATATACATATATAAGACTACAAAATATAACTCCATTTCTAGTAATCTATTTCTCATTTTTTCTAGTTCTTAAGTGTAAAGTCTTCAATTACATAAGATATTGGAAAAGGAAAAGAGGAGAGGCTAAACAAGAAGTATACAAACAGCTTGGACTTTTTCAATTTTTTTGATCAAGAAACTTGTAGACTTCATTACAAGCAAGAGAAGAAAAAATAGATTACATGATAATTAAAACACCATTAAGCATATATAAATTAGAAACACTACACACACACAAAGTTCTCATTATACATTGCTTGTCTGTGATTTTGCTTACAAACAGGAATGATAAGAAAACTTTTGGAAATAATAGGATGATGTAGTTTGAACTAAGAATAGATATAGCAGCTGCCATGCAAACCCTAGCAATATTTTATGAACTGAAGAACTTCAAGTTCATGCTAGATCATGATCTGCACCCTTGGGATCATTCTGGTTTAATGCAGAAGACATGATTGCAGATTCCCAGCCATTGGCAAGGCCAAACGTTGAAGCTGTTACTGAGACCAAAGGATCAGAACCAGCTGATGCTATCCCATTATTACTAGCTGGTTGCTGCATCTGATGTTGTTGGCCTGCGAAATCTTCTTCGTTGATGAGTGAATTGAGAAATGAAGAGAATATATCGTCAGTGCAGTAGTTGATATCTTCATCTTCTTCATTAGTAAGGCCTTGAACAGTATTGTTTCTAGCAGAAGCATCAGAATTGAGCAAACTTGTGTAGCCATATCTTGCAGTAGGATTGTTCCCAACAGCTTGGTTGTTCTGATCCAGGGAAGAACTGTGGAGGTAGTAATCGCCGTTCTCTTTGTTGCTGATGATTGGGGACTTTGGATTGGTACTGCCACTGGTAGTCTCTTCTAAACCAGAAGGTTTAGGACTTGAAGACTTACGATTGGTTTTGGAAGAAGATGGTTTATGAACAAGCTGTTGAGCTCCAGTTGCAGATTCAGGGTTTAGTGGCTTGTGGGTTCTTGGATCAATCCCTTGACTTATCAGTTTCTTACTGAGGTGAGTGTTCCAGTAATTCTTTATCTCGTTATCTGTGCGCCCTGGAATTCTTCCAGCGATCAACGACCACCTGTTCAACCAAACACAAGCACATGAATTCAGGTAATAAAAGACCAATCTGATAAGAAATCGACATCTTTGTGAGAAAACTAAGAGATCATGAAGATGCTTGAGCTAATCGATCTGTATGCTGAGCTCGTGACTTCATCGACATCTTACAGTGCAACCCTAAAACTAAGAGCTCACGAGTTCATCTACATCCTATGGTGAAACCCTAAAACTAAGCGGTTAGAGATGTAGATACAATAACTGCAGTGGAATCTGAGCTACCCCAATTCAGATACGGGGAATCTAAGGTAACTAAGATTAAGAAAACAAATTGGTATATATTGTAACCTGTTGCCGAGAAGGCGATGGAGTCTGAGAATGAGATCTTCTTCATCGGGGGCGATCTGGCCGCGCTTGACGGAGGGACGGAGGTAATTCATCCACCGTAGACGGCAGCTCTTTCCGCAGCGGAGGAGTCCAGCTCTCTTGGGAAGAGTCCGCCAACGACCCTCGCCTTCTTTCTTGATGTAACTGGCTAGGAGCTCGTCTTCCTCAGGTGTCCAAGGTCCTCTCTTCAAACCAACCTTGGTGCAGCAAGGTGTATTCACTGTACTCGCAGGCTTCGCAGAAGACGTTGATGGGTTTCTCATGGTGTCTTATGATCTTTCTCTTCTTTATAAGCTCCTCTGAAATGGTATCAATCTGGTTTCTTGATCTCTTCTGCAAAATCTTCCCTTTTCGTGTGGGTTTTTCTGCTTTCTCTCTCTAGAACCTGCTACTTTTTCCGGTTTTAAGATGAAAAAGATCTAATCTTGGAATGGAGTTATGGTGTATAGCACAACTGGTAGGAGATGATTTGTGTTTTTTGGATAATGGAAGTATATGAAAATTGCTAAAAGATGAGGAATGACAGGGGTCCAGCTCCAACTTCCATTGTTATCACTATATCTTAAGCTCTCTCTCTCTCTCTCTCGCTTTTGTCTGTTTTGGATGTGTTATTACAAAGGTGAAGGAATGAATGATGTATAAAGTTTAACACTCCTCTCAGGAGATTGATCACACGCGCTCAAAGATTTGGGCTTTGACTTGCCCCGAGTACTATTATATTAGGGATCATTTCATCATCATCATTTTAATTATTAAATAAAAGTTTAGGGAAACTTTGAGAATTATTATATATATTTATACAATTTGAATTCCAATTTATCTTTCTTGATAATTTGCAAATAATAAAATTTTAATTCTTTTCCTTTTTTTATATTATTTTCTCAAACTCCAATTGGCTAAAAGAATTATGAAGAAATGGAGGGTGAGAGTATGTGGTAGGTACAAAAAATGAGGAACCAATGCTACCACTTCACATGGTTAGAGACATATGGTTCTATAAGTCAAACTATTGAAGGTTAGATACAGTACTACCTCCTCCTCTTCTCTCTCTCTCTCTCTCTTAATTTTCTTTAGCTTATGCCTATGTAAATACATGTTCCAAGCACAACTTCTTATTCAAATCATATAAAAATAAAATAAATAAGTATTCAAAGTTTTTGAATTTCCCAACCCTACTCCACAAGAGACCAATCATAAACATAAACACTCTTCTAAGTTCTTTAACTATTGCTGGTATCCTTAGATAGATAAAGAATCAAAAACATCTTCACTCATCTAAGTGACTCACTGACTTTGAAATATATATGATTCAACACGAGATTGAAACTTTACATATCTTGTGTGGGTCACACCTAAAGAAAAGCACTGAATAGTCATTGAGTTAACCTCCTTATGTCGGAATGTTAAGAGATTTCAAGTGTTTGTACTTCTGTTCTTTGTTGAAGATTCCTGCAGTCTCTGCCAACCCTTCAGATAAGATGGACTTCAACGCAGCAACCCCCTCTGGTAAAGCCGACTCGATCTTGCCGTAAAAAAAGAGTGGCAAATATTATAGAAAAGTTTGAACTTTCAACACAATATGAATTAGTACACTATCATCCAGAATAAGCAAATCTCAATCACTAAATCAATAGTTTTGGGAATTGAAAACATACTTTCTCTTGAGCCGTTGCGTTGAACATCTGTAGCAGGAAAGCTTTGGGATCCATTTGACCAGGAGGCCTCCCAATTCCTGAAATGAATACGAAAAGGGCTCAAGAAAGAGGTAGTAAGCGAGTATAATGATACAGGGAGTTATACTAACCGATCCTCAGCCGATTAAATTCTCTGTTCCCTCGAAAATGGAGGATCACACTCTTCAGACTAGCAAAAGTAAAGTGAAGCATGTGAAAAGAAAAGAGTTGCATGCGCATAGACAAACAACTTAGTTCAATTAAGCACGGCTAGCTGCAAAGTCTTTTGCAGGTCATTTGATTCATATCCACTGAAACTGCTAAATTATTTGAGGGATACCAAAAGCCAACCTGCCCTGATCGACTTAATTGAGAAAAGATTGATAGAGTTCAATGGATATACAGTTTATTCAAGTTTTCATCTTTCAAGAGTTCAGTGGATATACAGTTTATTCAAGTTTTCATCTTTCTTTTTTTTTTTCTTTTACAATATAACTGTGAATTGTTACAGCAGGATTCCACTTACCATGCATTAAAGCATTTTGTCACCACAAAAAAAATAGGTGACTAGAATCTACATTTTTGTCCCTAACAGATAAGGTTTGTTCATCCATACCCGTTGTGGCTTCCGTGGCCTCCTTTTGGTTGAATTCGAAGCACTCCACATGGTAAGGTCATGTCATCATGAATCTAAGATTGCATAACATGATAAATTTAAGATGATCTAGCTTGTCAAATATCCAGTGCTCATACTACATAGCAAGAGCAGAGCAAAATTTTACCACAACAACACGACTAAGAGGTAGCTTATAGTAAGCTGCAAGTGGTCCAACCTGCATTAGAAAAGATTGAGTAGTTAAGACCTTCATGAGATAAGACAAAGTTTATCGTGTTCTAATTAGATGAGTAATCGGAGATTGACCACTAAAACATTTAATAAAAGCACGTGTTCACAGATTGACGAACATTAATTGACATTTTTACACAATGATGAAAGAATTGCCAGAATCACTTACTGATTCACCACTCAGATTCATATATGTCTGAGGCTTTCCAAGAAGAACAGGTGTATCACCAACAAAACCTGCCACAAATGGTAAAACCTTCATGAGCTTCGTGTCAGCAGGAGTTGCAGTATGCTTTTGTGAATGTTAGCTATTGTACATGGAAGTTGAGAAGAATATAGATCACTGGCCTTCTCCAAAGATGGCTTTGCAATGACTTCGATTTACTAGAATCTGTTGTGATTCAGCAAATGCATCAATCATCTGAAATCCTACCTGACTCACACAAGCAACATTTAAGAATTCAAGAAAAAATAAGAAGCCAAAACAGACGCATTTTATGTGTACAAACATGGTGGCATACATTGTGTCGAGTTCCTTTATACTTTTCGCCAGGATTTCCCAGGCCCACGAAAAGCCATGGCTTTGCGGCAGCACTGCAGAAGCAACGGCTGTGAACTCTATTAAGCATATTCCTTCATGCCCCAACTCCTCCTATTTGCTTGCAACAAATCTGAAACCCAAAAACTCTTCCTTGACTTTCAGAGTACAAAGAAATGAAGAGGGACAATAAGACTAAACTACTGCTAATTTCCCATTATTTAGCATGTTCAAGCTGCTTCCAGATAACAAAGAGTTGGATTTAAAGACTGTTTATTCACAATTTCTCGAAACTGTAATGGTGTGCGAATTAGATTCATCAACTGTTATTACTGTTTCCAGATAACAAAGGTTTGCAAGTAAGCTCTACAGGATTTTGCCCAATTCGGTCAGTAGTTGGATGTGTCTCCTTCACGGGGTTTCTTCAAGTTTGAAAAACCCAGATTCCAAAACTTAAACAAATATCAAAATAAATCAAGAAAATGAAAAGAACCCAACTTTAGTTTCACCAAATTCATTCATAACATTCTCTCAAAATTCAATCTGTACTCCAACAAGAACGACCCATTTACACAAGCAAGAACTGAAAGACAGAGTGAGTGAAAGAAAGGAGCTTACTTAGAATTGAAATGGAGGTAGTGGCAACTTTGGCGAGATATGAACTTGTTATGAGGGAGACAAGATCATGAGATGTTGCTGTCTTGATGTTTGGTTAGAAACATGTCAATTAATGAAATGCAGACCAAGATTAACAAATCAGTTAGATGACACAGGAGGCGTTATTCACTTCTTCTTGAAGCTCTTCTGCATCTTACATTTCACAATAAGTTCCAAAAAGTTTGAAACTTTTGTTCTGGATTATGAATCCAGTTGGCTTAGAATTCAAAGGATATAGTTTAGCATCTAACTGTAAGGCGAAAATATCATAAGTTGGTTGAGGCAATTAACCAAACAGGTAGGAGGAATAGGACACAATACGTAGGAAAGCCAAAAAAGCTACTTTTCTAATTTATTGCCAACTAACCATAGAATATAATAGAAAATATTAGGTTTACCAGAGATCGTCCCGCCAATCGATTTTAACGTAAGTTAATAAAATTTGGGTCAATTTTGGATTTTTAATTTTTAATATTTCGGTTTTATGTTCCTAATAAGTTAAAAAATCTAAATAAATGATCTTATTTTTAAATTTTTTAAAATATATTTAATAAAACTTAACTCAAATTTATTTAGACTCAATTAAACTTGAATTTAAACCTAAAATTTTGTATTCACTAAATTTGGACTCAAATTTGACCTGAAAGTTAATATTTTTTTAATTACAATGTGTAATGGATAAATTTTCATAATTAAGTAATAATTTGTCAAGAATATAATCTCATTTAATTATTTAAGTAATCAAAAACACTTACTTTAAACTTTAAAAAAATTAAAATATTTTAAGAAATTTTTTATTAAAATAATAAATTTAACCCTTTCAAGTTTTATTTGTATACTTTTTTTAAAATGATTTTATCTTTAGTTTAATTTTTCAAATAATATTATTTTTATTTTTTAATTTAAAAAAATTTAAGATCAAATGGTATCTTTTTTATTTTAAAAGTTACAGTTAAAAATAATATTATTTTATTTTTAAATGATATTAATTTTAAACAAAAATAATAAACAAAACATAACTCTTAAAAAACT
>JAOQMM010000003.1:95586-112662 GCA_027563515.1 Erythroxylum platyclados | reverse complement strand
ATCTTAACAAGCTCTTATAATGTTGGCTTTTAAATGTTCCAATTATAAGCTACAATCGAGCCTATTTCATTGATGTTAAAAAACCATATTACATAATGAGAATTGGCTCAAAAGAAGAAGCCAAAAGCAATAGCGGCAAATGATGCAACAAATGTGGGAACAAAGACAGAGGCATCTGACGTTGGGCCCGGAGCCGGTGCCTCAGCCGCTGCCGCCTTCTGCATGGTGGTGAAAGCCATCAACACAACCATCAACACAACGAAAAGATTCATCTTCATTGCCTCCATCTTCTCTTCTTAATCTTTCAAGAAAAAGGCACGAGCTTTTGAAAGGAAGAAATGGGGCTCTGCAATTACAATCCCTCTCAAAGATGAGTTCTTTATGTTATGAGAGTGGAAAGGCAGAGAAGCAATTAGAGTAGGGAATGGTTTAAGGCTTGACGGGTGGTGGGTATATATAAAGGAAGGGAAATGAAAAAACCAAAAAAAACAAAAGAAAAAGCAAAAAAAGAAAGCTTAAAATGGAGTCTTTTAGAGAGAGAAAGTAGAGGCCGTAGAGTTAAGACAGGGTGGCAAGGACAATGGTGAACCATAAGATACAGCTGGCAACAAGGTCTGTCTCCTGTGGGCCACCACCTTTTGCTGTCTGTCTGTCTCAACTCACCTGCTGTTTTTGGAAGTGTGCACTTTTCCAACAAAAATTAATAATAATAAATAAAAATAAGAATTTATGTAAAATATTAAAACAAAAATGACATCTTTAACCAATTATTTTTAAGATTATACCAATATTTGATATACTTAATTACAACATAATATAAGCTAAATTAATGACTCATTTATTAAAAAAATTATTAAAAATTTTGTATTATTAAAATATAATATACTATTATCAATAAAGATAAATATTAATTTAAATTTCTTAAAAAATATTAAAGAGTAATTTTTACTTGCTAGATTAATTTTGTATTTTGGGAACTTACCAATGCTTTTTCTTTCATCATCATCAACCTTCCCCACTCCCCAATAGTTGTTGAGACATAAGAAAGTTGCAAGAGGTTTGAGAGAAATGAGCTGTTCAGTTACGTTCTGTGATGTAATGAATGACAGTTTCTAAAGTGGTGGTGATTGAGGATTCCCAAGGCTAACCTAACATGTGCTGGGGACACATGCATTGTTAGGACTTTTGAATTATGAACTACCATAAATATCTTTATTTTATTGGTCTCTCTCTGGAACCACAGAGCAATTTCATGAACAGGAGTCCATTGCATTAAAAAAGTCACTTAATAATATCAGAACAAAACAAGGCTTAGTCTTACTGATAAAAACCATTGAGAAGAAGCATTCTAAGACTCGGCAATAAGATATTATTAATGATAAAGCTATAATGTTTTGAATGAGCCAAAGGTTACTGATATCACATACATGGAAGCCTGACTTTTAGCAGCAGCAAAAGAAAGAGTCTAACTAGCTGCTGCATAATGCATTCCCAATAAAGAATTATAGTGATCTAACTCTGAAAGGAACTGTTTCTTGGGAATTTGATGTGAAATTACATTCAAACCAATGATCTTCTTTTCAAGTTTGACAGGAAGTGCTTACTCAAATAACCCAGTTAAGGATTCGAGTTAATGTCAACTTCGCTTACAAAACAAGTAGGTTAAATAGGAGTACATAGACTTTGCCTAACAAGTTGCTGTGTGGTCTACATCAAATCAAATTTACCATGTAGTTAGTGTCTTTGCTTCATTTTCATTGCAAATTAGATGTTGCATTCAAGTGGTTAGTAAATTTGAGGTTAAGTCATGTGACAGGTTGAAGAAGGGTAGCTGTAAAAGTTGTCATCAAAACATTCCCAAGCATTCACATTGAGGCTGGACAGAATTGAGTGTGAATGAATAAAGCCTGAACTTTGAATCCAAACAAGAGAAAGAACCAGCCTGACTTGAGCCCACCAAAATGTTCAAGCAAATCAACAACTAGGACAAGTGCACATCAAAGGTTGAACAAAAACATGGAGCTGCCAACTCAATAATTGAAAAAGTAAGCTCAGAGCAAATTATTACTCTTGACCCCGTGTTAATGAAACAAGAAGAAGTGGGCCAATAAATGCATACGGAATATCAAAAAATTTTAAACCAACAGTGTGCACTGCCTTTGTTGGAAAAACCTGACCGTTGGGGAAATTTGAACCAAGTCAAGCAGGTTAGCATCACAAAAAGATAGGGATGATGATGATGATTAGAACCAACGGTTACACAAGAAAGGAAGAGCTTTGGTGAGACTTTTTGGCTATGAAGAAAGGTGATGAGTATGTCTATGTTGCTTTTTAGGTGGTTCGTTTGATATGATAATGGAGGTGGAGACATCTCGAGATCTAGTAGTTAGCTCACCCAACAACACAGACTTCTGTGTTCCTTGCTGGAGTCAGAAAAGGTTAACTAGGCAAAATTGCTCCAAAACCATCCCTTTTAAAACATTTAGATAGTAACCGTGTTCAAGACGATTAACATTAGTTAACCAACTCCTCCCAGGAAAAAAGTAGTTGCTTCTGGTGTGAATTCTGAACAAAATGACAGAAGCTGCTCGTCTTCACATAAATGACAAGAAGCTGCTCGTCTTCACATAAATGACAAAGTTCAATACTTTCAAGGATAAATTAATTTAGAAGATGAAATTATTGGCTAAAAACGTAACCAGAAGTTTCAAGTTCCTTGAAATTGACAAAGATTGGAGGAAGAACTCACATCAAATCATATCCAATTTAGTCAAGGAATCCAGCAGAGGAGAAAGAGAGAGAGAATTGCTATTCAGTTCTTAAAGATGAGAACTTTAATAAAATTCCACACACCACCATAGTACTATCCGATCCAAACATAAAGCATCCAAAGTTGTGTTCTTTTCCAATATAAAGGAGCAAACTTTCGTGATTTGCAGATATCATGCAGCAAATTCTTCTTGGGGAAGAGGGGACGATGATGAGACACACAGTCCGTACCTTAAGCTCATGTCACGTGTTTAAGAGGAACTAATCCTATCTTGAAGCAACCAAGACACCCGGTTGGAGGGAAATTCATCAAGCCGTCAGTTCGACATCGAACGGCCATTATTAAATGTCTAAAATAACTAAAAATGAAAATCCCAATTAAAAAGTCAAGAGAAACAAGGCTAGGTAAAGTGCATACAGAGACAAGTGAGAGAGTTCTGTTGAAGATAACTGCAGCCAACAGGTAAAAGGGCCGATCTTTTTGAGTTATTACTCACCGAACTCAAAAATGTTAACAGACCCTCAATTCTATCATCTTTGCACTCTAACTCTTAACTCATTTCCTGGAATTTTTATCATTTTCCAAACCAAACAAAACACTCAAATCTTTCCAATTTCTGCTGCTGTTGCTGTTGCTACTTGGTCAACTGTGTAATGTGATCAAATCTCCTCATGTAATATCTGCCAATGTGTTTCCATCTTTTGGCTGTTTCAGGCTTGCATGAGAATATAATTTTGGAGGATACTGAATCGTCTTGCTCTTGTTATTTACTCTCTAAAAGGCTGTGTATTAGGTTTATTTTCTGTTTGTGATTGATTGACTTATTCATCTACCTCATAATTTCCAAGTGCAGGATAATGAATGAAGGTATGGTGTTAGCTTCTTTTGCATTCACACTAGATCTTGGGTCTAGTTAATATCTTTTCCAGAATCTCTTTTTCTGTGTATTTTCCAGGGAAACATCCAAATATTTCCCTCTTTTTCCTGTCACTTTACTGAATTTCTCTTCAATTCCAACTCATGTTCTGCTCCAAGAAATGGAAATAAAGTTATATTTTTGGGTTCTTTTTTGAGAGTTGGACTATCCAAATACTGAGAAAATAAATCCAATTTCATTTAGTTTTTCGTGCTCTTTCGGTACAGTAAGAATGACGTGTTTGTAGTGATAGTCATTCCATTTAATTTCTAGTAAATCTATGCTTAACCTGGCTTAGAAACTTGCAGAGAAGAGAGACAATGGAGAAGGATAAGAAGAATCAAAGAGGTGCAGATACTGATTTTGTGTTACAATGGGGTACCAAAAAGAGGCTTAGATGTGTGAAGATGAAAAGAGATCAAAACTTGGGCAACATATGCAAACCAACCAATTCACTGCCGAAGAAGAGACTCACATCTCGGGTTGTTACTACTGATAAGGAATCTCCTTCTCGGCAAGCCAAGTAAGAATGCTGAAACCCTGTTCCACAAACAGGAATCTTTTTGTTTTGAGAATGTATGTCTGGTAAAAGATTAAACATAAGGTGTCTTCCTTTTGGAGTTCTTATTGTTCATTTCTAACTACCGAAGACATCAGGCAAGGAAATTTCTTTTTTGGAACTAGAAAGATACCTGAAATATTATGATTGTCTCATTTTTTTTTGGAAGTAAGAATGGAAGTTTTATAACTTGGTCCTACTGATGCAACAATGTAGGAAAACCAACTCGGCAAGTTGAGAATTTTCTGGTTGAAATACTGATTCTTAGATGAGAAATTTTCTTTATTCTTATCTCTAGCTTCATTGCTTCTCAAAATCTGAGATGAAGTTGGAAAGAATTTTCTGTTTGAATTTAGGAACTCCTATTTGTCATTGAACAATAGGAAGCCATCAGTGTTGTCACCGGAGAAGGAAGATCGATATTATACAACAAGGGGATCACTGGTATTGGATGATAGTGGCAAGGTTTTGATGGAAAATGTGAAGGAAGATAAAACACTTGTTTGGCCTAGACTGTTTATAACATTGTCTAACAAAGAGAAGGAAGAGGACTTCATGGCCATGAAAGGATGCAAGCCTCCTCAAAGACCTAAAAAAAGAGCCAAAATGATCCAAAAGACTATACTTGTAAGTCCTCCTTCTTGTCCTTTAGGAAAGTTTTTGATCAAGTTTTAACTTTTTTTACACATTAATGTTTGCTTAAGATTTGTTTATGCTTGCAGTTGGTTAGTCCAGGTGCATGGTTATCAGATCTGTGTCAAGAGAGATATGAAGTAAGAGAGAAAAAGACTTCCAAGAAGGTGCCAAATTCACTCTTTGGATTATCGTGAAGTCATGAAGATTGTTTAGTGTGTATAATTCTGCATGAATGTTGATAAAGAAAGTGTTCAGGTTTGGTTCTTTTTGCTTCACAGGTATTCTTATTGATTTTGGTGGTTAATTAATGCAGAGACCAAGAGGATTGAAGGCAATGGGAAGTATTGGAAGTGATTCAGACTAAGAGGAAGATCTTAATTTTGATAGTTAGGAGGGACAAAAAAAGGTGGTTTGATTCCTTCTGGTTAGACTTGTGAAGGGGAACAGAAACACTGAGAAAGCTTTCTGTAGCAATGCAATAGTCTTTTAGCTGAATAGCATTTGATTTTGGAATATAACTTTTATACATAATTTCTCATTAGATCCTTTTCAACATCATGAAACATGTTCTTATGCCTTTTTGTGATTCTTTTCCTTTTCTTTTACTTGCATTCACGGGTTGGTCCTTCTGAGCAATTGCAAGAAGCATTTTTCTTAGTCCTAGGACATTTACAAGTATCTGAAGAAGAGACACAAACAGTACAAGATCAATGTTATAGGTTGTTTCTTTTGTTTTGTACATGGATAACTAATGCCCCTTTTTATCCAACATGATAGGGGCATGCAAGTGGTTACAAAAAATCCCAATAACAAAAGGTATGCCAAAATCTGGTCCTTTTAGTTTAGAGTTATGCTGTTGAATAACAGGTTATGATGAAGAAAAACTAGTTCATCATTCAGATGCATAGAGTAAAAAACTGTTGATTGACAAAGGAATCCATTCATATGCATACTTGAACTTTGCTAGTGTGTTGTTCTCCACCAAAGCACCAGTGTAACTGCCAGCAAAGGCCATTGTAACTGCCAAACCAACAATGTTGTGGCCTAATACAAGAAGCCAATGGTGAGAGAAAACGACAAAGTATATGCAGCTGAGAAGGCCAATCCAACATATATGGAGCCATTTTCTGGTGACGACCCAACTGAAACAGAAATTCCCAACTAAATGTAAGAGATGAGACATGACAGGATTTAAACATCCTTCTTTGCAGAAGTTCCCGTAAATCCTCCAAGGCCTCCAATTCACAGAAGCCAAACCCACAACAGTTAAAAGGGTACCTGAAATGTTCAGAAAGTAGATAAATTGACCCCTCCCCAATGACAAAAAAAAGATTTCTTTTTTAAGAACAAGTTGAAACCCAGCTTGGGTAGAGCAATGCAGAGGGAAATGGAAGTGAATTTTACCTACTTGAGTGAAGTGAGCTTGACGGGCATTAACACGATGGTCTGAATTCAGTACAAAGAAGCCCTTCTGAGTACACATGGGTCAACAAGGAAATGGGTTGGGTCAACAAGGAAATGGGTTTGAAGTCCTGAAACCCAGTAATTGAGTTTCAGTTTTGTAGCCAATGGAGCTAAGGAAGAAGATGAAAGAAGTAAAAAAGTTAACTACTTTAGGGTCTCTCATGTCCGGTTCGGTGTTTCCTTGATTAGGTTCGAGAAATGAGAATTGCTGAGCTCCACAATATGAGAAAGAGTGTGTGTGTGAGAGAGAGTGAAGTTAAAAAACTGGAAAAAAAAAAAAAAAAGGACGAGACTTTCAGTCTTTTCTCAGAACATTTTTTGTTGGTTCAATCTGTCACAAATGTTCTTAAAGAACAACATAAGATTTATCACTTTCCATAAAACCCAGATGTCAAAATTTTCTGTTTAAGCTAGAGAAACGAAGATCCAAGTACTGAAGAAAGAATTTGTGTCGATTTAAGATAACTTAATTTGCAGAGAATATGAATTCTCCTCTATTTCCTTTGAAAACTTTTATCTGAGAAACTCACTGCTGCACAAGAAAGAACAGAAGCAACCATGTCCTTGCCGGGATCGATGGATCAACCAGCAACCTGTTGCAGAATTAAATGGAGAACAGGAAGTCTACGCGGGAAGTAACGGGAATTCTCTTGAAGTCTGCACGAAGTCTGTGGAGTTTCTGTAGTGAAACTCCACAGAAATGAAATGGGATGAAAGGTTATCTCTGACAAAGTGGTGGTATAATACGACGTAATGTGCCTCAATAGATTCTACACCATTCGAGGCTCTGTATGGATGTCCTCCACCGATTTATAAACGTACATAGCAGGAGACTCCCGAGTGTTAGAAGTAGATCAAGTTTTACAAAATAGAAAGTCGATGACCAACGTCACGAGGTTCCATCTATAGAGGGCTCAAAATCGTATGAAACAATATACTGATTCCAGGTGCTCCGAACGAGAATTCAAGATTGGTGAATTGGTATTGTTGAAACTACAACCATATAAGCAGTACTCTCTTTAGAGAAGAAGCAATTAGAAGCTGTCGCCCCTTTATTATGGACCATACAAGGTGATAAAACGTATCAAGAATGTGACTTATAAGTTGGAGCTTCCACCGGAGACGGCGATACATCCAGTATTTCATGTATCACAGTTGAAGAAGGCATTTACGGAGCGAAGCAGAACTTCTTTATCGTTACCAGAATTCCTCACCCTGGTTGAACGTATACTAATAGACATCTTGGATAGACGTATGACGCGAAGGAACAACCGCGCAGTTACTCAATGGTTAATACAATGGTCGGATGGAGGGAACACCTGCAACGTCGGAATATGTCTTCGATCTTCAGAGGTGTTTTCCAGAAGTGAACTTGGTTGACAAGGTTGTTAAGGGGAAGAGAATTGTTGCAGAATTAAATGGAGAAGACGAAGTCTACGCGGGAATTCTCTTGAAAATTAATTACCTGTATGACGCGCAACGTTTTAGTAGTATTACACGTAGCCTTTAAATAAGATTCATGGTTGTTACTAACACAACCAGACAAAAAATGTTGGAAGAACAAGATATGCATCGACTTTCAACTCAAAAACATGTCTTTTCCAAGTTTCAAGACAGTTTACAGTTTATGTAGAACTTAAGATAAACCATTTCCAAGATGTCGTAGCGTACTCGTAACCCTTAACAAGATCACCTTTTGAATGTTATGTACATATTCACCGTTCTAACACGGACTGAGAAGTCAACATTCAGATCAAAATACAGATAAAAACAGGAGCAATGATCGCCATGTGAAGCTTTTAAAGAGAAGCCGTGATTTGAATTCGAAGTACAACCATTGTGGTTAGTTAATTGAAAATGATTAACCACATCATTAAGACAACATGAACAGCTCAAAATTCTAATGGACTTTTTGGTAATGGTAAGTGAGACCAACCAAATGGTCCCTTTTGCTAAGGTTAAAGCTTTAGAAAAGAGCGTTATTTGAGGCAATTCATTTGGTGCCCTCCCTGAAACCACAGACCTCATGATGCCCCTTTTGTCAGTGTTTCTGCGGAACAATGCTTTACATGTTTTTAGACAAGGCTTAGTTTCATAAAGCACTTTTCTTGTTTCTGATATGTCCAAATCTTTGTCCAACACACTCCCAAGTCTGGACTTGGCTTTTGGTTTGTTGATCTCATACTATTGCACAGTATGTATAAATTGACAGTTGACAGAGACCGCACGACCAAAAATGGAGTTCCATGCACAAGGACCAAAAGTGGAGTCACATGCGCATTTACATGTACATCAACTTGTTTAAAGGTATGTAATCCATGGTAGTTGACACAGAATAATGGCCTCCACTCAAAGCACCGTCTAGTCATTGACAGATCCTTCTCAAACAATAAATATGCATTCAATAGCTAGCCACTCTCTCATCCTTCCTTGCAACACAACATATTATAAGGAAAGCAGAGGAAATTGCAGAAAGATAAATGAATAGGTATTGAACAACAGTAAGAAATTGACAAAGGTTTGTACAAGTACTAGGACAGGGGAAACTAACAGCTGCATACAACTCCAAGAAAGGAGTTTACAGTTACAGGCAATTAGATTACATTACAGAGAAAAAGTAACAGAGGCCTGTTTCTTTCAGCTTTTAAGAAACTTGGCCACATCTCCAACCACTTAGATGGGTGGGGAGGGAATCTTTTCGTAATAGTGAGTCAAAACTTCCCACTACACAGAGGGAGGGTCACATGTCACTAACACAACCTAACAATAAAAATTTTAAGAAAAAGATGTTATACACCAAAGGCCACTTTACTCCATTGAATATGATACATAAGAGAGTTTCTTTCATTTTCATCTTCAAGGGCAATTAGGGTTTTTACCAGGACCTCCATAGTAAAAGTAATGGCCCCAATCCCCATTGTTGCCAGTTTGAACATCATAGCAGTTAGACTGCTCAGTGAAGGTACCAAGGTCTTTAGGGGCTTTAAGGTTGTTGGAATCATCAACGACTTGAATATTCCTAAAGTAACTTGATTTTCCAAACCCTTCTTCAGGAAAATGTCCACTTCCCATTTGTGTAGAGGTGTGCTGACCACCTGGCTCAGAGTTCACCACTTCACCACCCCACTCAATCATGGAAGCACTGTCTGCTAAGTACGAGAACAGGAATGAAGGCCAATATCCCAAGACGTAGTCATTGCCAAATTGCATCCACCAGTGCCCCTCCTTTGGATCCTACATAACCAACAGATTGTCATTACAGTTTAATAGTATGGGAATACATTAAGAACATAACTATGAAAAGCAATTGTTACTTGTATTTATCATTCAAGTTTAAACATGCTCAAAGAAGGGATAAGAGGATAATCGAAGATTCCCAGTATCTGCACCATCAAGTTACCACTTCAGATCTAACTTAGCAAGAACAGCAATGTTGAGGTTCACATGCAACTTTGGCAGTATTAGCTAGAACGAACTAAAAAACTTAAATGTTGTCGTTTAACCTAGAGCAGAGAGTGAGCAACTTGGCAATTTTACCTTCCAGATAAGTATACTGATATCGTACTGGGAGTTTCTGTATGCAGACACGGGAGAGATGCTTGCACCCATTGCTATCTCACTGTTGATTTGAATAAAGCCTGAGCAAAGAAGATTATAGCAGCCAGTAGCTTGGTATGCATCACTCTACAGAAGTTTTTTTCAAGAGAAATGTTGAATTTGAGAAAAATCCTTTTGAAACTAGTAAGTACCAACAGCAGAACTCAAGGGAATGTAATAATTTGGGAGCTTACAGTCCAGTAAGTGAAAAGCCTTGTGTTGTTATCACCATATAGATCTGGACTGACCTGTAAACGGATGCGAATTCAATATTCAAAACAAAGGGATGATATTGTATGAAAGCTGGATCAGACATTTGCTTCCATTACTAAAATGATTATTTCTGTAGTAACACCTGCCAACCAGCTTCAATGCTGTTAAGATCTTCACCAAAAGAACCTCCAAGAATCCATAACTGGGACAAGCTGAACTCGTTAAGTAGCTGTATCTTAGGTTCCCACACATTAATGGTTGCTTTTGCTCCATAGTACTTGTCCCCCTCCACATAAGCAATTGCATGCTGATCAACCCAGAACATAAATAACCAAAAGATGAGTAAAGATTACCAAGTAAAGCATTTGCAAATTTCAACAAAGCAAAAGAGCAAAGCTACTTTATCCCTCTAAAGGGGAAAGAAAAGCATAATACTTTACCTGGTGCCCACTTTGATTAATAAGATCAGGATCCGCAGACCTGGGTTTGGGAATTTGTCGAGCACCTTTCCTACCGTATCTTTTCACTGAGCTAGCTCTCAATACATCATCTTGTTTTGTTCTTCTTATGGGAATAGTACCCTCCGGGCATTTCCCGTTGGCGTGCCACAGCTGTGTGATCGGGTTTGTTCGTTCTTTCGCAGTCGTAGACACCTTGTTATCATCAAACAGCCCTTCTGGATGATAGCTAGGCCTCGTCTAATAATTAAGAACCAGAATAGCCCAATAAGATAACAGCAGTGGCAGCAATCTAAGCAAACTCAAGACTTCATAAAACTGAAGTGAACCTGAATCTTATGATCTTTGAGGAAAGGGTGATCAAAGGCTGGCTGATGAGACATGTGAACGCAGTCTATAATATCTCCATCTGAGCTCTGTTACCAGACATAACCGTTTCATTACTTAAAACACGAAATTTCTCAGAGAAACATAATCATCAGAACAAGCAGAAGAGAATGAAAGCTTCCAAAGAGATCTCTGGACAAAACATACAAGAGGAGATCAAAGAGTTCATTGACAACAATTAAACATCAAAAATTTCATTGAAAACAATTAAACAACCAACTTCACGTTCATAACCTCTTTGGTTGCTTATAAACTACATTGTGACAGAAACGCATTTGCAGTGTCATTGAAACTTTTTGCCCCAAGAGAAATCTTTAGAACGAGAAGCAATAATCAGAACATCATTGTTCACTCAAAAGTCCACATCCCACAAGAGTAAAAATATTTTTCATGTAAAAAAAAGGGGAAGAAAAGGAGAAATTTTCTCATTGATAACCTTAAAAAGTTACTACAAATAATGCAGCAACTGAGCAAATGAACAGATATCATAACGAAAAAGGGGCAGAGGATAGGATTCCTAAAACAATGTTGTATTATTCAAGGACTTAACTTTTCTAAAACTATCCAAATCTTCCACTAAATCTAGTTGGTCACCGAAAGAAAAGAAAATAACAGAGCAAGACCAGAGCCCATGCTCCTTCACTATCCCGGTCACCAAACACGGTCCAAGTATCTAGGAAATCGAAAAATCACCTGAATGCTTTGGACGGCAGGCTTGTTTAAGCGTTTCAAGTGCTTTTGTACCTCAAGTTTCTGTCTTGAAACACTTAGCCTCGTGGCCCAAGCAATCGAGAACAGACCCCAGAAGCAGAAAACCACTACAAGTACTTGGCTCCTTCTAAAATGAGTAACACCACCCATTTTTACTGAAACCCAGCAAGAATCCAAGCAGCTAGCTATTAGTTTTACGCACCCCACGAAGATTAGAGCTTAAACAGAGAGGAAGCAATACAACCATGCGAACACACACAGAGAGAGAGAGAGAGAGAGAGGGGAAGAACAGAGTAGTGGTCGAAGTTTTTTCTCTTCCTCTGCTTATCCTACGCACCCCCCCACCTTGAGCTAAAGTTTTGAAGTGGGAGCTGCTCTGTTTCCTCCAAAAATAATTCCAACGAAAACTCTGCCCACCTCTTCACTATCAGACAGACAACCTATCTCTCTCATGCAATGCAACTTTAAAAAATGTCCTTTTTTGTCATACTCTCTCTCTCTCCCTCCACTTTTTACAATAACAATTGCAACTTTTCCCTCTCTAATTAATAACAGTAACCCAACTCTCTCTCCCTTTCTGCTAAGAATTTCCACCATTTCCTTTTTCTCAAAAGAGCTCTCTTTTCAAGATTTTAAATTGGTTTTTCTTCGTGGGTCAGATTTTTTGCAGGAGGAGGAGGGGTAGGAAATGGGGTAGCCAAGAAACCAACGATGAGATTCTTTCTATGAATGATGTGAAAATGGTTTGGTGGTCAATTTCACTTGTGCAAAACTACAGTGTGCACATGAGCTCTGTTTGTCGTTTAAAGGCCGCTTCTTTTACGGCAATGTGACCTTTGACAACCACCCCTGCCCTTCCCATCCTGCCCCTTCCCTCCATTTTCAATGCTATCATAAAAGTTCAGTTTTTCTTTTCCGTAAACTCGCAAAGAAAAGCTCACTGTTTGCTCAATATAAAGTGCCAGGCTCTAAGATAAGATGTTATTAAAATGGTGATCAATTGCTCTTGAATAACATGTCTTAAGCAGTTGACAAGAAGTATCCATTATTGAAATGGGTTGATTAATCATTAATGGCTTGGTCTTCTGTTCATCCACATCACAAAATACGATAAAAAGGCATCCAATGCAGATTGAGACCTTTAATATTAATGGTTTACAACTTGGAATCTCATCCTATTCCTCCACAACGTTTGTGTGTTATTCTGGACAAAGATTCTTCTGCCATGATATAAATTATGAATTTTCTAATTGTCATGTGTTTAGTAGAACAGTAATGAGTGTGATCTTCTTGTACATTATAAGGTCAATGGATTAGAATTATGGAAACAACCCAATTTTACATTACATTACAAACTACAAAGCCAATCGAATCACTGGTCAAATTATTTGAGTTACTGTTTCAGAGAGGTTGGTGTGGCTCAAATTTCCAGATAGAAAAAAAAGCATGTCTTGGCCTTTAATGAAACTATTTCAGGGTGCGATGTAATGTTTTTTTCATGCCTAGGAAGAGAACATGTTTGTAACACACTTGGAAGGAAATGTGTCCTCTTTCTTTCACTTTCACATTCCATGTTTATGTGTGAGTGAGTGTTCATAAAGTTTGACTAGAGTACTTCATGAATAACAGGAACAGGATCATCTCATCTACATTGCAGAAGATGGTTAAAATGTTTACAAAGATGAAGTCATGAGGTTTCAATTCAATGGCGGATTAAGTTTTACAAAAATGAAGGGAACAAGTACAGAGCAGGAGCAGCCAACGGTCATATTGTTCAAAAGTAAAAGAAAGAAACAGAAACTCCTGTTCCCAATGGGACTTCGTCTTCTTCAGCTTCCTAACTAGTAATTACTCCTCGTTATTGCCAAACTGTAAGCAATATAGCTGTGATTCGTTCATACCCGTAACTCGTGTGATTACATCACGGACCGTACGCGTGTAACCAAGCCAAGTGATTTTATGAAAAGAGAATCTAATGGTAGAAATTTGGTCAGTAAATCCAATCAATAATCTATAATCATAGACCATCTATAGGCTCCATTCCATGTGCATGTGTCCATCACAGGCCATGCACATGGAGGGGTAGTGTGGAAGTGAGTTGGACTCTTTGGTACTTTTGTGTCAGTGATTCAAGGACTTATCTGTCCATTTGCTTGTGTCCATACCTACACTGCACTACACTACAACTCATCATCATCTAGCTACACAGACCTATCTTTTCCACCGGGGGTCCAAATCTAATACCAAGATTTTACTTAATCTAGAGGTTAGTACTTAGTAGTAGTTGATAGTAGTGTTAGTAGACGTTGTAATGATGGCTGATTTGCCAATGTAGTAATGTATGTTGGGTTTGGTTGAGTTGGGTTAGGGGATGAGTCTTAGTCATATAGTTAGCCATCTTCATCAACATTTAGTGGTGATGGTTGCTCTCTGTTGGCCTCTTCAACTCCTAGTACAATCACACAATTGAAGATTAATTGCACTATACTTTGTTTTCTTCAATTTGAAGAGATTACTAATAAATTCTTAATTAGTTATTTTTGGTTCTACAATTTCCTTAAATTTTGATTAAAATTATTATTTGACCTGTTTGAACTTAACATGTTATATATTTAATTTTTATTAGTTTATTAAACATGATTAATTTTATATGTAACATTTAGTGTTATTTAATAAAAGTCGTATCATTAAAAAATGTAGAATTTGTGTTATTTTAACATTCTACAACTATTGCTTGTATAGACCATCTTAGATAACGAGTAATGCACTAAACTTTATATTACTCAAACACCATAATATAAATTCCATTCCATTTTGTGTTATATTATACATAGTCAATTAATTTGTCCAAGTTGAAGCAATAAAATGAAACCTTTTACAAGCTAAACGACAACTCAAAAGCTTTCAGGTTTTTTCAACGTCTTCGTACAAGAACATGCAAAGTTTCTAACTACTAATTATGTTGAAACTAGATATTGGTCGAGATCTTGAGATTTACAAGGGTCACCGACTATGTATTATTCATCGCAAGATTGACAAGCAAAACCAGTGGATGATGACCATCCATGGTTGGATTTGGACTTCAAGCTAGCCAGAGAGTTATGGTGGTTCGATCGTTGGTGAGCTAAGTGGATGAACCCCACAACTGGCTCAGGCAATGGGACAGAATTCAATTATCACCCCTAACTGTTTTATGCAGTGATGAAGGTTTGGTTTTGGTTTGGACGAACAAATGGACACCCTCCATTTATTTTATTTGTCTTGACCCTCTCTGTCTCCTAATCTTCTTGTTCTTCGGGTTAGCTGTGTATAAGAAAAAACAAAAAAAAAATTAAATAAAGAAGAAGAAAATCTCATCCTGAGCTTTAGCGGGGCCTATTTTGATTCACTTGTTCATGGCTTTTATGTCTTTTACTCATACTCTGTAGGTTGTGAAGCACAATATAAGTTAACCTTCTCTACGTCATCCGTGGAAGACGAATCACACATCTTTAACGAATGTAAGCTTGTAAGCTGCTTTGTTTTGTCCATGATTTTGACATCAAAGGCATATATATGTATGAACTAATTAAGCATTATGTACGTTGGGGAAGACAAAAGCCGCCAAACTAAACTAAACTATTATATTTTTGATGATCCATTGATTTGCTTGTAACTATGTATTTGCTCCAATTAACAATACCCTTCTCCCTCTCCTTCTTCTTCATTTTCTTCTCATCATTATAAGGAATCTTATCATATCCTTATGCATATGTATAACAGCTAAACTTTGGAACCAAATGAAAAGTTGGAAAGTGAGTGATCCAGCATTATCACCATCATTACATGTTTTTTCATAATGGGATCAATTCATAAATTAGCTTTTGATATTGGTCACCAAAACATAGGTGGAGCCTCTGCACCTTTCTCTCTTCTTTTAGTCTTCATCATTAGTATTGTCTTGTATCGAAAAAGCTCGATGAAGGACATCACTAGCTAGTAGCTATACCACTCTTTGAATTGGATAAGAAAGAATTTGATGTTGGCAAGTCGTATCTAACTAGTTTCTTACCAATTTTTTAGCTTGCTTGGAGTATATTCTCGAGTGGAGTGGTGTGAAAAAGACAAGTTTTTATATTCTTTTTAACGTAATTTAGAGATAGTAAATTACATCAAGCTTAAACTTAATGTGTTGGATTTGAATCGATTGGATTTAATGACACATCCGTGTATATTCAGTCGGATATGGGTTACAAGTTAGAGGAGCTGGCCCGGCCCATTTTCATCCTGCGTTCATCTTTTGTTAAGAAAAGTTCAACAATGAGAACCTCAAAGGATAGGAAAGAGCGTTGTTTTTGTGTTGTTTGGGATAGAATGAGGCTATTGGCCTTTGTGAGTCCAAATGTTCACTTTCTGACACTAAAAGCTTAATCTAAAGAGAAGCGGTAACATCCCAAGATTTGTTTCCTAGTTTAACTAAAAAGGCTAAAATGTCAAAATAACTCTTAACGTTTTTACTTATAATCAAAATAGTCTCTAACGTTTTTTAGTGTACTTTTTAAATCATAACATTTAAAAAACGTTTAAATAAGAACCCAATATTTATAAAACGTTCATATTAGACTCCAAGTAATGATGCCGTCAGTCTACTGTCAGTCATCTGCTGACGTGGTCCATTAAATGCTGACGTGGTATTTTTTTGTATTTATCTACATGTGGGACCCACCGGCGCTGACGTAAACATGTGGTGGGTCCCACATGCAGTTGCAAAAAAGCTGCATCTGAGCGTAGCGTCTTCTTCCCCTCAGACGCAACGTTTTTGCGTCTCTTCTTCCCCTCAGACGCAGTGTTTTTGCGTCTCTTCTTCACTTCTCCCAAATTTTCTTCCCCAAATTCCTAACATCTCTTCCCCAAATCCGTTGAGCTTCTTCCTCAAATCCCTATTACTCTTTCCTTCCGATCCCTAATCCCCTTTTCGATTTGCAAACAACGCTTTAATCCCTTATTTCGCGAGTCTTCGATCGTCATCTGCTCGTCTTCGGTCGTCATCGAGGTAAGTGATTCATGTCTCCTTAAATATTCCATCTTCTTGCTTTATGTGTTATGTGGTCCCCTAAATCTGTGTATCTGGGGACAACATCATGGTATCTCATTGTTGTCCATTGATGTTTGCAACCATTCTGACCGATAAAATTTTTTATAGTATTCTGTTCATTTGGTAAGATGTACTTAATTATTTAAAGTCATTGAGTCGTGCATTTTGTTACAGTAGCTATGCTTGGACACTTGACAAAGTTGCTTGTTATTGGATTGTTGTCCATTGTTCTTTGTGTCCAATTTTTTGTTCTTTAGTTTGATTAGTACGACAGACTTATGTATGACTCCA
>JAOQMM010000003.1:74652-87244 GCA_027563515.1 Erythroxylum platyclados | reverse complement strand
TGTGATAATAGTGGAGCCATTGCCCAAGCTAAGGAACCAAAATCTCATCAGAAGACCAAACACATACTCAGGCGTTTATCCGCTTTCCTACATAATTAAGTATTCATTTTATTGAAACATTTTCTCTACCATTGCTGGGGCTTCTTAAAGGCTGTATAGATGGAGAAAATGCTGCCCAGCTGCCAATTTTCAGAGCTATAACGTGGCTTGCGGAATAGTTTAATGATGATCTTTTAGTTTTTCAGTCCACTGATTTGTATTATTAGATGGACATATACTCAAAAGGTGGAACCTTTCGATCAAATTTCCTTTTCTTTTTTGTGTTTTGAGAAGGTATCAACTTCGATCAGAGCAGCATATCAATAAAGATGCAACCTTTTTGAGCAACTCTTATGTGCTTCTAAATCTTCCAGTCTGCACTGCAAGCGGAGCTCAGGAATTTTTTTTGAGTTCGAGGTTACTGAACTTCCCAATCCCCTTGAAACTGTTTCCTAGAATGCTCCAGCCTCGTACCAACTGAAAAAGATAATGTGGATGAACAAACATCAAAGCTGTTCACTGTTGATCTTGAGCAATGTAAGTCAGCTAAATCCATCTCAGAGCACTGGCAATGCTAGGCGCTCACATGACATGGTAGTTTGCCTACCACATTCAGCTCACCCAACTTTTACTTCTTATCAGACACAGCTGTTTCTTGCTGTGGTCAGTTCTAGTCCCACACAATC
Organism: Erythroxylum platyclados; assembly: GCA_027563515.1. Lineage (NCBI taxonomy): Eukaryota > Viridiplantae > Streptophyta > Magnoliopsida > Malpighiales > Erythroxylaceae > Erythroxylum > Erythroxylum platyclados. Next base: position 86,519 of record JAOQMM010000003.1, on the reverse strand, counting down.
AAAAGCCAACCCTTCCGTTACCAAGAAAGATCCATTTTTCCTCTTGAGTTCCACCGTTTAGCAACGTTAAGTCCTCAGTGTCTAAAACCTTTTTTTTTTTCATTTTGGGGAACTTTGACAGTTTTGTGACATATCAAATCCCAATTCACTATTATAATAGTTCTTTTTCCATGTATTTATCACGCAAGACAAAAGCAGCAAAAGTTGAGGGCCCTTTGCTTCCCTTTCCAAATGCACTTGGGCATGCGCTTGTCCCCAACGCATGAAAAGGGTTAAAAAAAAAAAAACAGAATCTCAGTGGACAAAACTTGTTTAAGATGCTCTACTATACTATCATCCACGGCGTATAGTGAAGTGTTCTTCAGATTTATATCCTGGTAAGTTCTTATGCTTATCTAAATTGGCTAGTACATGTCCTGATAAAGGGGGAAAAAAAAAAGGCTTGAAAGAGTTAAAAAAGAAAATGAAAACAGTAGATTAGACAAAAAGTGCAGCCATCAACCAAAGCTAAACGTGGATTTCATGTGATGATAGGAGCAAAGCAGAGATAACCAAATGATTCTGATGCTATGACACTAATAAAGGTATGTTAAACCCATTTTCTTACAGAATAGAAGCAAAGCAACACCAGAGAAAAGGAGAGGAAAAAAAAAGGTTAACCTTTAGAAAGTTGTATCATGTCATCCAGAGTAATTGATTGTGCATGTTCTTTCTCAATCATGAAAAAGTAGTAGAAAAGAAAAAGACTGTGCCCATCAGGAAGGAGCTCAAGATTCCCTCTTATTAAGGAGGCAGCAACTGTCTTGTAACAAGTTGGGTGTGTTTAGCAGGAGGGTTTAGCGGATGAACCCTCTAGTTTGTGCTAATCAATTGGTTTACTTTGGCCTTAAATCTTATCAAGTTGACCCTCTAACAGGATAATAAATTGCTTGCTAACCAACTCATACCAAATCTTAAATGAGTTGATGAAATGGAAATGGTCAAGGAAACTACCAGTGTTCTTGATAGGTTTTCCTGTTTTCTTTATGATGGTATAAAAAGTTTTTTACCAGCAAGACTTCAAGTTGACATTACTTGAAAAACAAGTACTAACGAATTCAGATTATGAAATAATATTATAATTAACACAACTTGTGAAAAGACGAAGTTTTCATTTCATGTTTGGATATGCAAAGGCTCTTCCTTTTTTACTCCCAAAGATTCTTAATCTCCATATGAAGGTAGCAGAACACAGTGAGTATTTATGGCTGCTACAGTTACGTTTTCCTAATACTTGGAGGGAGCACAGAATGTTCCTGCTACAAGAAATCTAGCACTTGCTCTCTCTCTCTCTCTCTCTCTCTTCTTCTTCTGTCTCTCTAGCTTTCCAGCTAAGGTTTCCACCGTTTTTGTTCGCACCCATCTGACTAGATTTCTTGCTCCTTCATTCATGGTTGATTGACAATTCAGATGAAGTACTAGAAGAGGTTATCATAATCTTTTCTTGTTATCTACATAGTTTTGTCTCCTCTCTTGGTGGATAACAAAAGGGTTCCTTTTATTTCTCTGAAACAGAGGCTGAAGAGGTCTCTTTCTGGTTAAATTTTAGGTTTTATTTGAAGGATACTGTAAGTATTCATCATCATTTCCAGAGTACCTTCTGGGTTTTATCGGTCGAGTTGCCAAGTGTCATGTGCCTTTTTATTTTCATCTCCAAGCTCGAACCCAACGGATAATCAGTCTCTCTTATGTTCTACTAAAAACCATCTTCAAAGAATTTACTACTCAAAATATTTCCTTTCAAGCAAATGGGAACTCAATGATTATGAAGTCCTTAAAATTTCATGCTTTCTGAAGTGGAGTTATGAAATGGAATAATCAAAGATCGTAGTTTTTTGTTTGAAAAAGAAGAGAGTTTTCGTTCATGAGGCATTTGTTTTGCAAGATCCATTGTCCTTCATTCATTTGCTTTTGCAAGCCTTCTGCTGGCATATACACACCAGGACCACTAAAGTTGGAAAATAGTCCTCATGCGTCTTCAACTCCAGCCATATCAGTTGCTGATGTTTCCTCTAGCAATCATGTGTCCGTCAAATTCTCTGACACAAATGAAGAAATTTTTGATGTAGATGGAAATAAGACAAAGACAGAAAATTTCCTGAAGAGTAGTCTTAAAAGGGAAGTCTTGGATTCGAAAGAAGTTGATAAGAAAAGAGTGCAGTGGATGGATTTATTAGGGAAAGAGCTTATTGAGGTCAGGGAATTCCAACCCAGGTGGGTGCTCTTACTCTTCATCTCAACATGCAACTTTGTTTTCAGTGTTCATGTCTTCAGTTTTTGTTTGCTTATTTTCATGTCTACCCATTATGGAGGTTGAAACTTAAATCATGGAAAATTCAGTTGAAATTGTGGAGTGTCATCTTCGAGTAATTGAACTAGGAAGGAATATCGCATACCCTTATGCAGACTTTGCCTCAATTCTTCAATGGATGAGCAATTTGCTTTTGCAGTCATTTTCAAAACCAAAAAGATCCTTTCTTTTTCTCCAAAACTGGAAGTACCATAGAGTAATCGCCTGCTGGGTGCTTGAATTCTTTATTTAGATTCTAAAAATGTGAAACAGAAATGTATGGATACAGTTTACTGCATCATACTCTTTACGCTTGTATCGATTCTGTTGAGTTCAAGCTTGCATTGCTCTTTTTTACCGTCCCTTATTTGCAGACTGAAGTGTTCTCAGAAATGAACACTCAAATAATTGAATTGGTGAGGCTTTTTGATCAGTATTTTTAGTTACCTTTATTTGCTACCCTCACTTTTCAGAAGGGTTCTCGGTTTCCACAATGACAAAAAGATAAAACCCTCGATTTCAGAACCATAACTATGATCTTTTGATACCGGTAATAAAAGATATTATCTTGTGCATTTGATGCGTATTAGTTACATATCAGCTTATTCTTTTATTCTCTCTTTTATAGCGAAGCAGAGGATCTTGACAGTGATGATCAGAGAAATAGGAGTTGTGTTTGTACAATTCTTTGACATTCAGGAAACCATCTTTCATGTCCTTTTAGTCATCCAAGAAGTTTGGAAGAACAGATTTTTGTGATCTAAGGCGCAGTCGATTGAATCCTCCACAGGACAGAAAGAGGAGCTGCATTGAAATTTATCATATCCAGATTCCCGTTCGGGATGTTGCGACACAGCCTTGATAAAAAATCAACACAGTTAAAAGGGAAATCTTTGTAGTCGAGAGATATGAATCAAAGTGTTGTTTCATCTGAATATGAATATTATACAAGTTCATATCCTGACGCATGAAATGTGTCAATATATGTAATAAGCACCTAAACAAACAATCAAGGAGAAGAAGTAAAGCATTTACTTTGGCCACTTGGTCATCTTCATTCTCTTGATCAAATGATTACAGATTTCTATAAAAGAATCACAATGCGAACTTGTCCAAAATCACCCTAAACTGTAAAGTCACATCAGAGAAAACTGATCATCTGAAGCAGTGAGATGGTCACCATCCTGCCTTGGTATAAGTTCACTTTGAACTACCACCTTCAAACTCAAGTTGTCTATTTTTTGTTGAACCCAAAGAGAGATTTAATAGCATTGATGGCATTCTCATTGATAAAGGATTCATCATATCTTTTCAGAAGATTGTCAAATTCCTCAGATTTTCTCAAGCTGTCTAGATCAGGATCTGTTCGTATTCTCTGTAAACAACATCAACAATTTGAAATGGCACATAATTGTTATACCATGATCCAGGTAGTTTCTTATAAAAAATCAATTACCTTAAAGTCTTCAAATCCAGCTTTCAAAGCATCTTCAAGTGCAGAAAGCCCAGCTTGAACCTGTTCTTAGAACATGAAGTTCGAGTACGTTAGGAGAAGTAGTCGAGTCAAAATAATCTGCACTCTGTAGAATATACTGATAGCTTTTCCTCATACTCCACACATGCACAAAGAATGTCACAGATAAACAGAAAAGATTCCATGAGAGACCAGTACCTGATTAAGCTTTGAATAACAACAAGCAACATTGTAACTTGCCACCGAAGCCTCCTCTAGTTCAGGTTTCGATCCCAATACAGATTCGAACTTCTCCAGTGCTTCTTCATACTTGTTACTCCTTCATCAATAGCAAAATCATAATTCATGCCTATAGGTATACAATATCAGAAAACAGGTTAGTGCCAGAGCTTACTTGTATAGTTGCAGCCCTTCACGAAGTTCCTTTTCCCTTTGTTCTTTCTGTTCCTTCTTCCTCAAGTAATTAGCCATCTGAAACCAACCACATTGAGTTCATACTACTGTAAACAAAAACAGAAATTGAAATTGAACCGGTCATTAGCATTAAATGCTATGAATAGGGGCTTTACTCACTTGAATTTCCCTCACTCTGCCGCTAACGACACCTGAGTTCCTCTCAGCCCTGATGATCTCCTTCTCTGAAATTTCACCCGTATAATCCGTATTCCCTAAAAGAAAACAAGTAAAATTTCCAAGTCATAACTAGTAGCATTTTATTATATATGGTGTATGATTTTCATCTAATAAGCCCATAATTATAAAGTTCGAATAGCTAATATGCATCAAGCAGCGATGAACTAACCAAATCTTCTTAGCATTTTCATGTACAATGGACCAATCCGTTGGCGGACGGTATACATTGTCCTTCCATATTCGGCAGCGGGCCACATCTCTGTTCCGAATACAGCACTGCACCAAGGCTCATAATTCATCAGGTCATTGTTCATATCCAGATGCTTGTCAGGACTCCAATCTTAAAAAATTCAGTCATCTCAAATATGGAAAGAGCACAACTTTTCATCTTAGGTTGAATATGAAATAAGAATGTATCAATCAAATCTCTATACAGGAGCTTCAATGCACAAGACTAAACTATTCAGCATGTAGTTTTTTTGTCTCACCAACAAAACTTGCCTTTGATTTCATTTAAAGCTAAATCATTAACTAGAATGAAGACTATGCTTTTCATTTATACCGATCTACTGCAATAACCAGAGAACAAAAAGATTCGACTACACCCTTATTAAATTCTGCCTGGAAACATCAACTTTCGCTTCTAATGATCCAAGTTCTATAGAATTGAAACGGCCTCAGGGAACAGAAAGTGTAGAAGAAAGGACAGGAGTCAAAGAGACGAAACCAAACCTGGTAGCAATAACTTTGTCACCAACAGTGAATTTTCCAGTCTTATCAGCAGCTCCACCAGGAATAATAACGTCAATGTAAGTACCACCATCTCCGCCTTTTGCAAACTTCAATCCATAAGGCTTCTCCAACTCCACCTCATACTCCTCATACTTGTTCCCTCCTTCTCCTTCAGTTTCTGTTTCAGGTTTCGATGCTTGAGCTATAACAATACAAGTGGTATTCACCGGTTTAAGCAAATGGGTATTTGAAAGAGAGTAGTTGTGGAATAGAAAGTGTTTAGCTTGGAAATAAAAGAGTGGTCTTTGCTTAGAATTGATAGTTCTTGGCAATGATGGAGAAGAGCAGAGAAAAAGGTGGCTACTTGGAGCTAAAGACATGATTTTTGGTTGCTAAGCTCCTCCTGAAAATAGAAATTTCAGCAAGTAACCTTAGTAGGTTGAGATAATGAAAGTTGGTATGAGCAAGTGAAGAGTTCTTATTCCCATTTGTTAGGACTGAAGAAGAGAGAAAGATAGAGAGAGGAAGTGCTTCGAAGTTGGAAAGAAGAAGAGGCTTGGATTGAAGGTGCGTTACTAGTGGCTCTCATGGGATTCTTGGTTTTTGCTTCAGTAATACTTTGCCACGTGTCACTTGGTGGGCATTACAAGCAAGTTCAAGACAGGATTTTATATTTTTATTGGTTCATCAGATGTGGGGTTTTCTTGTATAGTATTTTTGTTGATACACTCCCTTCCCCCTCTTCCATTTTCTTCTTCTCTTTCATTTATTTAGTAATTCGAAGATAATTTATTGTATAATCCTGTATTGTTAATACCATGCTTAAAGATTTTGGGAAAAAAAAAAGTTAAAACATAATGTATTAGTGTTACAAATCTTTTAATGCATTTAACTTCTTTAGTGAATATTATGAATACACTTTCTCAAGCATCTCATATTGAACAAAACCATATAATATTATGGCCTCATCATTTCAACAAATGCATCTCATATTGACTAAAACTATATCAGATTGTGCTTTTCTCATTCCAGTAAATGCATCTGATCAATTTTATCTCAAGAAAACAACAACCCGTATCAATATATCTAACTCATAACGATGTAGCGAAAAAAAAAAGTATAGATAAAACAGATTAAAGCTAGACACTTTTGAAGTCTATGAACATGCGATGTACACTTACAAAAGATGACCAAGACATGAAAAGAACAACCAAGTCTTTGCAACCTGCAAAGTACATCCGCAGCCTCCAAAACCGGTTGTACAGTAACCCATAAAAGCTCAGTTAGCTCTATACTTAACATTCTTATTATTTTCTATGCAAAAGGGACACATTGATTGGAAAATGATCCATAATATTCTCCTATAAGGATATATAATAAAAATTGGAAGATAAGGATGATGAAAAAGGAGATAGGAAACCTCATGAACTCATTTTCTATGCTATATTCAGATAAGTTGTTAAGAGGCATCATTGACCAGACCATCTTCCTTTTCAGGCACCTTTGCTTCCCAAGTCCTCAAAATCCACGAATAAGCCAAGCTCCAAGCTCTTCTTTACCCATTTATTATAAAATTTTGCAATAGCCTTTTAACGGTGATAAAGATTGCCATAACTGCAATAATCAGCATAAAAGAAAATTCACAAAGGTAAGAAGATAGAAGAAAAATAGTCAAGAGAAAAGAGCAACATGATCATACTTGTAGATTACTTCTTCAAACTATTACTAGACAGGACTTTCTTCCCATATGGACTAGTGCGAAGCACAGGAACAAGGGACTTTATGGTGTCCACCAATGCATCATGAAGGGGTCCCTGCTTAACAAATGAACAAAATATCCAATTTGGTTCATGACTGATGAATTCATTTTCCTTTATATCATATCAAATTAATTTGAATCTGTGTTATAGTGCTAGTACACAGATTCTTTCGAGAGAGGAATGTGGGATTGAACTATTGATAGGACTAACCTTCGACAATTGCAATGCTGCTTGGACTACATAGTTCCCATAAGGATCTTGCATAACTTGATCCAAATGAGGATTATTTATAAGTTCCCCAATAATACGAGCACGACTTAAATCACCTGCATATTTCAGACATTTCTCCACCACATTACTGCTATATTTCTGCATCGACAAGTCCCCATAGTTACCTTCCAGTTGATGAAGAATATCCTCTGTTGCCCAAGGTAGTTGGAGCTCTAAAACAAACTGCACAACATAGTTCCTGCATATATTGGAATTAAAATTCCATGAGTATTCAGTTGCATTAGTAGTGACTTGCAAATTAAGAAGACCAGAAAGTATTTCAACTTGTCAAAGGACACTTACGAAAATTACCTTTGATTAAAAAGTTTCATATACATAAAGAAAATGTGGTAAAGGTGAAAAAAGATGATTCTATCAAATAAGTTCCAGGCATGAAAATAGGACTTCGATGGTCTACATTTCTTCCCAGTTTAAAGGTTTGACATTTCAAAACATAGGATCTTTAAGAATCACAGCTACAATTACAAGTGTATGGCTCTGATGCAAGTTAGCTAACAAAGCATCATTATTATTGCTACTGCATAACACATCAGTTCATCATTCAAAAGTTTATATCATTTTGATGTTTGATCAACCTATCACATGACAAAATCTCTACCACAAAAGTAATAATAGTCTTTTTTCTGATACACTTAGGCTTGCAAAAAAAAGAAAGGAGAATGAGAAAAGGATACCCAAATGGATCTTGGGAAAGGATGAGAGCGTTCGATATGATCTCACAGACTAACCGACATCTTTGCTCACCATCAGAATGACTAAGGCATTTCTGAAGTACACAACATCCATGTCGATCTGTTGCGAGCTCAACACAGTTGGTTGTGGTTGCTTCAAAAAGGAACTGCAAAAGAAATTGCAACTTGTATTTCAAACTCATCATACAAAAGGAGCATGGTAATAGATAGGAAGTCAAATATCGCAAAATCTTAAATAGCTATGGAAATCATAATGTTGAACTATTTAATATCAATTTTGAAAAAGAGTTGGCTTCAATGTATTATTTTGTCATGCTGTAAATGCATTTGTAGGACGTCTCTTCCTTGATATAACTTCTCAAAAAGCTCCTATATCTCTAGTTGATCAGGAGCCTACTTATGAGGACTCATACAAATGCATGGTTCTCCATTGTGATATGATATAAAGCTAGTCATAGGAGAATCCACAGTCTCTTCACAAAAGACAAGACATGAAAGCATCATCCAGCCAGCAAATAAATATAAAGATCAGGACTTGTGTCTGTGGCAGTACTGTTACCATAAAAGGAAGTGGACAATTGTTTTGTAATCTTACAAGAGTATCTGAATGACATTACTAATCTCCTCAACTGAAACAAATCTGACTTGAAAAGTCTCTGATCTCTTTCTCGCTCTCACACACACCCATTTTTCAATGAAAATATTTACTTGCATTGAAAGCTTAGAATGTAAGTAACAGGGCTTGAGATGCTGGGAATCCTCTGCCATATGCATGCACACATATACACATGCACAAACACAAGCACACACCCATACCCACAAAAACAACATCCAGGTACAAATGCAAAGATGCATGCAATTGCTAAATATTAATGAAAACAGGACCTAATCAGTCCCTCCCCTTTATTTGAATGGTTCTAAAAGGTATTAAAAAGCATGAAGGAGAAATTGTGTAAGAAATTTTGGGTGACAGTTTCAATAGAACGACAGTAGAAGTTTAATGTGTATGTATATGGTCATCACCTCTCTGTATTCAGGCATCAGGTACTGCAAACATCGCTGTGCAACATGGTTACCGTTCATGTTTTTAATCAAAGTCACTATACCAGGCTTCAGCGAGGAGACAATGATGGAGAACTGCTCTGCTGTCTTAAGTGTTTCGATGACTTTTTGAACTGCTCGAGTCCTGCATTTAAGAGAGCATTTCAGATATAACTAAACCAAAACTCTATAAAATATCGACTCACAAGTATGTCCACAAAGACATGTGCCCAAACATTTGCATCTGCAAAGAGACAGAGAGACAGAGCTAGATAACTAACCCGTGCATGTCACATGAAATCTTGATAAGATCACCAGGTTTTCTAGTGATGGTACAGAGAATCTGCATTCGCTGATCCTCGTCACATACTTCAAGTAGCTTTTGGATTAGGTAATTCCCAAAAGGGTCAGCCATCAACTCAACGATGTGATCAATTATCTCAAGGAAAATCTTTTGAATTTCTTCTGATGTGCCCTCCGAAAATTTTCTTTGCAAAAAGCGGCAACCATTCTGGTCCTTGGCCATGAGATATATCTTGCCTGTGATTTCATCCACAGTGTTATATTTCTGGGGCTGGGGCCAAGAACTTCCATTTTTATGACTTGTAATTTCAGGAGACAAGTTAAATGAACTTAAACGATCTAACTGAAAGCATCCAGCATTAGGAGTAGGCAGGTTGTGGCAGAGATGGCCATTTGACAGAACCTTGTCATTTTGGATGAGATGGAGTAATGACTCATTTCCTTCCGTTGCATCAAGCTTCACAGCTTTAACTGTGTTCAGCCCTTGGGATCTTGTAAGAATCTTCTCTGGGAAAATCTGTTTTCCGACTTTGTCCACAATATGGACAGCACGAGGTGTTAAGTTTAAACCCCTTGTTGCTGCATAACTATTCCAATATGGTTCTTGATTACGTTGCTGAGATTGCTGAGACATTGGCATCTCAGACGATTGCCTTATGTTTTGATTCCTTATGCTGGTTGCGAAATCATCAGTTGCTTGAATATGATGATGAGCTTCTAATCGCTGATTGTGCAGTTGCTGCATATACAAAAGCTGTTGCTGCATCTTGTGATATTGTTCGTCTTTAATATTCCTCCACCTGATATGAGGTTGATTTAACTGCTGAGCATGCAAATAAGGAATGCCAGGCTGCAAATCTGGAAAGTAGTGCTCTTGCTCGGAAATCAAAGGATAATCAATACCAGGGACAGCCATATTAGGCAGAAACTGGAAACTCTGCACACCACGAGCTATTGGTAAGGCAGTTGAGAAACTTTCGACTGGCTGAGGGTGACAATAACTAACAGACATCTGCTTTAGTTCTTGAGCATCCGATTTTAACAAAATCGTATTTTCGTGGCTGGCTTTTGCATTGTTGAAGTCATCAAAACTGTGAGGTACACTGTTTGCTGATTGAAAAGGGCAAGCTATCATCACAGCTGAGTTTGTACTAGAAAGGAAGTTTTTTGTGCTGTTTGTGTACGGGGAATCCAACAAGACAGTATGGTTTGGTGAGGATTTACAGTTGGCCAAGGAACTTGCACCACCGAAGTTCAATTCAGCAAATGCAGATGTTAACAATTGGTCATCAGGTAAAGTTTCCTCCTCCAGTTGGACCATCTTAGTGGGAGATCCTAGTGCCTTATTAACTAACAATGCTCTGCCATCGAGGCTACCATTACTATGAAGTTTTTCAGTTGCAGTCAAGCTACCATTTAAAGATGCACGCCTAGGTCCAGCTTCTTCCAAATGTGAATTCTCAGAAGTGGCATTGGGTATCTCTCCTAGAAGCTTCTCAAACTCATCACACTCTGGTTCACTTCTGTGATCTTCCATTACCAAAAATGGGAAGTGTCCAAGTTTCCTTTTTTTGCCAAGCTAGTTAAATGTCTACGAGGCAAAGCAATGCAGTGGCAGCGAAATTCTAAATTACAAGAAATCATCATTAGCAAAATAATGTCAACAGCAACAAAATAATTAACTCCATCAGCCAAAATATATCAACCCAGAAAGTTTCCATCTTTATTTGGAGCGTCATCATGACAAGCCAATGCAATTAAAGATCCACATTGTTTAACGATGATCATTAAGTAAGTGAAACAAACTCAACGTTGGCAGTTTATGTTAATCACCCACCCTAGCTTCATACTACATTAAAAAGCGGATAGTTCTCTAATGCTATTGCCATTTCAAAGTCCACTGGGAAACAGAATCAATGAAAAGGCAATCAATTAGTTAAAAAAAAAAAGAAGAAGAAGAAGAAATGCGAGAGAAAGACTCATCTAAACATCAGTGAGCACCAAAAAAGATTCTACTCGAGAAAATCAATCGAGAACAAAGCTTTCCTTTTGAAAAGAACGGCCGGAAGTCACTCCAGAGCCACGATCACCATCATCAAAATGATCAGACGATAGCAAAGAACATTTCCTAGATTTCTACGTTCCCCATAAAACGTATAAAAGGAAACGGGAGACCAAATATCAGAAAAATTGTAGAAAAAGAAATAAATGTAATCTGGAAAAAAGAAAACCCAGAAAATCAGAATAGTGATGATCAGAAACATAAAACTGAAGAAAAAAAGAAGGGAAGATTGAATTTTGACGATACACGTCAACCAAACAGCAAAAATAAAAGAAGCCCAATTAAGCTAAAAGGCAAAAATAACAATGTAGAAGGGAAGAGTTAAGAAGTGATGACAAATGCAAACATACCAGTGAGAGAGGTGATGGTGGTGGCAGCATTAGAGGAAGAAAATTAAGAAGGCATGACCAAAGTGAAGAAAGACATAGAAAAAGATTACAACTTTTTTAAAAGGACGATTTAATATTGTAAATTTATATTACAGAATAATATTAATTTTGGTTGTTGTTTCTTAGTTTTGCATGCTTATTTTTGGTAAAATATGCATATA
>JAOQMM010000003.1:13792-40724 GCA_027563515.1 Erythroxylum platyclados | reverse complement strand
ACCCATATAGGGGTTCCTGGGTAGTAAGAGACTAAGTTTTCAGATTGTGAATTGCTGAATTAGGCTTGGAGAATTTCTAAGAGGGGGAGCATTGCTCCAGTTTTTCTGTAATATTTACCAAATAATAGAAATCTCTACTGAGTTTCCTATCAGGATGTATTTAAAAGAATTATGCAACATTCACCTGTGCCCATGAGCCCCTTAGAGAGTCTTGCCTCTTCTGCGGTTAGAACAGCTAATTCGACGAAAGCAGCTTTGATGCTGGTGTTAACCAGGGGAGGAAGTACTGCAAAACTGGTGGCTAAGTATCGGCCTGCCATGCCAATTTTCCCAGTGGTTGTGCCCAGATTAAGATTGATTCCTTTGATTGGTCATGCGGTGACGAAGCTCCCGCAAGGCGCAGCCTTATTTTCCGTGGGTTGGTGCCAATTTTATATGCCGGATCTGCTAAGGCTTCTCATGAGGACACAACAGAAGAAGCCTTGAATTTCACCATTCAGCATGCCAAGGAACAGGGACTATGTAAGAATGGAGACTCTGTGGTGGCTCTGCACCGGGTTGGAACTGCATCTGTTATTAAGATCATCACTGTCAAGTGATGGTTGTGCCAATTTTGCTAGATTCTCATTTTATTTTATGTTTCTTGTTTGGAGAATGAATTAAGGACGACGAAAGGAATTGGCATTCTTGAATTAGAATGATCTATCTATGCTGACAACTATAATGGCTGGCAGCATTAAGCCTTCTTTCTATTTCTTTTTTTTGGTAACTTTTATATTAAATTAAACATTGAGGACCAACTGATTTGGTGAGTCTTCTAATCTAGTTGCTATACTAGGTCCATATTTTCTTCAGTCAGGATGCACTTATTGCTTACTAGTTCATGTGATGCAATTGAACCGTGAATTTCAGGCAGGTGCAGGTCAGGTGTTCACATAGTCTGGAGTCAAGCGGTAGCCTCGTTGTTGCTGAAATTTGCCATTATTTGGCAGCTTATGTACCATCTCCATCTGAGACATTGAGGGAGGCACACCAGCTTTGAAGATGATGATGAAGTTGTCATTGCATGGTTTTTGGTAGGTTCGGATCAAAGTTGTCTGTTCACTGGAATAGATTGGTTTGTGTTCTAGTTTTGAAGCTTTTTCGTACTTCATGCTTTGCAATAATACTATGACTTGACAAGGTCACTTGACCAATGTTATACGTATAACCAAATTCAGACAAACCTATACTTTCCAGAACACAAACGAAAGGCCACCAGCCGTCTAAAGAACACCATTATACACATTAAGATTGATTCATATGGAAGGATCAGAAACTTCTTCAACAAGGAAAAAAAGAGAGTAAAAGCAAAATCTAAAAGAAAAAGACAACTTCTTGGATTCAACCTCAAGTTTGAGAAGGTACTATGTACATGAACACAATAGGAACAGGAATCTAGACTAAAGCAACTCGTAACTTTATAACCAATCATAAGCACTTCCAGGTGCATTCGTCGAAGAAGATGGTGAAGTTGATGACGTATTACTTTCACTAGTTTGGGATGATGATGAAGCAGAGAACAAACTATTGAAAAGCCATGGAAAGGAAAACCTTCTCCCATTTCCATTTCTCCCTTCAGCATCTCCCTCCTCAACAATACTTCTTCTATGATTGCTATTACTCTCACTAATCTCATTGTTGGTCGCTCCCTGATTATTGGTATCCCTAGACCTCTCATGGTCAAGCTTAGACTCATCTATTGGCAGCTGATACCTGCAAACTGGACAAGAACTATGGAGTTCCAGCCATGGTGATATGCACCCACTATGAAATTTGTGTTTACATGGCATTTCCTTTGCATCAGTGCCAATCTCAAAGTCATCCAAACACACCGAACACTGCAACAACTCTTTAACTGTCACAGAGGGTAATGCCTCAATGGCCTCCTTACAAGCAGGAGGAGTCCCATATCTATTGGGATCATTCTCTGCCAAATGCTGCAATAACAGATCTAAACCAGGACCCGTGAAATAATCACCTAATGAATCAATGGGACCTTGATTCTGGTTTCGATCATCACTAGAATCATAAGAACCTTGAACAAGGATAGTTTGATTAAAGAGATTAGTCAAAATGGCATGCTCTTGTTCTCCATCCCTATTATTGTCCCTATATCGATCTCCTTCAGAATTCTCTGATTCACTCAACATTCCAGCTTGAATTCCTTGAAGCAATTGTAATATGGTCGCTGAACTGCTTCTCCTCCTCCTAATGAATGGTTCAAGTTCACGGTCCAGTTCAGCCTCTCCACCATGATGTGCCTCACCATCGTCATTATCTCCATTCCCATCTTCAAAATCCATTCTTCTAGATCTCCTACGGCGACGGGAGTTCCCCATCATGCCAAGAAAAATTGAGGCCCAAAGGGAAAGGGCACGATCTGATCCAAAATCAGTATCAGGATCCTGAATGTACCTTGGGCTGTTACTCATTGCTTCAACAAATCCAGTCATGCAAAATGGGCATTTAACCTCAACCTCCATGATAGGATTCACTATTCGAGAGCACACGTGACACCAGTATCTTAGTGCCATTGAATCTTCCATAATTCCTCTTCTCAATCCCTTAAAAATGCACTTATGTTAGTTGCTCTTTTTGACGTCTATGTGCCAGTCTCTGTAATAAACAAGGTGACAGCCATGAATGAAAATACAATATTGACATCAAGTAAAGCTAATAAGATGTGAAATGAGGATTATGCAAGCATATACATATAGATCTTAAGATCATATATACCAACCTTATACAGAAGAGTAAAATGTCCTGAATTCTCATGAAACATAGACAATAAGATTAAGAAAAGAAAAGAAGTCGATGACTGCTTTGAACAAGAAGTTATGCAGGGGTCAACCACAAAACCAAGATCTAGAAATTAGGAACAACTAGATGACCTGATAAAAGAATTGTTTGAGGGGGCATATAAAGGTACAAAGGGAACTAAAGCGGAAAATCTTGACTTTTGTAATGAATTATTGATCCCAAAGGGAAAGAGAAACAAAGAAGAATGGTAGATTTTGATGCCCTAACAAATTTGAAAGCATGAATGCTGGGAAAAACAGAAAAATTATCATACAGGGATTTGAAGGGAAGAGATGCTTAGAAGAATTCGTTTGAAACAAGCACGTAAAAAAGTCAGAACTTGCTTGCTCTTACCAAAGAAACGAAAGAGGAAGGGAAACCAAAAACCAAAATTACGGGGACTTGGAGAAATGATGTTGGAAGGGAAAGAGAAAGTGAAAACAAAAGCGAAGGTATAGATGAATAAATTGACGATGATAGTAAGCGAATTTGAGACCACAAAAGAAAATCCCTAATGAAGTGGACTCTTTTTTGTTTTCAATAATGAATAATCGAAAGAATGAATTGTTCGGCATTTACATCAACATCAACATTATCATCAAACAGCAACATCAGCTAGCCTACCCCTTTCCTTCCGAAATTTGAAACAACAATGACAAAGATTAAAAGAAGAATCTTCAACTGCACAAACTCATTGGTAATTCAAATTTGACAGGCAAACATAAAAACAAGACAGTTGTTGAGAATGATCGGTATTTCTCAATGCAATTAAACCCAAACAAAAACAAAATATAAAATTTTGGGCTTACCGGAACGGGAATTTGTGTTGAGAAATTTTGAATCAACTCAACGGAGGAGAGAGGGAGAAGAGCATATGATTCATAAATACATACAATTACAAACAGACATGACATGAAAGAAAGATTCTGATAATAGATTTGACAAGTCAGTCAACTAAACCGCGTGTCTTTCTGTTTCTGTACGGAATATTAATATTAAGAAAATAAATAAATAAATAAATAATTATATATATGGATAAATTTTTAATGCGTCCCACTCCCACTCCCACTCCCACCTCACCCCCATCATGCATGCATTTGTGTTTTCGATTATTACATTCATTTTAGGTCTCTAATTGGATCGTATCCTTTTCATCTTCTAAAACTCATTTCATATATAATTTTCATATAATAGTAATATTAATACTAAAAAAATCTTCCCTCCCAAATATTTGGGAGAATTTGTTTAAATAACACACATACATCTTTGAATAATATCAACTGCACTTTGGAATGGATCATTTATTATATCCTAATCCAATCAAGAGGCCTAACCAAATTCTTTGATTATGGTTTCATTCAATACCTAAAAATCAGGAAGACGTTGAACACTCTCATATAGACTTTTCTTAATAACAATATTTATTTATAACAACGTCTAGGAAAAATTGGAGTATCATATAAAAGCTACACTACTGTGTGCACAACTTAGTTGGTGCAGTCAATGAAATCATCCTCAAAAATTAATATTTGTCAATTCAATTCTGTACTATGAAACAATCTCAAGCTTTGGATCTCCATTCTCTTACTGTCAGATAGATAATCTGTTGCAAGATGACGATGAAGATGATGATATATGTTTCAATCAATTAGATAATCTGTTGCAAGATGACGATGAAGATGATGATATATGTTTCAATCAATTGGCATAAAACAAAATACTCTTCTTGCCTCTCTTACACACCCTTTCTTTTTAGAGGAGTATTGATTTCCAGAAGATGAAGATCTTTAGTTGTCCAAGGAGGGAGAAAGGGATTGCATATGCATATTACTCATAAGAGCATGACCTGCATGTACAGAACAAATGAAATTACAACAATTTATATGAATTGCATGTCAAGATCAGCAAATTAGCCTCTATGGAGCCCAACTTATATCTAATGCATTTCTAGTCCCTAGTAAAATTCATTATCCACATTTCGTGTTTCAGCTTTCTTAATCTTTTTTCTCAGTTTCGATGAAAGGCTTCCCAACCAATAACACAATTCATGTTTCTGATAGAAACCAAAAATAGTATAGAAGAACCAAATTAACTGAGATACACCTATCCACAAGAAAATAGAATGTTGGTTCTATCTTATGGCATCTTTGAAGGAAAATTTTCAAGAACAGAGAAGCAATTGGATGAGCCACTTAGTAAAACATGCATGATAGAGTATGCCTGGTCAGGCACTCCTCTATGTTCAGTAGCAAAGACAGGAGAAAGAAAGCACTACTCATCTTTTACAAAGAGCAAGAGTAATATAAGGATGTCTTTAACTACTATGTTCTCCTCAAGATGTCATCTAAATATCTGTTGTGCAGTATAAGATGAAAGAATAAATCGATTATGACTCCTTAATTTTTTTTGAATCACATTAGAGATGTCTATAAATTATTGGTTAGTAGACATGATAAAATATAATCATAGAAGTTGAGAGAAAGTGATTAGGTTGAAAACAAGGAACAATGAAGATTAAGATCATACTTGTCTCAGGCACCCGTTACTCTGGCTATCTTCAAAGAGTGATGAGTAATAATTTGGGGCAAAAACAGAACCTCCTAAAACAGCTTTGGAATGAGAGCAAGGTGGAGCAGCGACAACAGGATTTGCAGGACTTATAAAACTGTTACTCTAAGTCAAAATCAGGTTCTCGATGAGGGATAGTATCTACATGAGGAACAATCTGTAAATCTATATCCACAGAAAAGATGGAGGTAGCCTAATAGAAAAGCCTATATTTTACATAGCCAACGTGAGTCTGAGTGAAAAGATGAAAAAGGTTCCATAAGACATAGAGGGAATGTCCCTGCACAACACTTGAGACATTTTGGGTGGGTTAACAGAGAGATTAGATTGAATAAAATAGATTACGTTAGATTAGATAGAAGAGGAGAGAAAATAGAGAGTAGCAACCAGATATGACGAGAGAAGTGAAAGAACCAATAAATGCCAAGAAGAAGAGAGGGGAAAAGGATTATAGGAGAATGACATAGGCTCTGGCTGCTGCTCTCAATGGCAACCAGAGTGAACAATGCAATTCCCAAATTCATCAATAATACTCCATTGAACAAGGCTCCTAGGATGCAATCAATGTGCATCTTAATCCAAAAATAGCAACAATATCAATAACAACAATCACTAATTTTTTTGTTTTAAAAGATTATTTCA
The DNA here is from genome assembly GCA_027563515.1 of Erythroxylum platyclados. Taxonomy (NCBI): domain Eukaryota; kingdom Viridiplantae; phylum Streptophyta; class Magnoliopsida; order Malpighiales; family Erythroxylaceae; genus Erythroxylum; species Erythroxylum platyclados. Next base: position 34,673 of record JAOQMM010000003.1, on the reverse strand, counting down.
ATAACGACGAGAAAATATTTACCTAGATATAAGTAGGATGAGAGCGAAGAAATGAAGGCTATCATAATCTGTTAGTGCCCCTCCTACTTTAACTAAGCCACCTAAGCCCCTTATTACTTACACATATAGTAATAAGACTAAAGAGACAGATAAGCAGTAGAGGGTAGCAGTTATTTTGTTATGGAGAGAGAATGAGAAGGCGAGAGTTATAAATCTATATAAGAGGGTAGTAAGGAGAGAGGAGAGTTTTACGTAATTTGAAGTTAGAAGAACTTCATTGGCCTGGTTTTCCAGAAGGGGGAGTTAATCTCCAACTACTATTGTATTTATTCCTATAACTTATAGAGCTAAATAAGAGATCTCTACCTAGTTCCCTGTCATAATCTCTGATCCAATGATGTATCCTATCTTTTAATTATCTCCAAAACCTGTTACCTCCAGGACTAACTACTGTACAGTATGTAATACTATTGCCACTATTACTACTCTATGTGTATCTATACTAAGAAGAAGAAGGTGATCATTGAATAAAAAGGACATTTAGTATTATTATGGGGGTTTACTTAATATATATCCCTCCTCTCCTGCTTCATGTCTTGTACTAAAAGGCATATCGATTTGTCAAATTACCCATTCAGTATGTATATTGTTAACCAACAAGTGATTGTTTGAAGCCACAAAAAATTCACCAATTACATGAATAAAAAATGAATGATTCAAAATCTCTAATTTTTACGATATAATGTGAAGCTACAAACATGTATAACAAAAATTTGGATTCTCAATATATCCTTATCCTCCATACAATTCACTTCAAATTCCTCTATTTTCTCATTTGCGTGAAGAGCTCTGGTGGTTTTCCACTTCCTCCTGTATTACTGCCAAAAGATGAGAAACCCACATTTCCTCCTTGTCCGCTGCTACCAAAAACAGAGAAGCCACCGCCTCCTTGTTGGCTGCTAAAACCACCAAACCCACCACCACCTACATGTTTTATCACAGAATCAGTAAAATGTATTCGTAGTTTGTTCCTATGAAGAAAAAAGACTATTTTATCACAGAATCAGTAAAATGTATTCGTAGTTTGTTACTATGAAGAAAAAAGACTAACTTTACCTGCTGCAGCAAATCCACGACCAGAAGCAGCCGCTGCAAAACCAATATTAGCAGAACCTACATCACCAAATCCCCTACCTGCTGATGCCGCTCCAGCAAATCCCCCACCACCTGAAGTAGCATTTGAAAAACCACCCTGTGAGCTAGTACTAGCGAAGCCACCAGTAAAAATACCAGCAGAACTTAGTCCATTTGCTGAGAACCCGGTACCAATTTGCCTCGACTGACCAAAAGCACCAAGAACAGATCCTAGTGCTTGCTGTCCTGATCCAATTTGTGCTGGTTGCCCAAATCCACCTTGACTCGGAGCTGTAGCAGCTGTTCCAGTGTTAAGGCCACCAGAGAAGGCACCTAGATTATTTTGTGGAGGCAACTGGGAAGGCTGTGGAGGTTGAAAGCTAAAAGATGCAGGCCGAAACAGCTCTCCACTTGGCACTGTCATTGAGAATGCAGAGCTTGTTTGACTTGTTCCCATATTGAATGAACCACCAAATGGATTTCCTCTAGGAGCAGCTGTGCTAGGAGTTGAACCAATCCCAAAACCTCCAAGACTTCCCAAACTAAGCTCTCCTGTGTTGCCAGATTCAGGAGCCTCCTCCTCCATCTCATCTTCTTCGGCAACCGCAATATCCAAACTCTCATTCATTCCACTAACATTAGGATTTGAAGTTGTGAGTATTGCCGTGAAAGGAGAATGAGCAACAGATGTTTGTTGAGGTTGACCAGCCATTGTCACATTAGATGTTGAACTTGCTACAATGTTCAAACTGGATTGGCTCCCAGATATAAACCCAGTTGAAATCTCATTTATTGGGATTGAAGACTTGACCTTTAAATCTAATGCCGAAGGCTTGGGCTGCAGAGATACTACTGCTGCAGCAGCATCCATATTTTTTTGAGAATCAATTTCATCTTGAGGAGGTTGATCCTGTGTCTTGGGAGACTCTGATACGGAAGTGATTGCAAGAGAAGATGGAGCCTTTTCCAAAGGTGGGTTAAGCTCTGTTCTCAAAGGCACTGAAAGTGGAGCTTTGAATATGTTCTGTACTTCTGATTTAGGAGACTCTAATGTTGAAGGTGAATAGTTAACAGAAGGCGGAGGTTTGCTTGCAGTAGCCGTAACGTCACTCGCAAAATCAAAAATTGTAGGTTTAGCTAACACTGATAACTGCGCTTTAGAGGCCTCAAGAGAGAAGGAAGTAGGGAGAGAAACAGAATTGGATGTTGTCAAAGAGCCTGCTTGTTTGGCAATATCGGCTTTGACACTGGCAGGCATGCCAAATGGCACTGCAGCAGCTAAGGTTGGTGCCATCGAGGATGCAGTCAATGATGTAGGTAAGCTTTTCAATGATGAATCAAACGTTGAAGATGATGAAGCTGAAAAAGGGACTGAGAATGCTGGAGAAGAGGATACTTTTTCACCATGTGTGCTCATGCCAACATGGAACGGGGAAGCCACTTCTGATACAGTATGAGCAACATGAGCAACAGAATTGACAGCTGCAGTGGCAGTTGGAAGTGAAAGGAATCCGGGGTCATTCTTTTTACTACCACATGTAGGCACCAAACTTACTGTATCAAATCCATGCTTTGGATAGTAGGGCAGTGAATTTGTGGCCACGGACCCTTTATTCACATTGGCATTTGGCACTTCACTTGACTTCGACAGGAACGTCTTTTCATGTAATAAGTTGGCTGGTGAGAGTTTTTGACCTGGGCCAGTTTCATATTGCCAGCCAAATTTTTTCTCATGAATCAGAGTAGAATGAGGCTTCTCAATGGAAGAAACAGTAGATCTTGATTCATCTGCAGTTACACTGTTGGCTTCCTCAGCATGATTTTGCCATGTCATCGTCAATTCTTGCCTTGAAACTGGCAGTGATTCTACATTGTTACTTGGCAAACTGAGAGACCTCACCTCAGCAGCTTGAGATGATAACGGGGACTCTTTAGCCCATTTAAAGGGCGTTGATCTTTTCTCAGTGGTCTGTTTTGGGAACTTGTACTGAATACTTCCTGAAAAAGTATATGAACATGGTAGATAAATGAACTGAACAGAGAACACTTAAAATAGCAATCAGCCATGACTCACCATCTCCAGATTGTAACAAGGTTGAATAGGATGTTTGGATTTCAGGCTTGGTAACATTAGAACCGTCAGATAAGCTATAGCGGACATATTGTCTATCCATATATTCTTGAAGTTTTCTTGGCGTTTTCTTTTGATTTTCTTGCAAAAGTACCCTTTTTACAGTTGTTTTTGTAGGCTCAAAGCAAGCCAAGCTCTGCAACAATGTATTGAAAGACAAATTGTCCATGGCAGCAAATTTGTCAGTAACACCAAGGGAGAACCAATTATTTCTTTAAAAATTAAGCAAAAGTTTGACAAACTTATCCATGAACAGGAATACAGGACTCTGGCCTTTCAAGAGATAAATTGTAGAATTATGGGATATCCTTGAGTTTCTAGATTTCTATATTTCTAGAATTCAATGAGATTCCACAGTTTACAGGAACACCCAATCCTGTATGCTTTTTCTTTTTCTAAAGAGAGGGAGTGTTAAGACTAGCTCAACATGCTGCAAGTATCTGTTTGAATTTAGCAGACAATCTAAAGTGATTCTAGGGAAAACAAGTGATTCAATAACTGATTTTAACCAGAATAATGTAAGGCCAATTTTATGTTTTTTTCCAGCCATAAGACTACGAACATATGGGTATTGACAGACCAAACAAGTTCCCATCACAGCCAAGCATCAGTGTGGATGAAAATATATAGAGATCACACCAAGTAGTTTGCACGACCATCAAGGAAACTAGATCATTAACGCAGATCACCTGATCCAGTGAGTTTCTTCTTCTCCTTGTTTCTGGGTCAGAACTCTTCATAGCACTTGATAGCCTTCTTCTGGACTGATTTTTAGTAGAAGAACTAGAAGACAGTGAAAGATTCTTCGCGGAAGAAGTATCACCAACAGTTGTTGCATGTGAGGGAGAGAAAGAAGCATCATAGGGGATCCCAATTGTTTCAAATAATTCTCTTTTCACATTCTTTTGTTTTATCAGAGAATCTATATTCAGCAAAGCCATCTGTTTTGCGAGACACTCAGATAGTCTTTCAGCAGCTGTCAATTGTGAACTCATCGTGTTATGTAGACTATGCGCAGACTGAACATGCCTGCAAACACATAATGTAATATTTATAAATTAATGAACCGATTAATTTGCTGTCTTTTCACTAGCTCCCAAGTAAAATTGTATCGATAACTCAATTTTTGGATGTTAAAACCGCATATTTGTTTTCAAGGGCCTTCATATCCATTCATGAAGCACTCACTAAACAACCAGTAACAAGCTTAAAATACCTTGAGGGCCCATATCTGCTTTGAAAAGCTCTTCCACTCATGTGAGCTTCACCATTTTCACCAAACCTCTGGAGTTCAAGGCTATTGAAGTGCCTTTCCAATTTAATTAACTGATTGGTTAAATCCTGGATTTGGAAATGAAAGCACAAAATATTGTATCAAGGATCAAAATATACTTCTGTACTCATATACTAGCAGCATACAGAATGGAGGTAAATCTATCTACATTTAAGCTCCTACAAGAAATTATCCTAAACCCTTCCCTTCTCCTTTTCATCACCATTTCTCAAGAAACACTAATCTGTTTGGCTTATGGAAATGGATTCGGAATGCTAATTCAATTCTAATGGAATTATAATTGAAATTCCACATCATTGTAACAAATTTACAGTAACTGATGAAAATGTACTAGTCCAGACTTGGAATTCCTTTTTCTTACCCAAAGAATTGGAATTCTGTCACAAATAAGATTCCTTAAAGTTGGGTGATCAATTGGAATTTCAATCCTTTGTGATAGACAAACAATAGAATTGGCATTGACAACCCAAATTTCCAATTTTGAGTCCCAATTCATGCCAAACTCAACAAAAGAAATTAGACAACTTGTTGATGTGAAGTTGGACAAATCTTGCAACTTCAAGACCCGCTTATATACCTGACTTAACTTCAATATGCTTTGCCGTTTGAGATCAAGTGCGGAACTCAACTTCTGGCGATTCCAGAGCTCCCAATATTGGCTGTCAGAAGCTTGCTTAACAATACCATCAAGGTATACTTTTCGTGCCAAAACTGAACAGCAGATGAAAATTATGTTTGGTTAGCTCAACCAATGTGGACTTGATAATAAAATTTCTTGAGGACGACAAACTTTTCATACTCCTAAGAGCTATTCAGGGGGTAACAGCCAATTGTATACAATGCAAGACCAATATGTCAGAAGTGAAAACAGGAAATCCAATGAACAACGTAACTAAATAAAATGCAAAGGATTACTTTTTCTGGAGGCTAGGGAACAAAGATCCAATCGACTATAATGAAAAAAATCATGCTTGCCCTGTTTGATACATGGGTGGCAGAGAGAGAGACATTGAGTCTACCTTGTACAGTGTTATCCAGAAGACGCTGCACTTCTACAAGCTTTTCATCCATCAAGATCTACGCATCATAGTGCAAATGTAACACCAAAGACAAAGGGTTTAACAGCTAATAAACATGACCAAAATATTATATAACCAATTAAGCACAACACAGAAAATATGACTTTAAGGTTGAACATTGATGAATTGATTAAAACGGAACACCAATATTAATTGAAGGTAATCATACCATAAGAACCATACAGCCAATCAGTCTGTGACAGAGGCTGACTTTCCTGGCTTTCATGATGAACCTAACTTGTCTTTTTCTGCCCAGATAACTTAAGGTTCATCCTTAAGTTCATAACACGACAATACAAATAACTCTTCCACCCGTCATAGTTTGGCTTTTTAAATGCATGCACTTTCCATTCGAATTTATTCCAAACAAATCCTACTACGCCTTCCAAGCAGTGAAAAAAAAAAAAAGCAGAGTTCTACTGTCACTTTGCCATGTCAGCAAAGAAGACAATTGTCACTTTACCATGTCAGTGTTCAACTGTCCACAACTAGTTTTTCTAAGAGATGATATATCAATTAACACAAAAAAGATACACAAGTGAAAATAAAGAATCTTACTTTCCACATTCCACACTTTTCAGACAGAGTTTCTAAGCCCTCTTCCAAAGCCTCAACTGAACTTATCTGAGAAACAGTGCAAGCATCACTGAAGCCACCTGATTCTTCAATAGACTCCAGAAGTGCATCCAATTCTTTGGCCATTTCTTTGATCTGAAAAAAAATCTTTCTTAGTGAGTACTTTTCTTTAAAGAATTAAAAAAAAGGCAGCAATGCATAACCCTATACCAAAGGGGTAATAAATATTTAGAAACAAAGATTAACAGATTATATTTCCTCTTTGTTTTCAGTTTTGTGTTTGAAACGCTACATGGAAGGTCAGGTGTGTGATTAGGCATACATGAAAACACTGGCAACCCAAATGTCAGAACAATGTACCTAATAATGAATTGATGTCAAGTGATTAGATAGTAAACCAGTAAAAAAAATTATATCCAATGGTCATCCCATCTTACAAGCAATAAGTGTCTGAGTATGAGCTGATAAATGCTTTTTTAGCAAAATAAGCATTAAAGCAGGAATGTTGGCCACCCAATTTTTGTTTAGGACAGCAATTAGTGTTTTAAGTCCTGTCAGATTCTATAAGTTATTTAGCTCATAATACTGACTTCTCTTTCCAAAAATATATACTGCCACAAATTGTGACATAAATTTAATTGGAGTTGAAGATGTAAATGAAATAACTTAGGGAAAACAAGGTGCTTATCAGAAACTATGCAAAAGAAAATAATTAACAATGGAAGCAAGAAGTGATGTAGATACATTGCCAAATTGTCCTGACAAGTTTGGCTCAGAATTTGATAGTGGCAGAGCTTTGTAGTTGTCCTTTGGAGAATATCTTCCATGATTGTTAGATCTTCCAAAAGCAAAGTTTTCCTGTGATGAAAATTGTGACATAGAAATGGAAGGCAATGATTCAATGATTCCAGTCCCATCTGCAGGCCTGTCTTCCCCAACCAAAACTGGACTAACAGAAGAATCAACCAATGATGAGATACTAGCATGATCCTTTAAGTGAAAAGGCTTTCCAGCAAGGTCATGAGGAGCATTTGCTGCAGCAGCACTATCAACCAAACCATCAGATTCATTTCTTTCGATCAAATTTGAAGGTAAAAAAGGGGATCTGTTTCCAGAGCCATCAGAAAAAATAGAGCTCCTGCTTGAAAATGATTGAGATACTGCATCCTGTGCAACAGTGGATCTAGTTTTTCCTTGTAATTCCCCAGCCAGTTCCACAGTCTTGTGTACTCCCTTCTGATTGAATTGGTTAAAGGAAGTAGTTGAAGCTTTCCCAGAAGATGCTGTGAGATCAAATACAAATCCAGCAGATTTTTTAGTTTCACTTGCATTTTTCACCAAATTTGCAGGTCCTTCTTGGAATGAACTCCTCAAAGGTGAATGGGTGAAATTTACACTTTGCTTCCCATAAAGATTTAATGTCTGACCATTTATGTCTTGGTGCATATTGGACGCAGACATGCTTTCTTGTGCAGTAACAGCAAAAGAATCACAAGTTACAGGAGATTCCCTTTCCCTGTTTGTAGTAACACTAGATTCAACGGGGGCTTTTTCTGTAACAAGTATGGCAGTTGAACTCTCATTCCTGCCAGAAGGCTTAAGGCCTTGCTTAAAAGTATCAACATTTGATTCCATTTCACTTACATCATTCCATTGAAGATTTGCAGCTATTTTTTCTGAATTTAGTTCCCCATTTCCATGTGTATTTGGTAAATCAACTGAAGCATCCTCCTCTTCATCAGAAAGAGTGAGATCATTTTCAGATGAAGAAGTAGGTCCTGCAAAACTAGAATAGAAATAAACTCAGTGTCCACTACATCTACATAGTTGCTGACTCCTCAACCTCAAATCACCTCGCCACAAAGGGGAACAATTTCTCACCATGGGCAGTATAGAAAATCTTAATTATTGAACATCTCAGCCTCGGAACATGCGCAAAGACATTTTCATAAACATAGCCTCATTTACCACCTAGGGAGAACTCTTTCTATAATTAAACCAATGATAGAATTCAGTTGATTATCCCTGTATAGAGGTCTATGAGGAAGGGAGGGGAACTAGAGTTAGAGCATGCAAGAACTAAGTTAACAGAACAAAAAATTTAGAAAGAGTAACTAAACCAATCACAATTAAAACTATTATAGCAGCCCACTTCAGCATTAACTTCAATATTTAATTGGGAACAAGCAAGCATTTTGGAGAAATACCTTGCAACACGGAACATGACAAGCTTTCCCTCAAAAGTAACGCATATAAGCATGCAATGTGGTGGAAGTTCTTTCTGTTCTTCAACCCCAACTTCAACTTTTACCTTTCCATACAAAGAAACCTTATCAATGCAGAGTCCCAAGATCAAATTATCATCCCCATTATCTGAAACGGAAGTTACTAATCACTGTTATAAACAAGAAACCAATAAGACAAAAGCCGAACAAGTAACCAAATACGCAAAGTAAAAGTATTCTGGTGTTTAAAAGCCATAGAGAGCAGGAAAAGGATGCCAATTGAAGCACTTAATTTTCAGGTGTTACAAAATCAAGATATTTTTCATTTATACATATCCAAGCCTACCTTTTACCATCAATACTAACAAGAAGACAATTTTTATAAAATCCATGAAACAAACTATCCTTTTTGAATCGTTCTCTATTTACCAAATGCATTAAGCTGCTAAATTAACACTTCTTACTTAAAAAGTAATCAGGAGTAATCAACCAAAATGACAGAATGGAAAAAGATGAGAAATCATTTTCCCCATCAATGTACATCACTAAATGCACAACACAAGTTGAAGCACCTTGAAGCTCAATCCTCGGAAGCCACGTATCTCGGTCAATATCAAGAACTACTGTTTCATCTACATTACCATCCACTGACCAACCAAGCAATACAATGTGCTGATCTGTATTTTTCTTGTTAGCTGTAATTGCAAGCCCACTGTCATAAAACAAATGAATGAGTCAGCATAGCAATCACCAATCTCTTAAAAATAAAATTAACTCCATTAAATGGTTCCAACAAGAAGCTAATACTAAGAAATGAAAACTATCAGAATTTTTAAAACAAAACTCCAATTATATCAAAATGAAGTCTAGAAGAGATGCAGCATTAAGAGCTATTCGTAGAAATGAAACACAAAACTTGGACAAGATGTGTTAGATATAAAAATTTCAAATGATACCAAACAACTTACTGTCTCGGTCTAAAATCAATTTGTGACTCAATAAAACACAACAATGTAAAACCAAATTAAGGTGACTAATACTGTTGCAAAAGAGCTTAGAGTTTATAGAAGAGATAAATGAGGGAAATCACTCAATCACAAGCTTTGATTTAGTGAAATAAAGATTAAGAGTTGAATGGATAGCAACGGTAATAAGGGCTGATATTTACTCTATGCTAATTCCTTATTAGATAAGAAGTAATAATAACATAGATATATTATCCTAGATATTTAAGACTTGAGATTATTTAATTATAAAGAATCCTAAAGTAGGACTCAATTCTATTTTGGATATTTTAGTTGGGAAGCCCTTATCTATTTCTGTTTATATACGTACGAAGCCCTTCAATAAGAAAAGTACCTTGAATTTTCCCTATGAACTTCAGTTTTCAATTAGAAGTTGTGACGTTTTCTCTAAAATTGATTCTTAAGTTCTAAGAGTGATTCCTAGTTCCCTATTCTCCATTGCTTGCTTACATCACTAAAATTCCACCACCTTTGGCCTAAATTTCCATAAACCAAAAACCTAAAATTCCAGTAATATCAAACCTGAAATTCCAGCAACCTAAATAGATATTCCAAATGTTCAGGACGCTTTTGTGGGCGGCAAGGTTTATTCAAGATGCAGGAAAGGTGGCCGCTGATGCAACTCTAATGGCAAAGGGCTGCTTATAGGGCAGTCAAGATTTAGGCTTGATTCTATTATATTTTATTTAGTATTTTCAAATTATTAGGTTTCTATCTGGGTTTTTGTTTCAGCTTATACCTAATTAAGATTCCTAATTAGGGTTAGACTTCTACCTAATTAAGAATCCTAATTAGGGTTAATGTTTGTTACTGCAAACCTATTTAAGGGATTCTAGTTAATAAAAAGAATCAAGTAGAATTTAATTAAAAAAAACTAGTGTGATGCTAAGACTCTGTCTAGGACGAGTCTATTTCTCAGTTGACAGTATAAGTTCATCCAAAATAAGGAAGAACACAACTAGCGGAAGGAAGTAGGCCATTTTGTATCTTGACCCATGACTAGATCCTACACTAGGTGCCACAGTAACAAGGTGTCAAAGCATATTGTCACAGGTGGCTCAAAGAGTTCTGAGAGCAAGCTTGTTGCTTTTATACAACAAATGACTGTGAGGCAGAAGTCATTGGAGGAGCTCACAGTCATGTCTGAGAATCTAAGGTGTCAAGAGGGGATGGTGTTCATGGTTATAGTAGCGGCAACCAAGGTAGTTGCAACTATTCAAAGGAGTGGACAAAAGAACAAACTAGGGGACAGCTGGTGCCACGATTCTCCAATCTTGAATTTATGTCCTCTTATGGTTTGGAGGACCCATTGGTTTGGTTGAGAAGGCACGAACAGTTCTTCAAGAATCAAAAGAACTCGTGAAGGAGATAAGGTGATATTGACAGTTTTATTGGGAGAAGCCCAATTATGGTTTTATCAAGTGGAGCAAGAAAAACCGGAGTTAGATAGGGAAGCATTAGGAGTATTGCAATGTCAGGTTTGGATCACCCATGACAAATAATTCTTTGGGAGAGTAGCAAACAACATCAGTGGAGGTGTATCAACACTAATTCCAGTCTCTGTTAGCAAGGACCACTGATTGGAAACCTCAACAACAAATGAATTTACTCACGGCGGGGCTAGTAGAGGACTTAAGATTAAGTGGAGATGCAGCAACCAGCATCGATTTTCAAGCGAATTTCTCGAGCAAAAATGGTGGAAAGAAGAGCTATTCAACGACATAGAAGTGCAAGAGGAATTTCTGAATAAAGGTGTCAAATTCAAATAGCGAGCAAGAGAAGGAAACTATAAGGGATCCTCAAATTTCCTTAAACACCATAAGTGGAATCCAAAACTCACGAACCATGCAATTACAAGCCATAGTGGCAAGCGGTTGATGTGGGTGTTAGTGGATTCTGGAAATATAGACAACTTCATCCACAGAAGAGCTATACCAAGGTTAGGCATCATGCTGAAGGAACAGCCAAGATTGCAGGTTACTGTGGCCAATGGGGTAGGCAGTAACATTGCAAGATGTTGTTGATTCTTTTGTTATTGACGTTTATTCTATTCCATTTGATGGGTTTTATGTGATTTGAGGGATCAAATGGCTACAAATATTGAGGTCTATCTTTGGATCTTTGCATCCTTAATGATGAGCTTCAAATTGGCGGGGAAGAAGGTGCAATGGAAGGGGCAAACCCTGAGTTTAAAACCAAGAGTGACACTATTACAAGGTCAACATTCGATTTCTATAGTCCTAGATAAATTGTTGGCTGAATTTTCAAATTTGTTTGAGGAACCTTCAGGGTTACCTCAAGCAAAAATTTGTGACATAGAATTCCCCTTTTGCCAAGAACAGGGCCAGTGGTGGTGTGACCATATCGCTACCCGCATCTCAAGAAAGATGAAACAAAAGCAACGTGAAAAGATACTACAATAGGGGATAATAAGGCCAAGTAGGTCACCTTCCTCTTCACCAGCCCCATTGGTCAAGAAGCATGATGGGTCATGCACACTTTAGAGGTTCAAGAAACAATATAGACTACCTTTTCAAGTGTGAACATCCATCCTTAAGAGTGATTCGTAAATATTTATAGGTGATTTCTAGAAACCTGTTAGTGTCATTCCAATAGTTTGTTTGTTTCAAATCCTAAGTACAGACTCTAAGAGTGAATCCTAGATCTATCATTTCTATTAATTCTTAATTTTATAAATTTCGACTCTAAAGTCTTAGATTCCAACACACTAAAAATCGACACCCCAAGATTTAAAATATCTACATGTTTTATCGAAATACCAGCATATTTGCTGTCAATCATAAACTAAATCACTTTAGTATCTAAGTTTAAGTTCACCAATGTCTACATGAAGGGGAAGGGCATAAAAAAGATTTAGCTTTGGCCCAAGAGCAACAACATGTGGCTAAAGGGTGTTAAAGGGATTGTTCAATGATCAAGAGTGAGATGAATTGATTTTGCAGATTCAAAAAGACTGGATGGTCTTGAAGTTTGTTTCCAACAAGTAACAAATCCTAGGAAAGAATACAACCCAGCAGCCTAACTTTGATGGTGTGAAGATGAGAAGGACGAAAAAACACAAACTGAAGCAACTAAACAACAAGAAAAAACAAATGAGCAACAAGAAGAAACAACTAAATAACAAGCTGAAACAATTGAACAGCATATTGAAACACCTGAATAAAATATTGAAACATTGTCTAGGTGTGATTCTAATACTTTTGTTTGTTTCAAATCTTAGGTGTGATTTATAGTTCAAACATAACCTATGAGTGAGATATAACTTGTATATTAATTCTTCGTTTTATAAGTTTCAGCTCTAAAATCTTAAATCCCCAACATACTAAAAATTTTACAACATGTTACAATTTCTAGGTGTTTTATCAAATTATTCAAACTCCTTTGTTAGTCATCCCTCAAAGATATAGTAAAACCATTGAAAAAGCATAAAATTTTTCTCCTTTTGATCTCTATCAGGCTTTTTCCATGTTATCTATCAAAAAACAATCAAATAAAAGCTCAAGTTCTTGAAGTTAAAAAATTGACTCCTATCATGAAACTTGAAAAAAATAGCTATTTAAATTCAGGCAAAGGACCAGCCCAATGCAAATCGTGAGCACAGGCAAATAACAAGCCCATGACAAAATAACTACTCAAACTCATGTTTCTGAAGGCATAGACAAAAACTAAAGCCATCAAAGCCTTGTGAAAATGTTCAAGTTAATAAAACAGTGGAAGAAATTTTATATCATGTTAAGAAATAACATATATATTAAAGATACTTCAAATTAAAATAGACATAATGGCTGCCTAGCTGCAATTTTAGAATTTCAAATTTTTGATTTTAGGTCTAACAGAGTGATATATCTTAAAGACAAACTTCATACAAATAAGGGTTTTACAAATATAAAAATGAATTATTTAGGTCAACTATAAATAAGAAGTTAAGTCACGTACCATTCCTCTAAATAGCTTATCAACAAGTAAGGTCCATGCCCGTAGGGCACAATATCATCAATAACACCCGGAAACAAATCATAAAATGATAGCACAATCAAATTGGAAGTATCCTGCAAAAGAATTGGAATAGGGAACAATAAACCATAGGTTGTATGGAAAAACTTAAAGAAAGATATCTGGGTATGAGTATTTATTAATAGATAAATAAAAAAGGCAGAACGAGTGACATAACATGAAAAAAGATGAGGCATTGTGTCATAAAACATCAATTGGATTCCTAAATTCCTAGTACTAGTTCAACAACGCTAGACCAAACTCTTGAATAAGGTCAATACCTGTATGGTTAACTACATAAAAGTACCATGACCACATTGAAAATGTCTTCAGCCAAAAATATTGCTTGTAAGAGATCCTTAGATCACAGTATGTGGTGAATCTATATGCCTAAAGTCATGAAACATGAAGATGAGTTGGTCTCAGGATATACTCATTGACTTCAAAATACTTCATATTACTTCATAGTGCATTAGCTTAGAAATTTTCATCAATCACTCTCCAAATCCATTTCCAAAATTTAATCATGCACATGGGTAACAAATTGTTGCATGACAATAAACACCAGCAATAAGAACTTCACAAAAAAATCAAGCATAGACAAAAAAGGGAACTGAGGTAATCCCTGCGAGAGTAGAGTGCTGGAAATAATTACTAACATCAGCAATTTTTCCATCTTTGCTTCTGATTACTTGAAGAAAATAACCTTCCTCTTTTCCTTCTGCAGTTTGTTGAAAGTATCCTAAAACAATACTGTCAGGACGCACCCACCTGATAGAGTCCACTGGTGTGGTCAATCAAGAGACAGTTTAGTTAAAATGCAGTACTGAAATAAGTCAGAAAGCAGTAAAAAAAGTTAACATTGGCTTTCTATCAAGAGAAAGACATGCATGCATAAAAAATGGATGTTTGTTTGCTTGAAAGCTCCTGAATTTTTCCAAGAAGAAGCAAAGAGTAAGAACTTTTTCGTGAGAATTGAAATAATAGAACACAAAAAATATACGAAATACCTTTGACAAGATTGTCATCAGCAGATCCACCAACCCATGAGTTGATAGGTAGAGACATGGAAAACTTTTTCTTGAACTTGGACGAGAAAACGCAAAGAGCATTGTCTCTGGCAACGGCAATGAGGGCTCCCTTAACACTCCAATCAACTTCAAAAGAAGAAGGCAGAACAAAGTAAAGAAGTTATATGAAGCAAAGAGTGTGCAGTGTAGAAAAATTAAAAAAAAAAAGGCCTGATGAAAATACCAGCGTCGACAGAGTGAAGAACATGTTGAAGAGAAGAACCAAGAGAACCATGATATAGCTTCCCATTGTCAGAAAGAACAAGATAAGAAGAGTCCGAACTCTTTCTTGTCCACAGAAAGTCCTTGATGACAGAATTTGGTTGGTTGAGGGAGCATTCCGAAGAAGGTTTTTTTAGGTCAGTATCGTTATTATAATTGTTAAGCATAAGAAGGGAAGAGAGGCTAAAGAAACAAATGCGACCAGTATCAGTAGCAACAGCTAAAGTGGAAGAGTCAGTAGAGAGAGCGAGGATGCGAACATTGCCAATGGGAACATGAAACACGCTTAAATCATGTATTGATGAACAAGAAGATGCCTTTCCCTTATTATCAGACTTAAACTCCTCCGACGCATCCATCACATCCTTAATCCTCGCACCAATAAACCCTAAACCCATGAATAATTAACGACATTTAGTAACGCATCATCAAGCAACAAAAGCATTAACTAACAAAAAAATGAAAGGGAGTGCGTGAAGTAAATAAGCACCGTCGGAGAGGGCAAGAAAGATGAGGCGGTGATGTTGGGAAACCGCTACAGGACGAGAGGGAGGGTTTTGGGTGTCGAAGAGCGACGATATGGGTATTGATTTCCCAATCCTATCGAAGTAGTAATCTGTCGTTTCCATATGCTCTCCTTCGTTCTCTTCTGCTGCTTCTTTGCTTTGATTCTCCATTTCCGGTTCTCTCAGAGACGAGACGAGCAAAGTTTCGTTCCCTTACTTTTGAATTCTCCTCTCTACCGACCGGTGTCTAAGCTAAGCCCATGTTTTCTTACTTGGCTATATATACATTACATATAAATTGGCACAACATGAAATGTTTTAGCCCAGCCCAGTTCCAAACTTCACAAACCATCCAACCAACCACCGGAAACTTAACGCCTGCTCCTCGGCTCTTCCTTCCTTCCCAAAAGATGAAACAAAAGTCTAAAGGAACAATTTTTCAGGATCGATTTGAATCTCCAGGCTATGTTGTTAGATAGCGAGATGTCATGTGTCCAGATTTTCATCACCTATTCCAGGGGATGATGACTATGCACAGCCTTCTCAGTTTTTGAATCTATTACCATATACATACATACAACAACCTCCGTTTTCAAAAACCATTAGCTTCTTACCGACCAAAGTAGAATCCCAGAACATAAAAATGCTTAATTGTTAAAAAAGTAGAAAACTTTGAGCCCCCACTGTGAACATCGGATGTTCAAAGTAGTTCAATGTCTGAACTCTACGGTTTCTTAGGTGGCCAACTTCAAAACATATCATATACAAGGGTCAAGATTTTTGCTTTGATCCACAACCAATGTCCATATATATACGTAGCTCGTCATAAGAATGCAGAGAACAGGGTTCTTTTTATCACAACAGCAGTTTAATTTCAAGGGATGTGTTGCCTTAGGAAGATTATTTTCTCTGGAACAAATATGTTCTTTTTCCACTGTAAAAAGTTGAACATGACACTGACTGAGAGGTTACACAGAAACAGTTTTAACAAAGGATCAGTATGCAGACAGCGAAGAGAAAAACTCTCTAATAACGAAAACGTGGAATTGACCAACTCTGTTGTTCATTGGAACAAGAAGTTAGCCGATTCCCACTCTTCTCGATCATATCAAAAGTAACTCTTCTCTGATCAGCTTGATGGCTTGCAGGTCTTCTCCTACTATTCAGCGTTTCTCTGGGGTCTCTGTTAGCGACTGGCACGGGCATGGCATCTAAACCCATCAACTTAGCTATCACTCCAGGCTTGCACCAAACCACGGTATCCCCTGGCAGTAAGGTTGGTGGTGGAAAACAATTTCTTTTCTTAGGACGACCAAAATGAACAATTGCAGATTCTCTAAGTAGGCGTCTTGATGGGTCACTGCAGCAAATGGATTTCCTCCTGCCAGCTGCATAATAATCCTGGTGCTGCTGCTGCAGGTTTCTGAAAGATGAACGATACTTGGAGTCCTTACCGTCAAGAGAAAAGCGAGGAGGGTATTGATTCAAGGCGTTTCTTGCTGATCTTAAGATATCAGAGTTGTTAACACATGACATTCTTCTGGTAAAGCCAACGTTAACAGAGTCGTTGTCATAGTAGTGGTGGTGGTGGACATTGTTAAGCTTGACAGAATTTCTTTCATTAATTATCGCCTCTTCCAACTCTAACTGTAGTATCATCTGCTCCAGTGTTGGGGATGTTGAGCTCCGATCATCATCAGCAGCAGCAGCAGCAGCAACAACAGCATCAAGAGATGTTGGGGTGGGCTGATGATCAGGACAGTGCTGTTGGTCAAGTGTGGAGGTTGAGGAGTGATCGCTGCAAAAGTTCCGGAAGCCTTTCCTCATTTTGGCTCCTAAGGAGTTCTTAAGAAAGTGAAAGGACAAGTCTTTCATGCTTGCATGCATGTACATAAGGATTGGAACAGAGAGAACACATATTATAGAACTTATCTTTCATGCTGGTGATGGGTAATTGATTAGAAAAGAATTCAAGATGAAAGTGTGAACGTTGTGAAAGAGAGGGAGCGGTGTAATGTGAGCTTTAATTAGCACAGTCAGACTCAATAATAAATATACAGAATAAGGAGTCACAAGATAGACGATGAGGCATTCACAAGCTTCCTCCCATTTCCTTACCTGAAAGGTCTCCCCACTGAAAGATTTTTCACACTCGAAGTAGAAATAACTCCAAAGGATCAAACTTTTAGCTTTGTCAGTTGTAATAAAAATACATGAAATTAATAAATTTTAAAATATGAAAAAAATTGTGAAGACTATGGATACATCCGAATAGAAAACATTAAAAAAGAAAACCCACGAGTATCAATCACATCACATCACAGAGAAAGGTGTTATCTTTGGGCCATTGACGTGAACGAAAGAAGGGCCGAAAGCGGGCGGAGTTTTGGGAACTATTCATTAAACTTCACCGTTTTGTATTCGGAAACAAATACGGATCGAGTCGCTCTGTAATCAGATTCCACCCTCATGCTTGCTATACTTTCTTCTTCTCGAGTGTTGGACGCTAAATTTTAGGATAGTTATCTTCTTCTCAGTTTCTGGTTAGTTCCCCACTTTTGTCCACCTCTCATTTCGTTTGGATTTTAGTTCTAATGTAAGTCGAACCTAATCATAACTGAGAGTGATTTTGCTTTCTTCTATATTATGCAATTGTGTTTGTTTTCTTTCTTCTTGTGCCTGTAAAGATTATGAATTTTTCGAATATCGTTGTTTTTTTTTCTGGGATCATTATTATATCATTCGCCTTTATATGAACTAAACAAGCTTGTCTTTTTTGCAAGGAAAGTAGAAGATCGAAGAGATGGAGTGTGTTGTTATTGTTGGGATATGGGAATGGTTTTTGTTTGTTTTGGCAAATCTTCCATTCCTTCTGGCCTTCCAATCCACAGTGCCAGCTTTCCTCTGGTCTCCTCATCTTCTCCATAATCAGTACGCCAAACCACATTCACTCACGCATACTTAATCTTACTTTCTTTTATTTGCAACTTTGCTTTTCTTTTCTTGTTGTTATGTTAGTGTTTAGATCCCTCATGTTCAATAGGGAGCAGGCTGCGGGTATTGTGCTAAAATTAAGACCTTTGTTTAGTTTGGGTCTACCATAAGAAGGAAGAACATTGCAAAGTAACATAATCTAATATCAAGGTTACATACATTGACTTGAATTGACGGTGTCAAATATGATTTCAAGAGGAGGAACTTGATCCATGTTGATCACATTTTACCCCAGTTCAAGACATTGTCCATTGATAAAGTGTAGACTAGGGAAAGATGGAGATACTATTCTCCTAAAAAGATTATAACTTTACATGGATTTAGTAATTCAATTGCCTGATGAGTAGGATTTTGGTCAAAAAGCATTCAGCAGTTGATTTGTTAAATATAGTCCTATTCATAGCACTTAAATCTCGTATCCAATATGATAATATATGTTTCAAAGGAGATATTTTTAGATGGTTTCCGGCAATGGTCCTTCATGCAAAAGTGTTTGAGGCTTGCAGCTTGTTGTCTTACTTATTTTTTCTTGCATTGCTACCCTCCCTTTGCGGTGTCTTCATGTTCTTTTGTACATGTCTTGTTGTCATACTGTTGATTGGTAACACTTTGTCAATACTTTGGATTTGGTACATGTTACTTGCCTTCACTTTCTTTTTTGTTTATATATGTTGCTTTTCATATTTTCTTTTTCATTTGAGTATGTATTGAGAGTTAATGTTTTATTCTTTACTACTGCAATATCCTACAGATTGCCAAATAATAAAATGAATGAAGCAGTGAATTATCTCACAATTTCTTCAAAAGATCTTGCCAAGACTGTTCTATCTGAAGGGGGCTGGTCAAACTTGCTGGTTCTAAGCTTTCTTCTAAGTGTTTTTTCCTTCCATCATTTCTTACATGTTTCCCCTCAAAGCTTTTGTGTTCCTTTATTTTTCAGTCTTTTGTTTTCTGTTGGGCGATTCATTGTTTATATCCTCTTTATTCGGCAGTGCTCGGAAGAAAAGCTTCAGCAGCCTTTAGATCTGGCCCTTGTTTTTGTTGGTAGAGAGGTAAGAACTTTGGAGCTCAATCTCTTTCCTTTCTTCCCCCACCCTCTTTCCTAGATGGGCTTAGCATGCAATTACTATAATATTATAGGTTATTAAATAAGATTTGCTGGCATTGCTTAGCTATAATCTTACGATACATATTCTGCTAATGATGCTGAGAATCAGGGCATCGTGTTCTTAGTTTATGTTAATTTCCAACGACAACTACAGTTTCTACTTACATCAGCATAGACAATTGGGTATTATTTTCTGCCTCCTTTTCTTTTGATCTTGACTCTTGTATTGCTGTAATTGATGTTGATAGGAAATAAACATGGTGCCACCATTTTCTTTCTCGATTCATTTATTGATTACATGCCCTTTCTTATTTGTAGCTGCTGTCATCTGACATTCCTGCAAACAAAAATGCAAATCTAGCTCTTGTTAACTTGCTTAAGGTAACTGAAGCATATACAGCTTTGCATATGTCTTCTTTGTCGGGCTTTCACAACAGCAGTCAAACAGGAATAGCCTTCTAATTCATGTTCTTATAGATAGTTTTTGTGCTCTGGATAGGTCTCCTTTAGACGATCCAATTTCTCTATGGCATTTCCATATGTTACTGCATCAGATGAGGAGAATATGGCAAATTCCTTGTTTTTAGGGTTTGCTGAAACTTGTGGGCAAGGTTTGGGGGTTGGTAGTGTTGCTTTTTCGGAGTCATGTTCTGTAGAGGATGAGAACTTTCAAAAACTTGCAGATCTGAATACAGTTCGTGTAAGTTAACTTGATGTATCGATAAATAATTGCTACTTTTGACACTTTCTGTCAATTCACTCATAAACTTTTAACTTTTAAACAAAACAGGAATATCTGGCTTCTAGGAGGGAAAAAGTGTCAAATGGGCCAGCTGATCTCATTGTCTTCTGTGTTGGAGGATCAGATTCTCAGAAAGGATTTGACCACATACATAGTGAAAGTGTGTTTAAAGTTATTTATTTTTAGTGTGTGCAAAATGTTTTAAATTTTTTTGGTCTCTTTGTTCAAGAGATTCATGCATAGATTGCTTGAACTGTGCAGGTGAAATTTTCTCTGAGCTTATCACATATTTGGAGATGCTCCGTACAAAATATTCAGTGCTCTACATTTCAGATCCTTCTCAATCAATTCGTTATCCTTCTCGAGAATTAGTGAGGTTACTTGCAGAAGATTCTAGAGGAAATGGATCACTCAATTCCACTGTCTGTGACGAAGTTTGCCAGATCAAATCATCACTGCTTGAAGGAGTTTTAGTTGTGAGTACTAGTTCAAGCTTCCATTTGGATCTTGTTTTCTCTGTTGTTACATTTCTTATCCAATTAGTTGATTGTTTTTGGATTATTTTTTATCTGTGAGATGATCTTTATGGAAGATGGCTCTGGGTTAATGATGTTTACGTTCATTGTTATCTATCAACTGTGGGGGAGCAAATTAAAGATCTAATGAACAAGAAACATGTTGCACTGGTTACTTCCAATTACGTAAATCAATAGTTCAAACCGCACTCAAAGGTAGGGCATTTCCCATTTTTATAGGAACTT
>JAOQMM010000002.1:24477172-24494414 GCA_027563515.1 Erythroxylum platyclados | reverse complement strand
TCATTGTGTTACTTTTGATTTTCGTCATGCAGCATGGAGTATTATATGCAAAAAACATACTACAAGACTGCATCCCTCATTTCAAACAGCTGCAAGGCAATTGCTCTTCTTGCTGGGCATACTACAGAAGTTGCAATGCTGGCATTTGAGTATGACAAGAATCTGGTTTGTAGATTTATATTTAATACTTCCTGTTGACTTTTTCTTATTATTCCTTTCACCAAATTACTATAGACTTATTATTAGTGGTTTTTATGCATGCAAGTTAGAGAAGGTGTTAAAGTTTGCATTAAATGAATCAAATTCTAGTATTTGTCTATAATCAAATAAGAACGCTTTTTGTAGTCTTATGAAAGATGAACAATGTGAGATGGAAGTTCTGCAGATATGTGCTTTTTCAGTCTGCATAATTGAACTCTTTTGCAATCAATTACATGCTATTTTAGTGGAGAAGTTTATAGATATTGATACTTCGTCTCCATAAAAATGTTTCAGTTTCTCTTCCCGTACTATGAATCTCTTTGATTACAATAGTTGATTCTTGTGACAAATATTCTCTAACTGTTGTATTTTTACAGGGATTGGCATTTCAACTGATAGATGATGTACTTGATTTCACAGGCACATCCACTTCCCTTGGAAAGGGTTCATTGTCTGACATACGTCATGTATCTCATCTTTTCTTATTATTAAACTCTCTTCATTGTAGAAACATTAATTAGTCAAGTAGATTTATTAACTATCCTCATTTGTATAGCTATTACTTGTTTTGTTGAAAAACTATGTATATCCTTTATGATCGATAGATGTCTTACATTAACTTAGGCATAAGATATTCCTTCTTCATGTATTATGTCACTTCCCTTTTCTTTGTGAACAGTAAAGGATCAACTTGGGCATCATAATAAATATCTGAACTCATATTGTTTTATTTTATTATCTTATATTGCTGATCTTCATTCCTGTGTAATCATGGATTCCTAGTATCTTCATTCCTGTGTAATCATGGATTCCTAGTATTTACATTCCTTGATTGAAGGTAGAAAGAAAATGAGGTTGACATAATTTCTCCTTGCTTTGAAATCTGTCATAGTTTCTTTTATCAAAGTGAAAATTTTTGGATGAAAACATGATTTTTGTATCTTGAGGTGTAATGTCATAGAAATATTTTCTGAGGCTAGTGTCAAATAATTAACCATTAAGGTAAACGAATTTTTAAAATTATTCTTGTGCTTTGAATGCTAAAGGCTGCTGCCAAACATCTCTTTGTTGCATTTACTTTCGTTCTGTACTCCAGACACCTTGTTTCTATTTGCTTTTGTATAGCCAAGTGATTTACGATTAGTATATGATTGATCATAATAACCGATTTGGGAATAGGCTAATTTTACAGGGTATAGTAACAGCTCCAATATTATTTGCAATGGAGGAGTTTCCTCAGTTGCGTGCAATAGTTGATCAGAGCTTTGATAAACCTGAAAATGTTGATATTGTAAGTTTACACTGAATTGTCCTGCTTACATCTCTAGTAGTGTTGATTTTGCAGATGTTAAATGAATGATGTGACATGTTGAACTGCTGTGAATTGATGAAATTCTTCAGTGGTGAACTTTACCGTTAATTTAAATCAATTTGGATCAACATGCTAGTCATTTCTGATAAAATAATGTCCATATTAATCTTTCCTTGCAAGAAGTTTGAGTTTTCATGGACTTTTAGTTTGATTATAAAGTGCTAATACTGAGAATTTTGGTTTCTGAATAAGACTTCTCACTAGACTGTTCTGAGGAATAGCACACATTGTCAGATATATTTTTCTTTCACCTAATTGTAGTTTTAATCAATCAGTTTTATTATCACTAAGCTTTGCTAGATTGCAATGATTTACATTTTTATGCCCAAAGTTTCTTCTTTTTTTTTTTTTTGGGCTCAACTTAGAAGACCTGGTGTGATCCCTCCAAGTTGAAAATCTTTTTCCATTAGTTTTTAACCCGTATTATTCAGATCGATTTCTTTCCTCACGAGTGATTGAACCTGGCTGCTTTAGTTGTTTGATATTGGATGAGCCATGATCTACTGTTATACTTGTTCTGTTTTTCTTTTCTAACGAGTATAAGAATTCTGAGCCTATGAGCCACACAGCTGTTAAACCTTATGTTTGTAAAACATAGGCCCTTGAGTACCTTGGGAAAAGCCGTGGAATTCAAAGGACAAGGGAGTTAGCTGCAAAGCATTCTGAACTCGCTGCACAGGCTGTTGATTCTCTACCAGAAACCGATGATGAAGGAGCAAGAAAGTCAAGGCGGGCATTGGTTGATCTCACGCAAAGGGTGATTACAAGAAATAGATAGTAAACAAAGACACTGACCATCGATTCTAAACAGTACTTCCTACCGGAATTTTGCTTAGCCTTTTTCTCCATAATTGTTGTTCCTGTAATCTTAGGCCCAGTTCCTGCTGTTTTTTCACTTCTCATTACTATTTTTAAGACCATCAAATTTGTTTCTGGAATTTGTAAATCACGTTTCCTGAGTGCAAGAATACACAGTAATAGATGCAGGTTATGTTCAAATGACAGAAGTTGGATGTAATCTCTAGTGTCCTAGCTCATTTCCTTTTTGACAATGCTCATTTTCTTCAGCATATTCTTCTGGTTTGGTATTTATTTTCAGAAGCAGTAATTGTTCCTCATTTTAACACTTGAAAGCGGGAAAACATATATAGCTCTTTTTGTAGGCTTCTGTTTGCTCATGCTGCACTTGCAAAAAAATCCTGCAACTAAAGGTTTATTAACATTCTTTGTGCCAACTGATAAATTTATTGGTTTACAATGTTCAGGTTGCATGCACGTGTTCGATTTTGATTGATAAGACTTAATGAGAAACTGCTTTCCCCAATTCTTGTTTCCTTGTTGAAGTTTCCGTTAGAAATTAAAAATAGGCGATAATTCTGAAATGCAAGCTCTGTGATCCTTCTAAAAAAGTTCATTACGAACATCATTAGTTTATAGATGGAAAGGTAAGAGCAAAACATAACACATGAAGTTGATCTTTTTTTCTCATAAGGAACAAATTACAATTGTAACAGTTTCATATGGCCATTCGTCTCATCTTCATATTGATTAGTCTGCAAGTAAGACTATCCAAAAAGAAGAGAGCAAGGCATCTAAGAAAGCATAATATTAACATACAAAAATCTTATGATTCATGGGGTTGAACTGAACCTCTCGTATTATACATCACTTGTTTCAACATCATGCTCTAATTTAGAATATTAAGTCTCTTGACATTGATTTCTCATCACTTTCCGGAGCAAATATCCTCTAGAACTCCGTCAGTTGACATCTTGGGACATGAATGCAGCCCATGCATCCTGTAAACAAGTATATCAGAGTTCACTTTTGTTGTCTGTCAGATCATTATACTGCATTTACCAGTCCGTATTACTTCCTAGTCATCTTGCTCTTATTAAAGCTTGTACCTAATTCTCAGTTTTGTGTTAAGAAATTTTAGGGCATAAAAATTCTGTATCCCTTCCTACTACAACCAAATAATTTTTACCTGAAGGATAGAAAATGCCTTCTCGGCTATAAATTTTTGCGGGACCGTGGCTCCCCTTTGTTGTAACTTATCTGGATGGAGACATAATCTTGCTTTTTGGTAAGCCTTCTTTACATTTGAACTATCGATAAGATTTGTCAGAGGGATTGCAAACCAACCGCTATCAGGCCATAGAATCTGAACTCCATTCAGAGAAACAAATTATCCATCATTTAGGATGTCTGCTTTGTGGACTGTAATTAATCATTGAATCCATCAAACACAAGCTGCAGAACTGATAGCAAAACTATATATAACTTACATGATGCAGTGTCGAGAGAAGCAAGCGGATATTTGTTCCCTTGCTGGCAGCCCACAAGTTGACTTCTTGTTCCAGGACCTCCAGCTCCATCTGTGGTGTCATGGAAAGGAATTTTTGTATTTCAATCACCAATTTGGCCAAGATGTCAAAAACACCTAATTTCAAAAAGCCTATTGATTTTGTAGATTTCTGATGATGCATATTCTTTAATGGTCTCCAATTCAAGCCAATTTATTATTCTAAAAAAGATCTGCTCATTTATAGTATTCTTTTGTATTTGGATGCTCACATTTTTTTCTGATTGCTCTCTGTACCTTTCTGCATCCCGTTTCCTTAACTCGTCCTGCAAAGCAACAAGCATAGGCATTGAACAATAAGTTCCGAAGGTTCTTCTCCACATTCTCATTGGATCAGTTCAAAGTTATGGGACCATAATATTCATTATCAACACGATACACACAATTTCAAAAAATAAATGATACTTTTTAACTTCTGTATTAACTGGGTTTAGTGTTACACTAGTTTAATGAAGATGCTGAGTGAAATTGCAAAGATATGTGCTTGTGGTTCAGCATGTGTAGGAATTATGAAATATGAACCATGTGGTCAGCATGATGGGAAGATTTACATGTAAAGGTTTGATGTTTTTAGTGCTACTATTGATGCTTTATCCAATAGATCACTGATTCCTGGCAATACTGAAAATGATCAGAAGTAACAAAGAGTGCCCTCCTAGAAAAAGTTTTTGACTAGTTATCCAAATAACAATCCAGTACACAGTTCAACAACAGTTGTACCAAAATTTGATATAAAAACTTTTGCTTTTTATGCTTCCAGAGAGTAGTACTTTACCATTGAAGATTGCATCCTTTCATGTCCGTCTGTTTTTTGCACGATAAATTCATGTGCAACGGGTATTTCTACACATAATTCCAATGAAGATCATGAGAACTGGCAATTTTTCGGAGTCCAGAACTTGAAGATTAGGTTACATTCTTAAGTTAAGCCATTACCTTCTTCCTCAACAGAATGCTCCTTTTCAGACTGTCTGTCAAAATCACTATGCTCCTGAAACTTCTGCTTAGCCCATGCGATTGCTTCATCAATAGAAACCGCTTCACCATTACCCTTCCTGTGATCAGAATTGATCTCAATCACGTAGGAACTCATAACTTCATCCTCCTCATGCTCCATTTCTTCATGTGTTAGATCACACTGCATAGCAGCCTTTGCCTCTGGTTCTTGACAAAGTGAAGAGGCTGGAGATGAAGGAGAGTTGAGTTCAAAATCATCTACCGACAACTTGATACTTGGATACGAATTGGGTTCAAGAATTGTGGTTTCTGGCGATGAGACCTGACGAGACACTCTGAAACAGGAGCTACTCAAGTTCTCCTTGTATTCACGTTCCATGTAATAGCTGTTGGAATGGGAATGAGGACTGCAGTGAAACGATGGCATCCCATGCCTTCTTAGTTGTTCCTCAGGATCCATTGCGATTGAGTTCCATCTGCAGGGAACATTGATTGGCCTATGCACAGATCAACATCTTAGAATTTGTTCCAAATTTGGTAAACAGAAGAACAATACCAGTTCAAAGACGGAAACAACAGTGGCATAAATGTCAATTAAATATCTAAGTAAGCAAAAAGTAGCTCAGACTTAGTACTGCTTATCTCACCTCAACTTTGAAGCAAAGGAAGACAATGCCACGTCATCAACGGCAACCGTTCTTCGCAGAGGGCTTAGCTCCTCGGAGCTCAACACCGACGACGAGTTTGACTCCGACTTCCCCTTCGAATTCGACCTCGACCGCTCTACCGACCTCCGCAACTCATCGGCCGACCCAAACACGTCACTATAAAACGCTCCTCCCCTCGCCGGAATCCTGAAAGCGGGCAAGCTGCGGCCACCACTCTTCTTCTGTGTCGTAACGAACTCAGGCTGCCTGAATATCTCTTCATAGAAAGTACTCGACGGCCTAGTAACGTCGCCGGAGAATTTTCGCGACAGAACACTCCGCGGCGGGCCGCCAAATACGTCTGCGAAATCGTCGGGATCGAGAGCCTCCATGGATCGCCTGGCGGCGGGCCCTCTAACAGGGTCCTCCGTGGAGCCTCGCGGTGGGAGGGTCGCCGGCATTCCCATACGCATCCTCCACGACTCATCCATTATACTAAATCACACAGATTAATCACTTGTAAGTTCTCAACTTATTTACACACTAAATATATATATGTCTATGTAGGCGTGGGAGTGAGTAAATGAAGTTTTGTTGCTTAGGAGCTACAGTTTATGTGTATATATATGTGGAGAAGAAGAACAATGAGGTTTTAGAAAAATACTTGTTTTGTTTACTCATGAAAGGTTTGATGCTTTTGGTTTATGGGTTTGTTTTGTTATGTGTAGTAGATATATATGTATGTATGTATGTAGAAATGAAAAGGAAGATGAATTCTATATGTAGTACATTGACAAAGAAAGATGGCTTTGGATGGAGAGAAGAGTTTGATTCCCCACTGCCACTAGACACACATTATGTGATGATCTGCTTTTTTGATGGGTATAAATCTTTCCTTGTTTTGTTCCTTTTGGTGGGGGAGAGAGAGAGTTTGGGAGATTTATGCTGCTATGCTATGGCCTGATTTGTGGGTCTGCAACTTTCTACTATGAAGATTATAGCCATAGGAGTCAAAATCTGCTTTCTTCTAATATCAGGAACTGCAAATTTTTATGTTCATAAACTTGGCTTTTTATTACACCATAACCCACTCAACTCAAAGATTGCAGATAATTAATGAAACCTTAACTTAATCCAAAAGTATTAACACTCCTAATCATGTCAAATTCAGGGATTAATAAGCATCTCACAAAGTAAAATTTCAAGTCATTAACGGTACAACTTAGTAGAGATGTATCTAGTCCACGAGGAAATATGGAAAAGTTTCAAGCAAGAGTATGATTAAAGTTTAAAAACAAAGTCAATAAAGCAATTTCGTATCTTTTTCATTTGTACCTTTCAATTTTTCAATCACAGAGAGAAGAAAATGATTAACTAAATGTTCTCTCCCTCTCTTTTCTTAGCTCTCCTTGCTCATTACATACTGGTAACAAGAAAACTACCGTTTGGTACTATCACTACTAGGTTCTTGAAGATACTGAAAAGTACTTAAAGAAACTGCAGAGAAATGGGTTTTCTAGTTCTGCAAAAATTAAAAAGCTCACGACTTGGATAGTTTGTAAGTGAAGAGGCACCATTTCTTTCACCTCTGGAGTACTCTCCCATTTCTAGGCAGATGCAGCTCATAATTCAGTTGCAGAAGCTTGTTCACTGTTATTTTTTATAACTTTTCCACCTTCTATCAATATCTGCCATTACCTAAAACTTTTGTTGGGTAATGTGAGCTGCTAGTATTTAAATTGCTTCTTCCATGATTGCAAATTGTCTTGACAAATTATGATGCTCTGATTTCTAAGCATGGAAAGATAAAGATATCTTTTGACGTGGAAACTTTTTCTTCTTGATCTCTGCTCTTAAGAACATGGTCATCGAGGAATAAGGTTCAGTTAAGTCATAAAACAAGATGCATAACACCTTGTATTATGTCTTCTTTACTTTGTAGGTGTAGTGTATGTTATTGTCTGTGATCACCATTTCTGTCAGGATAAACTGTTTTCAAGTTACTGTTTCCAGATATTGATAATCATTTTAGTCTAAATTATATCTCGGAACCTAAACTAGTATTGATGAGAACCTAAACTAGTACAGTAGAGTGTTTAAATTGACAGAAGATTAAAAATACACAATATACCAGATAGCTTTTTTATTAATGATAGGGAAAGCTAAAACTGATTTGTCCACTTTAATGGAGCTTCAAAGTTCAAACTTTGGTGTCATCTTTATAATTTTTGATGTACATAAAAATATATATCATATCTTAATTTGTATAGTGATGTTATATCACCAACACATCACACTCTATCTCAAACCATAGCTAGATCCATCTGTTGCACATTGATGTTGGAACCTCGAAAGAATAGGCTTGGACCAACTACAACTGTGTTTAAGAGTTACTTGAGACATGCTAACAAGCTCAGTTACATTGGATCCTGGAAGGCTGGAACTTGATTAAGTTTGTACAATACAAGTTAGCACCTGTCTGTGCAAAATCAGAGGTTTTGGATATATATGACCTAGTAATTCCTGATTTTGACAGCCTCCAGTATTTTGTGTCGTAAAGCAAAGCAGAATATTACAGGCAACAGGACATCCTGAAAGCGCAGATAGTTCTACTTGGCTAGAAATCAGGGTTTAAGACAAGAGAGCAGTGAGTTAGAGAAACAAACAAATAGCTAAGAAGTTGGTGCTAAGTCTATTAATCAACATACTTCAGTCCAAATTCAGCTGCCAAATTTAATGATGTTTCATTATGCCTGAACTGATGTTTTCATACATAAATAGGATTAGGAATACTTATCATGGGAAAAAGTAAATCAACATGTTTAAGAAAGTGTCATTCTTTGGTCCTTTGATTGCCAGTTGCCAACAAAACTGAGCCAAAGGGAAATCTCTGAAATTGAATCATGGCCTTGGCGTGCAAATTTCACATTGATAGTTGATCTGCAAATGCAATTATATGATTAATTTAAGCAGAAATACAAGCAGTTAACAGTAAAACTTATTTTTGTCTTTATTTTTTGGCAAAGACCCGTGTTCTTTCTTTCCCTGTGCTTTCATATCTTATTTTCTCTCCAATGTAAAGTTTGGAAGAAATATAAAATTTCTAGACACCTCTTTTATTTAAAAACAATTCAATTATCTAGTAAAAGAGAACTTTCTTCGGATTCTTTTTGCATGTCTAGAACAGGAAGGCCTTTTTTTAATACTGTTGTTTGAATTAACCAATGTGGTATAAACTTTTGGAGCTATATTATTTCCGATCAAACAAAACAAATGGAACAACCGTGAAAACGTTATTTACTGCATTCAAGTCTTAAATCATGTAAATCATAGATCAAAAGAAATATTCGAAAGATATTAATATCATATTCCTTTTCCTTAAATTGTTTTTTACAAAAATATGATTTCTGCTACTTGTGGAAGGAAATAGGGAGTTAGCTGTAATGAGCAAAGGTGTATTGAGAGGGGCAGGTGAGTGAAAGGACGATTGACACCTCAGGAGGGGACAACGTATGCAGCAAGTTGATTGTCATCCAAAAGCTTTATTGCCTTTCTCCTTTTACTTTCCAACCCACATGATCATTAACCCTTTAAAGCAAAGATTAGCATCACTCACCCACAAACTTACTCACACGTCACTCTAGTCGGAGATCTTTTTTCTTTTTCTCTGGGGTTGCAGAACTCAATTGTCTAATGTTGAACTATATAATTTGAGGTAAATCTTCTAATTATAATTCGATAGGAAATGGCTTTACAGGTTACAATTTGAACAATAAGAAGGGGAGCAAAAAAAAAAAAAACTATCTTCCTCAACCACTAAAGCCAGTTCCTGGAAACACCATGCTAATCAGAGATGCCAAGAAAAGAGAGAGAGACCGTAAAACAATAAAGAGATTAAACCATATTCATCATTACGTATTAAGATGATACAAACATGACTATCTTTTTAATCTATTAGAGTAATCTAAACTGCTTACTTACGCATGTTTCAGTATGCATCATGTTGTGCCTTGTGGTCCACAGCACAAACCAAAGATAATACTGCTCAGTGTGGTGGGGAAAGGGAACATCCATTATTAAACAAAACATTACTTGCAAAGCAACAGATGACCCTTTTCTTTATGCTTTCATTGCCCTCCAAAGTTGCATTTTATTCAGCTGATTTTCCACTTACCTTTATGCTTTTCAAAGCGGATAACCAAAACACTGCTGACACCCAGACTAAATTATTATGAACAAGAAAAAGAAATGGATGACTTGCAGTTGTTATTTAATATGTCTTATACATGTAATTTATAAGTATTAACCTGCGGAATTAGGTGATTTGAACCAGTGACTAATGCACAATGAATAATAGCCTCGGAGAGGAATCTAATACATAGTGTGGACAATTTGTCTTTCAACTAGCCAAAGGAATAGACTAATCGAATTTGTCCTAAAGTAAAAAATATACAAAATACATGGAATTTAGTGAACCAGTCAACAGTCACCATCAGTCAAAGAGATACGAGTCTTGTATTCAATTATTAGCAGAATTGGAAGTACTACTCTACCACCTTCATATTCATATTCATGAGCATCAAAGTGAATACTATTATATTGTACACTAACAACAGAAGAGACTGCTATATAGTTTCTGCTCAGAGTACTAGAGGAACATAGCCATGAAATCCGACTGCAATTGGATAAGAGATTCAACTAATATGGTCCTGTTTAGGGACTATTAGAAACAGGATTCCATGAACTACTTGGTAGGAAGTTTCTTGTATGTTTTCCCTTTTGAAGGTACGAATATCGAATCTAATTCGTATGATAATTGCAAACAAATGTGTCTGACGTATTTGATAGGAAGACAAATAAGGATCTTCCAAACTCGCTAACAGCTAGATACACCAACCCAAATATATTTAATTATAGGTTGGAGAGACATGTACCTTCCAATGCTGTAGTACTTTTTTCATATCAATGATTCAAGACTCAAGTCCAGACTTGTCCTGAATCAATGAAACTGTCCGATTTTAAATAATTTCTTAATTTAGGAAATATTTACCCTAATAGAAAATTCAATTCAAAATTACGGTTTTAAGTTCTAATACAACTAATGATTTTAGAGGTTGTCAACTGATAACCTTTTAAAGCATGGAATAATGTGTACAGAGGCATATGCATAATGTTTGGAAGGATCTAAGTGTGTAAATAACTTTGCTATTCTGTTTTGAGGTCTAGACATAAATGGATTTGCTCATTCAAAATCGGTTTTTGAGGAGAACCAAATGGTTAATAAGGTTGCTTTCATTTGCTTGTATTGGTGTTCCTTCTCAGGCTTCTACCTCTGGATCTTTCGTCAAATGGTATCCAAAACATTTTATGTCCTCCAACTATATAAATAAAAAAAAAAAGTCAGTTAGAAAAAGAATATGAACCGGAATTCATATTCCAGAAAGAATTAATTGGTCCAACCGATTTTGGAAATTTATCCATCAAATTATCAGTGAGATATTATCTTCCTGCTACTGCTAGCCCTACCAAGAGGCCTTTAACATTTGAGGATTCAGATACTCTTGGTACATAATTGCTAGGGAAGTATTAAAAATAGACTGCTCTTTGGCCTTTCCAAGACGAGAGAGAAACAAAGAATTGGAAGTTGGTTCAACTCGAACAAAAAATATATAATGCTTCATTGCAATAGCACTTGTTAATGCAAAGGCAGCTGCATCAAATTCTGGTGCCACTGATAATAAACAAAAGAGATGAAGACATTTACACCCCTTACATTGACTCATTCTTAAAAATCTTTTATAGTTTAATACCTAAAAAAACATCTTTCTTTGTTAAATATGTACACAAATCTTTTATTAATTTTCCTGTCAAACTTTTTCACAGAGCTAATACGTAATCACGTTACAAGTAAATTATGTCAACCTTTTCAACAAAAAATTAATAAAAATATGTATCAATTCAGTGATGTATGAGAATTTTTTTGAATATTAAAAGAAATCTTCAAGAATGAGTCAAACCATACAAAAAGTATTATATACTAAACCAAAAGTATGATTTTATGCCTTGAAAGCATCAAGCCAAAACACGGTGTAGCTCCCAAACAGTTTCAGGGACTCCCCACCTTTTGTTTCGCTGTGCGTTCATATTGCTAACGTGAAGAAACAATACAAGCTATCATGATACAATTGAATACCTTGACACCAATGCATTAGCCAAAGGGATTGTCTGTTTCAATTATTGTTGATAAGCGGCATTGCCTCCCATCATGATGTTTAGCCAGTATATTTAATCTTGGCTGAAAATGCAAACTGCAGAAAGGCAAACGAAACTCATAAATCTGCTGTATATCATAGTGAGACTTATCTCCCAACAAAGAAGTCACAAAGGGGTGGGTACAAAGGCATTAATTTACCTGTCCTTAGCCACCTCAAACTCTGATCAACTAAGACCAGATGTCACAAGCATTCAATTCCCAGACATCATTTTTAATGGCGTGAACCACTAACTGACGCCCTTCTTTCAAAAACTCCACCAGTCTTTCGTAAAAGATTACCTGCATACATAACCAACAATTGGTCAGTTATTTGGCTCTGGTTTAGCATCTTTACTACTTCATCAGTACAGCAAGATGTCCTGTTATGAATAATTTTCGTTAAAGAGAAAAAACGAAGAACAGAGGAGAAAAGAAGAGAGAAGAATCCAGGAGGAGGAGAGAAGGCAGAGAAATACACAAGAAGAGACAAAGGCCAATAGCTAATTTATATTTTTCTTCTGCTAGGGAAACGGTTACAGGGTATTTTTATACTACCCGTATGCTGTAACATTTTATACATAACATGTCCATCATTAATGACCTTGTTCACAGTGATTGGCTTCAAGTTCACATAGAAACTCCAATCGCTGCATGATTCAACAGATTTAAGAAAGCTTTAAAAAAGTGCTTGATTTGTACAAAGCACTGCACCCGGTAAGCCAACATGGATCTGTCTATTTCTAATCATCTTCTTTTTCCCTGCACCATCACACAAAGTTTCTATCTTATACCCCTAGATACATTTCTGCTTTCCTCACAGCAGGGAAAGTGGTACAGTTACCATTGAAACTAATTTCTGGCGTTATGAACATCACTATAATATCACATCACCTAAGCTTGGAAAAACTGCCTGGGCATATGGATATTGTTACGGTGTAATTTTTAACCTAAAATCAAAAGATCCCATCTGTTCATATCAAGTCACTGTTTGAATAATTTACAAACATAATTAAACTGTTACCTTCTTAAGTGTCACATCAGTGACCTAACCTATAACTCAATGAAATATGCAAAAAGACAGTGCAAAATGGAAAAAAAGAATCATGAAACACATACGTACTAAAATGGAAAAACGTCATACTGAGTTGGAATCCAACGAAGTTCTCAAAACTAAGAGTGCATCAATCATGTGCAAAGAATGCATTAGCTTCGCAGATGCTGCTGCCAATGAGGTAAAACATGACCACGCTCAACAAACCTTAGAATCAAGTTGTCTGCCTCTGCTGATTTTCCTTCCAACAACAGTTTCTTGCTTACCTTCTCACACAACTTCAAATCAGGAATCAGATTTCGATTAAACATCCGACTAGCCACTTTATAAGCAGAAAAAGGATTCCCTTTCCTCATGTAACTTTCCATCAGCACATGGCATGTTTTGGCGTCAATTCTTGAGGCTGTTCGCAAAATCTTACTAAGGAGTTTATCAGCTGCTTCCGTGTTTCCAAAACTACAGAGCTTCTCAATCACTTGATTATATACTGTCCTGCACTTCTGCCGTGAAAGCATTTTATCTAATAATATCAACAAATCATCCACTTTGCCCATTTGGCAATAATGATGAATCACTGTTCTATATGTCACAGGTGTAGGATTCAGACCCTTACTAAGCATTTTTTTTGTGAACTCAGTAGCTTCCTGTATTCTACCGTTCCTTGCCAATGCATCAACTATAGCTGTATAAGTTATGGTATCTGGATGTTTATTTATTAGATACATGTCATCAAATAATGACAAAGCTGCTTGTACATCATCCTTCTTGCAAAAGCCATGAATCAAGGTAGTAAAGTTTACAACATTGACAGCACAGCCCTTGTTCAGACACTCTTCCATGAACAGTTTTGCCTCGTTCATTTTCCCATCGAGGCAGAGTGACTTGATTAATAAATTAATTTCAACTGGAGTTGGGAAGAAACCCTTTCTAACCATCTCCCTGACGACATCACATGCATCCAATAATTTTCCCTCTCGCTGCAGCCCATGCATCACAACACTATACGTGATAGCATTTGGAGCCCACCAATCTTCCTCACTCATATTCATCATGTCCCTAGCCTCTAATGACTTCCCATTTCGACAAAGCCCATTTAACAGGGCTGTATATGTCACAGCATTTGGCTTGCAACCATGCTTATGCATTTGTTGAAGCATCTTTTTAGCTTGCTCTATGTTCCCAACCTGACAAAGTCCATTGACAACAGAAGTGTACGTCACCACATCAGGTATACAACCCTTTTTGAACATCGCATTCACAATTTCTTTTGCCCTGTCCATCTTTCCCATCTTACAAAAAGAGTCAACAATTGCACTGTACTCAACCTTGTCAACACAAAATCCTATTTCATCTGCTTCCTTTAAAAACTCAAGCGCTTCATCTGCATGGCGATGCTTACAAAGCATATGGATCACAGTATTGTAAGTAACCTGATCTGGTAGTAACCCACTTCCCTCGCTCATCTTCTTCATTAACTCTCTTATCTCTTTGATCCGTTTGTCCTTGGTAAGAAAACTGATAACAGTGTGATAACTAACTTTATCAGGGGAGCATCCTTTGAATGGCATTTGATCAATTAGCTCAATGGCATCTTCAATTCGATGAACATTGCAGTATCCCTTGATTAAACAATTATAAGTTATCACATTTGGTGCAATTCCAACAAGTTGCATTCTTTCTACAAACCTCAATGCCTTTTCCAACCTATTTGCCATCAGTAAAACATGAATAGCAGTATTACAAGTCAACAAATTTGGTTCAACACCTGCTTTGTGCATCAAAGTCAACATCTGCATTGCACTCCTCAACTTACCCGCCCGACTATATGCCAACATTACATGACAATAAGCTTCCGGACAACGATAGATTCCCCTGCGAGTCATGAGGCGGAGCACCCTCCTAGCACCCTGACAGAGCTTAGTTTTACTGAGGACCTCAAGCATTGCACAATATACAATCGGGTCGTGCCGGTAGCGCCATTGCCGGTCAGCCCAATAGAAGAACTGTAAAGCAACTCTTTCATCAGCTTGAGACTGCAAAACAGCACAGACTAGTTGTGGCTTCAGACTTCTGAGTAAATGCCTCAACTCCCCTTCAAGCTTAGGGTTCCAAGCAGACCTAAGTTCAATCAACCTACAAATTTCTCTCACCAAAGGGTGTCGAAAATCCTCATCCCCAACCTCAATTCTCATAACCTCTTCCCTTTGCCGATTAAACCCATCAGATGATCTGAAAACCATAAACTCATTATCATCTTTATCACCACAACTTTCATAACCACCTTCTCCCACTTCTTCCTCATTATCATCCTCCTCATCTTCATCCGATTCTGGTACCTCGCTATAAATACCCAATCTAAAATTTTTAGCTATTGTACAATTATCATCTTCATAACCCATTAGTCCATACTTGTTAAAGCGCTCATTATTAGGATTGCAATTCTCATCAGCACCAAAACTAATGCTAATTGTTTTTGAAAATATGAGTGAGAGAAAAGAAAAATGACACGAAGGCCTAACCTCTGCTGAAATGGAACCGAACTCAATCCCAAGCACAGGTGCATGTCGCCGAAATAAAGCATCAAACTTGCAACTATTACCCACAGCCTTCGACAACTTGAAACGAAAGGGCATTTCAATATACTAGTTATCAGTCACAAGAAAGAAAAAGATTGGACCATTATATAGTTGGATTTGGTATGGGAACAACACGGCGGAGCTCAGCTTTTTACCGAGAAAGAAGCAAAAGAACAGTGATTTTGTCGGTTAAATCACAGCCGCCCAAATATCGGTCATGTGCGTGAGGTCATTTCACCGGTTTCAGATCGAGACAAGCACACCAAATCAGAGACTTTGTTTGAAGCTCAACAACGACCGTTGATAATCATGACCGTGATTGGTTGGCTCTGATCTTCCTCGGGACCGGCTGCTCCAGCGCCGTAACCTAATGCAATGTGCTTGATCCAGCCGTCGAATTCGATTGCTCCCAGGCGGTTTCTGTCCCGTCGGAGAAAAACCCTAACTACAGGTTCAAAGTTGTTTCGAGTGATCCTTCTTTTCTTTACATATATTATGTGGGGAGTGAGGACAGGCACAGCTATGTATTGATCGATGAGGGATAGGCATCTAGAGAGCAAGATCCAACGAGTTGATGCAATTTTATGTTTAATTCTTCATTCAAGTAATTAAGAACTTGAATATAATCAAAAGTACATATACACATAAATATAATTAATTATTCAGATCTTCCAAAGGATCATGCCTGTTTCATATTTGCGGATACCTGTGGCTCATGAACATGCTGCTACATTTACACAGAACTCCGTCAAATTATGAAAATAATTTATTTTCTCTTCTTACTCTGCCTAATAGCTCCATTATCACTAAGAAGACCTCCATTATCACTAAGAAGACGCTAAAAGAATTGAAACAAATGGCTTCTAATATATCGATTCAGCATCTGAAGGAAAATTTATTATTGTCCTAATTCTACCTACATTGAACCTGAAAAATCTCTCAATTACAAATTTTCCAAGAATTGTATCGATAGGTCCTAAGTTATGTGGTAGATGCACATCTATAAAGAATCCATTTTAATGCCTCCAAATTTTGAGGTTTGAAAACATGCCTGGATTATGTGTGGAAATGATGAGGACGCTTTCCATCTCATTCAAGAGCTCTACATAATCAAATGTCCTGCGTTCAAATATACTCCACCTCGACACCTTCCTTCATTGACTACGCTCCAGATTAAATGGATGTAAGAAACTTGTGACTCCACTTCCAAGAGTTCCAATTATCCTCGAAATGGACTTATGGGATGATTTGCATGCTCTCACTTTGCACAATGGCAAGTTCCTTTCAACTTTTAGATCTCAAGGTCCTCTGCTTGAAAGAATAGGGCAACTAGGTTTTTGTGGTTTGTTCAATAAAATTACCTTCATAAGATCTCATAGCGACGACATAGAAAAATTAAAACATGTACCTCCATAAAGCCTCAAATGCAAAGTATTTTCACTCACTTTCATAAGTTCAATAAGGAATGAGACATACCTTGTAGGTCTGTGCACGTATTCACATAGCTCAAGTCATGCTTCAAATCAAATTTCACGGAATTAAGAAATTTTGCAACGTTTTAGAACGTCGTACAATTTACAAGGTGAAACATCATGGCGCTACAGATAAAGGTTCAACGTGAAGGTTACTTATGCTCCAAATCTCAATTTAGCTTACGGTGACAGTAGAATTTGAAAACCAATATGTGGGAAAGTCCTTATTGATGACCAAAGCTTGTAACTACGAACAAGTATAACAAAGGGGAATAAAAAACTTAAATCAACAAGTTTTTTATTAAATTTAAAAACAAAAATTAAAAACTGAAAACATATATAAAAACA
>JAOQMM010000002.1:24440773-24458858 GCA_027563515.1 Erythroxylum platyclados | reverse complement strand
TCACAAGTTCTTCACTATTGGAATGAACTTCCTGCCAACTCTAAAATCAACTTAATTATCATAGATGGCCAATGGTGGTTGCTGAAGAAGAGAAGACTACCCGAGTAAAGGATTATGTCGCCGCACATGGCCACCGGAAATGGGACAATATACAAGACCGACTCCCAGTGTCTGTATGTTTGAAAATAGCAGCCATGCACCCTCCGTCGGCACTGAATGGGCGGGATACAATCTGTAATGCTGGACTGACTCGGGGACATTTACTGTCAATTCGGCTTATGATAAGTTATGCCATAGTTCTTGGAATCTCCCGGCTAGCCACTGGAAAATTATCTGGCAATTCAAGGGACTGCAACGAATTTGCACCTTCCCTTGGCTAGTAGTGCACGACAGACTATTGACAAATTTGGAAAGATATCGTCGTCACATTAGTACTGTCCCACCACACTTATGGGATGATTTTCTAGCAGCAGAGCCTAAGCCTTGGTTGCTGCAAAATCTGTCCAAGCTCCCTACTTCCAATGAAACAGCCGACTGCAGCATCATCTTTGGGGTAACATTCTAGTTCCTCTGGAATTGGAGGAATCAAAGACTATTTTCGGAAGTCCCTCCAACATCAAGCGTGGGAGTGATTATGGCCAGAGTTCACAACATTACGAAGGTCAATACTATTACTCGACTAGCTAACCCGCGTCTAGTTTACCGTGAAGTACAGATTGGGTGGAAAGCCCCAGCTCAGGGGTGATGTAAGCTAAACACCAATGGTGCTTTCAAGGGCGTCTTTTAGCCTGGCATTCGCAGGAGGCTTGATCAGGGATGAGAATGGGACTTGAAAGACCGGATTTGCCTTTCGCATTGGGAGTTGCACTCCTCTTGCTGCAGATCTTTGGGGAACCTTGAAGGGGTTGGAATTGGCTTGGAATTTAGGCGCACGAAGAGTAATTCCGGAGGTGGATAGCACAATTGTAATTGCGCTTATTACCGAGGTTAATCCTACAATCCATACTAATTGGACTTTGGTGGTCAATATCAAACAACTCCTCACTAGATCTTGGGAGGTAAGCATTGTCCACACAAATCGTGAAGGCAACAGGGCCGCCGACTGGTTGGCAAATTTCGCAGACAGTCTCCCATTTGGATATCATGAACTCACTTCTCCTCCAGAAGGGCTACGCACTGTCCTGGAGCAAGACCGATCGGTTACAACCCGCTCACGACTATGTCCCCTGTATTAAGTCCTAGGCACTCTGCCTCCTCTTTCATAAAAAAAAGGGGGTATAAATGCATCGATCTTGACGAAGTAGAGCAGTCATTTGAGCACGGACGGTTTTTGGACCCGACCCAGCCTGAGACTAACAAGATCAGGTTGATCGAGTCTTAGGCTCTATTTTAATAAAAATGAGCCTCGAGTTAGGCTTAAGTTGCCTGCACCGACCCAAAGCTAGATACTATTGCAAAAAAATATTATTTTATAAAAAACGACATCATTTTAATTTTAATTTTAAAAAATAAAAAAATCATATCATGGTCAAGCTGAGTTAGACTTAGACTTAAACTAGACTACCTTAAGATTAATCAGATCGAATTTGATTAGATCTTAAACTCGAGCCCCAATAGAAACTGTTGGATTCGGGCCCATCCTGATTGATTTGTCATCCTTACATTTGAGAGACTTGCACAATCTTCACAATTTCACTAATTCTAGTAGAAGGAGAGCAAGTGACTAGATATTTGTCCATCAAACTAATAAAAAGAGAGAGACAAGGATAATTGACTGGAGTCAAAAATAACATTATTTTTAACTCGATTAGTATTTGAGCTTCATATTAGATTAAGTTGTGAAACTTTAAGTCTCATCTAAAGTCTAAAAATCTTGATAATAAAAAAATTAAATCTAATCTAAATTTCAGTCAATTCAAGCTCAATATATTAATTTTAAGCCGGCCAATTATACCTAGACTATTTTGCCGTCTCTACTTACAGGGACCGAGTATTCAAGTTACTTGATCCATATTTTATGTTGATTTAGGAGAGTAGATGACCTACATATACAGCATACGGAAAATGAAAGGATCCTTTGTCGGCTCAGCCTCAGACTACAAAGGATAAGGATACGTAGCATAAAGGATAACTATTAAAGTTTTTAAAATTAAGTTGATTTGAATCTTATGTATAAATTAGATTCTTAATAAATTGTTTGATCTAGTCATTATAAATACTAAATATTATTATTAATATGCAAAAAGTTGAATGTATGAAGCATCAACATGAGCTTAATTAGACTTTGACTAATTAAAGTTGCCCAGCTTGTAAACCACGTTACCCCAGACGTGCTAGACCTGTTGCTCTAATCTCAGCTGATGAAATTAGGTTGAAGTTCAACAGTAGGAGGTGGGGACATTATTCTACTGATGAAACCTACAGCTCCTCTCTTGTCACCATTACCAATTTGAAGAATCAATTGTTGGAAGGAGAAGACAATTTGTTCTCCGTGTCTTTTAAGTAGATGCACGTACTTTAAGCTTAGAATATTTTTCTTATTAAACTGACATCTAGAAATATCAAAATTAAACTTCAACTTCGGTGACGTGAAGCGTTTTGATTTCCAACCAGTAATTAAACAATTCTTATTCAAATAATTAAATTAACCCTGTTAAAAGACGAGAAAAAAAATAAAATTATAAGTACAATTTGATCCAAAATCTTAAGTTTTAACTTAATTTCAAAAAAAATAATATATATATAGTTTTATTTCTTACTATAAAATAAGAAAAAATCGAAGCAAACACGAAATCAGATTTTGACACTATTCACTTGTTTGAAATTTCTTACGAGTCGCAATTCGTGTTTTGGAATTGGGTCTTCTAGAGACAGTCAAGTCTTAAATAGTAAATACTATTTATATTGGGAATTTGAATTTCCTATATAATTCTGTTTACTTAGAATTCTTAAAAGATGTTTGAAAAAAGTGGACAAGGCCATAGAAGTTTCGCCTCTGTAAGTTGTGGCTCTCATCCATATGCTAATAATAATACGCCACCAATCAGACAAACATCCCCTAATCAAGTGCAGGAGAGGTCCTCGGTTTTCATTTTAAAAGCAACAGAAAGTAGAAAGTAAAATTAGGAAGGGAGATGGCATTCTTTGTTCCTTTTAACAACAGGAATTTGGATGTGAGCTTCTTGGTGTTCAAGCCAACAGTTGTAGTTGTTGATCAGCTTATTGAGGCTCTCAGACACTTATGTTCCTGCACTCAAACTCTGGGCTGTGTTCAAAGTTCTATATTGAAGAGCATACATGGAAATATGGTATAGATTAACTTGACACTTCAAAGAATTCTCTTTTGCCATGGACCAAGTTCCATTTTCTTTTTAATTTGGTTTATTATCATCACTCCTCTCCTGATCATATCAGCCATAGTTGGCTTATCATCCACAAACTTTACGGCACCTTTCTTTTTCTCCCATATCCGTCCTTTAATAGCTGCTTACCAGTGAAAAAGGAATGCTAGATATTGATAGAATTATTTTCTCATCAGATCCTCTGGTGCGGAGCATGGATGAAGAGATCTAGTGAAAATAAAGAGCTTTTAACTACTGCCCTTGTAAGTATGCAATTTTCTTGGCTGGATCAATTTTCTCCCTTTCAGCAGTTCATCAGCTAACCACAATAGCTCTTTCATCACTTGTGTAATAACAATTTTGTTTAGACCAGTTCTTACTATGAGAATCACTGCATATATATTTATTAGATGAGGTAAGTCCTTATATGCAACTGTGGTAAGCCTGCTTGATTCATTCTCATGTGTTATCATCAGCTCTCTATGCTAGCAAACACCTCAAACATGGCCATATTGCATGAATACTGCTTCTTTGACGCCTACGCCGGAGAGTCAAAAAACGGCTTCTCCGCCACAAAGTTCTCCACTGGAGACGCAGTTTCTTTCATTTCATTACTGTCACAATCTGGGAACAACTTTAACGAGCTCTCTTATGCAAACTTGGCAATCTTCAAATCTTGGTTCTTCAGGATGGATGGTGCTACTTCTGGGGTTTGTTTGAAGAGCCAAAACATTCCTAGAGTTGCATGTCTCTATGCTTGGAAGTCACTCCAACATTGCTATTCATGGGTTCTAAATACAGATTACAGGGCCTCCATGATACCTTATCTTGAACCATTTTCTCTCGACGTTAAATATGACATTTTTCGAGTAGTCTATGTGAGTAACGAAAATGTAGTGAGCTACCAACAAGTACCTCCAAATCAGATGTTGGAAAATGGAGAAGGAGGCAAAGCAAAAGATCAGGCACTCATGCAACAATAAGAAAAGAAAATAAGAGACTCTGCCCTTATCTTATATACGTACTACACTGGTCAGAGAAATGAAAATATGGGGCTTTTTTTTTTTGGCATCTGTAGGTTTGGTTCAATGGAGCCTTGTCCGCGTGATGAAATTAACAAGCCCTGTTCAGTTAAAAGT
This sequence comes from Erythroxylum platyclados, assembly GCA_027563515.1. Taxonomy (NCBI): domain Eukaryota; kingdom Viridiplantae; phylum Streptophyta; class Magnoliopsida; order Malpighiales; family Erythroxylaceae; genus Erythroxylum; species Erythroxylum platyclados. Next base: position 24,454,378 of record JAOQMM010000002.1, on the reverse strand, counting down.
AATGATGCTATAAGTTCAGTTTTTGCTTGGCTTACTGCTTGTTTAATTAGTTGATCACAACTGAATATCTAGTGCTTAGTAAAATGCAAATATTTATAAAATTCTTCTGAATACCAAAATCACCTTACTTGGAAATAGATTATCAGAGATGATAGTTTTGTAACTATTTATGTTAGAAAATTGGGGTAAGACCTATTCTCGTGCGTAGGGGAATAATAATTAAACTTTTTTTTTAATTTTTAGAGGCCCCAATTACTTAAATTCTATAATATTATTAATGCATAAAATGAGACAAAGTATGGATCAAAATTTGTATCTTATTGTGAAGTTTGATAATTTTCTTATCGTTTCTCTTTTTTTTTTCTGAAATTGGTTTACTACAATCATTATAGTCGTGCACATATTCAGCTTCTAACGTATTAAGAGAACGCTACAAGTAGCGTATAGAAGGTTATGTAAGAAGTACCAACTCCTTGACAGTATAAGTTTACTTATAAGAAGATTTAAGCTTTTTAGTAATTTAACTAAAGCAAAATTCTAATTTTAATTAAATTTTAAATGAAACTATAAATAATTCTAATTAAATACCTATTAGACCTAAATAAAATTCAATATCTCATAGTGATCTTTATTTATTAAATATCTTATAGTTAATCCTAAATTTTCTCAAATTTTATAATAAAGTCCAATTTGTTTAAATTAGTTTTTTTCTCTCATTAACTATTATTTTTATGTGTAACCTATTAAGTTCTTAAATATGTTGAAAATGGATATAAATTATGACTTTAAATTATATTCAAGATTAGATAAATTAAACTTCTTTAACTTATCTTTAATTCTCTAATTAAATAATTTATATTCATGGATCAAAATTGACATATAGGAATATATCATGAATATCCAAATATTAGAAATGTCAAACTAGTTTTGACAAATATTTTCGTACATAACTTTTTTATATAATTCAATCATTTTATCATACAATATTCTAATTAAACACAAAGTATGAAAATAATATCTATTCTATTTAAGTTCAATCATATTAATTCTCTACCATTAGTAACTAATTCTATTATGATATTTGAAAACTATTCTCAAAGTATCATTCTACCTTAGTTAAGGATTTTGTGAATCAATGTTAATCATGAACAAAAGAACATTCTCCTTAATTACTTTAGGGCAATAAATCTTGTATTCAGCACTCAATTATCTCTATATAATTCATAATATATCCAATGACTATTAATTGAGTTACCCTTAACTAAAAAGTCATAAGTAGTATCAAAACTTAACAATCCCTACATGAGATACTTTAGAGATCTCAAGTCAAATGATCATTTATACAATCATCATCATAAGAAAATATATATATATATATATTAATGTTTCAAATGAAATTTTTCGTATGAAATCACGTTAGTGAACTTGTTCTCTAATAAATACCTACATGTTTATTTAAGTATCTCTATATTTTAGTTTATGAGATCGACTACTTCCTTCATAAGGAAGAAACATAATAGGTGATAGTCCTTCGTGCTCTATTAATGTTTAGTTTTTATAGAGCAATCAATTTAGGGATAATACATAAATGTAATATAAATCTTATAATTATGATCTCATCATAATTTTATTTCAAATGTGCATTTATTTCATGGAATTTTTCATATATATACGATAAATAATGTCTTGAAATAATTATGTCATTAAAACTACAATTAACCAATTAACTGCAAGGTATGAACTAACAATCTCTCACTTATACTAAGTCAATCATTTATCTTATATCATATGTCCATATGACAATCATGTTACTCCTAAGATAATGGTTTAGTGAGAGAATTCTATAAGATTCTTTATAATGAGAACTTGCTTAAATCTTACAAGTTTCATTTCAAGTATCATCATAATTAAGAGAAAGAACATGGATATGTACTTGGATCTTTGATAAGACCTTAACTTCTTTCGTATGCCTAATGACTCTGATGTTTCATAATACATTATTGTCTAAATAAAGTAAGGAACTAGACAAAGTTCATTAAATAACTTTTTGATCCATATCATCATTTCCATTAAATAAAATAGGGATAATTACCAAAAAAATTCCAAACTTTCGTTAATTTTTCAATTATAGCCCGAACTTTAAAAAGTAGCAATAAAATGCTCAAACTTTCAATTTTTTTCAATTCTAACTCGATGTTAGTCTCATCGTTATTCTTGGCTGACGTAGCACTGCCACATGTCAATAGACCCCACCAATCAAACACGTCAGTGTCATTAAAAGGAGGTTGCCTAATTAGTGAAATGACATCGTTTCACTTATTATCAGATGTCACTCTCTTCCCCTCTATCAATAGCCCCAGAAGTCTGTAACTAAAATCCCTAATCGTACGTGGGTGCTTCTTCTATCGCAAAGTGAATTCCTCCATCAAATCAACAAATGTTCTTTTGTGAGTGGGTGCTTCATAAGGGAGTGGTTTCGTTATCGGGAGAAAACTGAAAATTTGTGAAATTGTGACTTTTGCTGCCGGACTTCCTGTGTCTAGGGTATAATTGTTCCTCTCTCTCTTTATTGTTCTTGTTTTGCTATTTATGAAATGGTACGTTGTTGTACTAAGGTTTGAAATTGGAATTTGATATTCGTTTATTTATGCAATGATCTGAAAATGTTCTGCTCCCAAATGAGATTGTGCTTCCACAAAAAATTTTCCCTTAATTTATGTGTCCTAACAGTTTCAGGAAGAAAGACAGTAGTTTTTCTGTGGGGAAGACAAATAGTAGCTTTTCTGTGAAAAAGAGAAGGTTATCGAGGTCGTCGATTCCAAAAATGACAAGAAAGATAGTGATAAGCTCGATGCTCATGACACCACCGAGGTCTTGGATAAGTCGCCATGAAAAGGGTCATTAACTCCAAATAAAAAGATTGAGAAGAAGAGGTCTTCATGGAATTTGATGTTGCACAAATGGAAAAGACCATTTTTTACATGCTGATGATTGTGATCTTCATTTTGTTGTTACTGATTTTCTTTGGTTGATTGGTTGTTATCCTATGCACATCTTTAGGGTGGTACGTAGTTCCTACATTGAGTTCGAAAAAGCCGATAAAGAAGAAAATCAACAAGAGAGGATTTAGCGAGCCTAAGATGGTAAGCGATGGTTTATCTTCTCCAAAGTTAAGCAAGATTCATGAAACTATGAAACTTAAGTCAAAACAACTGAAGAGTTTTTCGTTATCTGTTCTCGATTTTTTTGTTCTCCTCTTTTTTTCAGTTCCCAGAGGTTAGGAATTCAATTTGCATGGGTTGTAAAGATCTTTTTGGTTACAAATTCCGATGTTTGGTTAGGATTTGAGTTCTATCTCTCCAATGGATGTTCATAATTGTAAATTAAAAGTAATATGAGATTAAGTTAGGTTTGGAAGATAGTTTTCCCAATTTTCTTATTGTACAGCTACATTCTTTGTTCCTTTTCTTTCTAGGTTTTGGAAATTGAACATTGATTTTCTCTATATATTTATTTGACTCATCCTTTATTTTAGTAGGGTAACACCTTGTTATTGCCGCAGAATCAAATCTAAAGTCATGGCTTGTCTCTGTCAAACATGTTTTCGATTAATAAAAAAAATCTCATTTTTGTTCTAACCATGTAAAATTAACATGAAAGTTTGATTCCTTGTAAGAAGAATAGCTTTTTCAAGACAGAACATAAGAGTAAGCAAATCCTTGAACAAAGCAGAATGAGCATCCATGGTTTAGTGAAGAATTTACAGAACCATAATTTTCATCAATGATTTGACACTGTCATGCTATAAATATCACCCACCATCTGATAATATTAATCCTCGACTATAACTAGAATACTTGTCAAACTAGAACTCAGTAGTTCGAAGCAACGGAGATGCATCAAGCACAGAACAACAAAATATTTACCATCAGTTCAATAAAAAAGAATCATCTTTACTTCTAGTGAAAAATGATATATACAAGTCGATCAATGAGGGCTTTCTTCTACGAAGGGAAGTAGATGATGAAGCTTAACTGAAACATCGCAATAGAAGAAGCACCCACACACGATTAGGGATTTTAGTTTCGTATTTTTGGGGTTATCGACAGAGAAGAGATTAGGGATTTTAGTTTCAAACTTTTGGGGCTATTGACAGAGAAGAAGAGTGTGATATCTGATAATAAGCGAAACGACGTTGTTTTAATAAGGTCAAGAAATGACGTCATTTCGTTAATCAGGCAACCTCCTCTTAATGACGCTAACATTTCTGATTAGTGGGGGTTAATTGACACGTGGTAGTGCCATGTTAGCCAAGATAACGGTGAAGCTAACGTCAGGTTAGAATTGAAAAAAATTGAAAATTTGGGTATTTTATTACTACTTTTTAAAGCTCAGGTTATAATTGAAAAATTAACGAAAGTTTGAGATTTTTTTAATAATTAACCCAATAAAATATGTATTATGCCTTGTCTAACAATTGAGGTTATATTGGAACCTTTTCTATCTCAAAATAATATGGTTCTAAATAAAATATACCTTAATTAGAATTTACTTCTAAAATTTAATATTCATATAATATTGAACTCAAATATCAATTAATACATAGAATAATTGATATCTTTAATACTTCACGAATATCAAATATCTTAAATTCTAAATAACTTTAGTACAATATATATGTACTTGGACTTAGCATATGTAAACAAACTTCTATATGTATCTCTATAGATATTCTCATAATTAAGTTGTTACCTTTAATATCTAATAAAAGTTGCTCTTGGACTACCATATCTTTAATAATTAAAAATGTGAATTTTTATTCTCTATGAGAAACATGCCTCTATAATCTCCCATGCAAGAGGACTACTATACTACCACTAACATTCTTATAGATATGATAGATTCACAATCATCTCTAAAATAAACTCTTTAAATTCATCATGAAAATGGATCTTTTAATATTTTATAACATGTCAACTATACATCAAATATATCAACAAAGGCACTAGTTTCAATTAGATATATTGTTATGAGACTTAAACCTTCCAAATTTCATCTTACTTCTACTATTTATACTGAAAACCATTATCTTATAAGTATACATTAAAATAAACTCTTTATTTAATAGGATTTGTCAGATTATATCCAACTTTTTGGATATCTCGTAATCTTTTATTATATGATTTAGTTTAAAACTTAGTCGATAATGTATGCTTCAACTATGCATCACACCCCAAAATTATTAACTTCATCTTTTTCAAAATCTTACCATTCCATATCTAATATAGAATCTTATTAATTGATTTAATTGAAACTACCAAAGGTAAATCATTATACTAGGCATAAATATAAATAAATATTGGATCATATAATATCTCATATTGCATTTTCTGTTTACATAAATCCATACTATTATAGAATTTACTTGTGAAAGTATTCACTAGAGAATCTCATTCCTTATAAATAACCAAAAATTTATATCTCGCTATATTGATCTTATCAAAAGGTTTTGATATTCTCAATGCTTAATTTTTACTTAAATTTAAATATTTAAACTTTTCAAAATTTTAAATCAATATTTCAATTAAGGATAATCATTCCTAAAGTGCCCATCGTTTTGGGAGTTTTCAATCCAATGCTAAAGCTTTAAAAAAATTTAATTAAGTAACAAAAATTTTAAAACCTTAACAGTTAGGTTGAAAATGTTAATTTCATTACTAATTTGCTCTATGGTTAATGGGAGATTTGTTAGTCAAGACATACAGCTGCCATTTAAAAAAAGGTGTCCAACTTAAAATATATGACAAATCATATTCTAGTTCCTTGTTTAAGAAGGCAGCAACTGTAGGTTATAGACGATGGTGGGAGAAGCTAGAGAAAGAAGCAAGGATGGCGACAAAATACTTAGATAGGGTTTGTGGATTCTAGGATTTCTGAAAAATAAGATGAATAAAGGGTGTTTGGATGCTATAATAGGATTTGTCCTATATGCTTAGTTGGACAAATTTTTTTTCAAGTGGCAGTTATATGTCTTGAATAATAAAGCTCCCTTTAGCTATATCAGTAAATCAATAATGGAATTAATGTTTTCAACTTAAATGTTAAGGTTTTAAAAGGATGGTTACTCGATTGAAAATTTTTAAAGCTTCGACACTAGATTAAAAAAATTTAAAAGGTTGAGTACTTTAGGAATGATTATCCCTTTCATTTCATACATATGAATATATCACTTAAACTCATTAGTAAATTTAATAAAATATAAGTATAATCTTTTTATGAATTATTATTACATCCCATATATCATATATAAATAAATATATATATCTTCATATATATAAGATGTAGCAAATCACTTCCACCATCATCCTTTCACCAAAGGTTGATTTGGTTATTATTCAACCTAACATATTTCATAAGTTTTATATGATTCATAATCAAAAGGATACATATATCCGCTTATGTAACTTTATAATTCTCATTATATAGATTTAACTAACACGACATAAAATGATAGTCTTGGTCATCTTACTTTTTATCCTTTCCACTCATGATAAGCATAAGTATTCTTTTGATCTAACACATATAAAGTATTTGCATAAATTGGAATCAACTACCTTTGCTCAACAAGTTATTTCTTATCATGCCTTGAATATTGTAGTAATGTTGAATCTAAATTTAGTATCAAATACTCAAAAGTATGAATTAGAAATATATATAATTTATATTATATCATGTATTTGCAAGAAAAATTATGCAATTGATTTTTTCTAATGATAACTATTATATGTTATAGTAAGTACCTAGTCCATATTTATGCTTTTAGTATATTAAATTGAGTGAAACAATTTTATCAAAGACATATATAGCTTTTAGCTCTACTTCACGCAACCTTTTGCATCATGCTATCATGATACTGACATATTTCTTTCATGTTGCATTAAAGTTTATAAGATATTAGTCAACTTAAAATGTCATTACATTTTATCATCTATATGATATTCATATATCTCTAAAACTTTATCACTAAATCCTCAATAGGGTTTAATAAAAAATTGCATACTAGACATACTATTTTTCTTAATATTTGAGAACTCTTCTAAAACCTAACTTGTATCCAAGAAATTTAGTTCACTAAAACTTAATATCAACTTTACTAGGCAAAGGTAATTTCTACTTGGAACAAACTAAATATAAGAAAAGCAAGTAATAAGTTATATGCTATGACAATCAAATAAGACTAAGACTTCAATTATATATTTAGTTACTTTTACTATTTTAATCAAAATAATAGCCCTCACTACCATGTCAGAAAGATTACTCTAATTTTTCTAGTAAATTAGGATCTTATTCCAATTCAGATAATCTTGAGTTTACTCAACAAACTAACTAAACTTAAGTTAGGTAAATAACAACTTTATATATTACATCTCATGCGACTCTTAGATCTATTAGGTGACAACTCTTATTAAAATATATCTTATATATTATTTTTAACACTGTATGTAAATTCATGTAATCATAAAGTTATTCATCCAAATCACATAAATTTAGTTAATAGGACCTATTGTTATAAGATATTTGAATTAACGTTGCTTTGACTTTGCTCAACAATTCTAACAATAAACATAACTCCAGTTTATTCTTATAACAATAAAAGACAACAATCATGTTCTAAATATGTATTTAATAAGTTAAGAAGGGATCTAATTTTAATGGTCTCGTCAAACATAAAACTGCATATAAAAATATCATACATATAAAACAACCAAATGATATGCACACAAAAAAATCAAACATATAAATAAAACATAATATTTCTTATGCAAATATTATTAAATTATATACATAAACATCAAATCTTGTTTGATTCTAATTATTGATCTTCATAATTTAAAATAATGTTTCAAACTCTTTGAATAATTAAATTAGATTAAACAATTAATAGAAATTCAATTTAATTTGAAAATTTTTTTCAAATTCAATTGAAAACTATTTTGAATTAACTTAAGCCCTTAAATAAAATATAATTTTTGACAAATTATTCTTCTTACTTATTATAAATTAGAAAAATTCATTTTTCAAAATGTAACAAGTAAGACATTCTAATCTAATTAGAAAACTAATTAGAAATAAGTTTTCTTTAATTAGAAGACTATAGTCTGATATTAAAAAGAAATTTTTTTCAAAATTAAATGAAATACTTTTAGATTTAATTAAGAAAGTCTTTTATATTATTTATTTATAAATTAATTTCTTAATTAATTAGAAAATTTCCTTAATAAAATAGAGATTTATTTCCAAAAATATTATTTTTCTCAATTAATAAAAGAAAATTCTTTCTAAATTTGATCAAGAAAAATATTTTTTTAATAAAACAAAAACTTATTATTCAAGTAATAAATTATAAATAAATAGAATACTAATCCTCTAGATAAATAAAATAATAAATCTAATTTATTTGATGTTGAAAATTTACAAATAGAGTTGTCTCACATAAAAAAAAAAGATTGAAGTGAGTTATGTACAAAGATAGATTTTATAATTCATTATTTTAAAGATTTAAAATGAGATATAATGTTCAAATTGTACATAGGCTCACTTGAACCTAATTTAGCTTCTCTCTAAACTCCCCTCAAAACTCTTCAATTATATGTATTTTTTTAATCCTTTTATCTTTTTAAACAATAATCATAATTAATTTTTTTATAAAAAAAAACTAACTGATGTTAGAAACGGCAAAGAACTATTCCGATCTGGGCTGGACTTGAAGACTGACGTTTTGGAAGGACAACTCGACTCCAGCATTTGAGTAAGTGAGTTGCATATAAATATTCGGTGCACTTATTTACTCAAGAAATGGCATCTATCCACTGTAAGCACTTAATTAACGAGTAGCTGTTTATTAATAGTACATTAGAAGCTCCTAATATAGTAACAGTAAATATTTATTTATTTGTTAGAGTAGATATAAAGATAATTGTGATGAATTAAAAAGAAACGGCAAAAAAATGATCAGGTTTTATAATAAAGTATGAATATTGATATATATTTTATTATATTTTATATATTAATCTTGTTATAAAATTTAAGTAATCTTAATTTTTTTGAAAAGAATTTGTAATTATTTCATTATGCGTAAAATGGAATCCCACTTTAATTCCAACATAAACTTCCAATTTTAAGACACACTAACTTTAGCCTTTGGCAAGATCCATGAGAAAAAAAAGTTAATTAAATTAAAAGCTGCCAAGTCAATAAAAATGATCAGCGTTAGTAATAAAGGGTGGACTAGTGCCTCTTGTGATATTCTCGACATGTTTCAGGTCCAATGGAGAGTGTATACGATGACAGAAATGGGCTCTTTTTTCATTTTTCTTATGTGGCCCCCGTCCTTGGACAAGGCTATTATTGCGATATCAGGGCCTCATTTCCCTTTTTAAATAAACAATTTATCTTCTCTAAGTTCGTTCGTTTTTTAACCAAAGTAAAACCGTTCAATGGTTGCTCCCAAACTAGTGGTGTCGAGTCTTAGGTCCCTTTTCCGACTCCTGGTCAATCGGTAACAGTGCTTGCTATGCACAATCTGAATTAGCTTTCCAATCATACTAAGCCACTAGTTTCACTTTAATTAACTTTTGAATCACATTAAGCCACTACTTTTACTTTTATTACAGTAATTTGCTGAAGAATTAACACCATGTAGGTAACCAGTTAAATTAGCCTTAACTAAGGAGATAGAATTGAGCCAAATAGCATAAGCATGTGCCCCACTTCGATTAACAACAGTTAAAATTATGAAAAATAAACTGATGAGTTGTGACTAAGAGTGAAATGTCAGTCAAACTTAGAACTAACTGGTTTGAATATATATGATGTGATCAAAATAAAATCTTGGGTTGTTTCAAAAACTTAATGAGTTCTATCCAAGAAAACTCTCCTTCCTCCTTAATGCATGATCCGTCATAAAGCATTACTTTCCTTGGTGAGGGGGGAAAAGAAGCGTGAGCTACGTGGAGAATGATTGAGATTTTTGGATCGATAGTGCTACCAAACTTTTCACAAACTCCTTCCAAAAGGCTATATGTACAAACCGTCATTGACCATAACCTATTGATTGTACAGAGCGAAAAATACGACTTTACAGTTCACACGCCAAAGCTTTGAAAAGATTTGGGAAGTTTTGGTAGTCTAAGGGACCCATCATAGAAGCCAAAAGGTGGCAATGCCATTCTTGTCAAACCCTCGTGTAACTGATGAGTCCTATATATCAACCTAATTATTATTCTCTCCAGTCAATGTCTCATACATAGCCTAATTAATAAAAGCTTGAATATATAAAATCAAATTCTTCTCCCTTTCAACAGTTGTTACTTTTGCATGTCTTGGTCTAAGTTAGGTAGTCTCAAGTTTGAATCTTTTCTTAAGGGACATAAAGAAGTGGAGACACAAAGTATTATGCTTTTGCTAATTTGAGTAGTTGTTGAAATTACTTTGGTATCAAAGGTCTATCATTCACCAATGGTTTTATTTTTTAAAAAATAAGTAGAAAGAGAGTCCTTTAAGTTGTAAGTTTACACTAGAATGATATATTTTGATGTAAAGGTTTTTATGACTTTTAACATATATATATATATATATATTGAGATATTATTCCATGCGTATGCGGTGATAAAAGATAACAAGGTTTTTCTTGTTGCGTATGTAAGTTCCTTTTCATAAGCATTTTATGTAGATTGAATGGGGAGGTTCAATGAATAATATTAATATTGTTTGTTAGAGAGGGGTGAAAGAGAACAAAAAGACAATCAGGGAAGATGTGGCCATGTGAAGCCATCTAAACTAGAAAATGACCTATTTTACTCAAAGCCATCAAAGTTCATCTCTATCCCTCACAGTAGACAAATATTGGTGAAGACAAAAGACTCGGTATATTTAAGATGGACAGCTAACGATTTCCATCACAACGACACCCTCCAAGCTGTACTTTTAAGAATCCAGTTTCGGATCCTCAAAAGATAACTTAAATTTCAGCCATGGTTGAGTTCATGCAGCTTAGTATGAAATTGTGCTAGCTAGTTGCAATCTCTGTATTTTAATTTCTATAAAAAAAATTAATACACAGAACAAATTGCAAAACACTTGTTTGAATAAGTCATTTAATGAATCAAATTATAATCTTGACTCAAATAATCCATAATAATTTCTATATTAATTAGCAAAAACTTTAGAAGTCCATTATTATGATTGACCGATGCCCAAAAACAGAAAGATGGGTTTAAATCTTTATGTTAAATAATATTAGAGAAATTGATTGCCTAACTATGTGAAATGGAAAAGTACTTGAACTTGTACCAAACAAATAAATGTTTGTAATATGCAAGTCCAATTCACAGTGTTCCAAATGGATATATTTCCTCACTAAGAACATGTGTCTTTTGGTTGTCCCATACTATTTTGTACCAAAGGGAGTCCCCAAATTTTATTTTTATCCAATTAGTGTAAAACTCCAAGCGAAGCCAAGACATTAACAAACTATTACAAAATGCTTTTAAGTGATTACATCACAATTTGAATTATTTTACTTTCTTTCTTAATTGATTTCTAACCAAACAAATGCAATGGTACTAAGGTTCTTGAGCATTAAAGTCCGTTAACGATTAGGTGGAGCCTTCATATCCTGCCACGTGGAAAATGTGGTCAGAGAAATACGGTAGTCAACCTGTTCATATCTATTTATTTTCCACATGAGAAGCAAAGAGGGTCCAGTGGGTCAAGCTCTGACCAGAGGCAGGCAATCCACACAACGAAGGACATGGACTGGCGACAAGAGGAACACACCATGTGAGTAGGGCTAAAATGCCACAGTCCAGAGTTGGGAGTTGGGACATTACTTAATGATATCACATTTATCATGTATTGAAAAAAAGAATGTTTTTGGTCACATATCTTCAAGATTATAAGAAGTTGTGATACAATAAGGAAATGATGGCAGACTGGCCGACCCCCACACCCTCATTAGAGAAAGAAAACCTCTTCTTTAATTCGCCTAGGGTTTTGAGTTTGAGTGATACAACCTTCAATGGATAATGCGCTTTAATTGCTTTGTTTAAGGGAAAAGTTGTGTTGGGGTTGGAGCCATTAAAGCATATAAGATAGTGTTTAGCATTGCAGATGGTGGGGTTTGAGAACTTTTAAGCTAATCTATATTTTATTAAGTTGAGAGCGAAAAACTACACAGTTGGACAGAACCTTATAAATGATTGAAGCAAAGTTAGTAACTTAATACAACTCTTGTTGGTACCATAACTCTTAAGTTGTAGTTTAATCATCCATTTTATTGGAAAGCTAAATAAGAAAAAAAATGGATTATACTACAACTAAAAAAGTTAGAATAGTATATATAAATACACAGAAGAATATTGTCATAATCTAATAAATTAAGTTTTTAAATAAAAATATTATTGATTTTATATATGAACGACTTTTTAAAGAAATGAAGAAAATTTTATAAATCTTAGCTTCATTGTAGCTGTTCTAACTTCTAATCACCTTTCTTTCAAAATGAAAATATATAATAAGAATTGTAATATGTGCATAGGATTGGGGTTGGTTCACATGATATATTTTAGTAAAATTAAATCATCAATTTAAAAGGACAAATATTTGAGTGAGGGCAGGGCAGGCCCTTCTTTTGAGTATTACGCAATAATAGAAATCAGAGTGGAGCCAAATTCATGAAATCACTAGGTATGCTACTATGTCTATGTGCAAAAAGACACATCTTTTCGATTCTATGGAATCCTAGAAAAAAGGACTTTTTCGCCCCCCCAAAAAACAAAAGAAAAAAGGGCTCGGCTTCGTTGTAATTTTGTGCATCGAGTTTTGGAACGAACCCTAGAAACTTTAGGTGGGAAGTAACTTCGGCAGTCTACTTCTCCCGGAGGTTTCCATTGGATTAAGTCTTCTTCTTAAATTCCATTATTGGGTTTTGAACCCTCCAATTCCATGGCCAAGAAGTAGGACAAAAACCAGTGTAATTAGTGCCTCTAGATTCGACTTTTGTCCATTTTATATCTTATTCATTTCAATTTGAAAGACGTAGGAGTTGATTATAGTTTTATAAATGTTTGTCTATGTCTCCAATATGTGTTAGAGTGGCATCTAGATGTTGCAAAAATAAGCAAATGCACAATGTAGTTCACGCAAAGTATAATATCTTCTTCATGTTAAATGTCCTTTCGTTAGAGGTAGATAACATGTTTTGTTTTGGCCAATCCAAACCCCTTTTATGGAATTCCATGTCAAGTTTTTGTAATCTAATTCTAACCAAAACATAGCAGCATATAGGTGAATCAAGCTATTTCTTCTCTTTTCAGGAAATTCCATACCTTTGGTTTCTTACAAGCCACAGGGGACACTAAAACGCCTAAAATTTTGAGAAATTTCACATCATTTCACGGGCAATGGAACAAGGAAGTGTCATATCTCTGTCTCACAACCCTCTGCGCAATATATTAAATGCAGTGGATGTTGCAACCGGGGAGTCCACTTACTTGGGAGATCTCTATCATGGGCTTAGTGAAGGAACATACTCATGGGCTTTGA
>JAOQMM010000002.1:24386289-24431730 GCA_027563515.1 Erythroxylum platyclados | reverse complement strand
TTTTGTAAATTCAACATTCTCATTGGAACTTTTTTGTATCATTTCCTTGGTGACCCCATAAGATGAAGTTGCTTATTATGTGATGGATCAACTTCAAGAACTAGATTCATTTGATTGTACTAATGGCCCATCGTTTGAATGATCTTGGAGCTGTTGGCCTTTGTACCTTGTTCAAGAAAGCTGAGGAGGCTGGGGGTATATACACAACACATCCTAGAGATAAGATTATTTGATTAAAGGAAAACAAGAAAAGACTGTATGTACCTAACTTGACTTATGAATGTCCAAAAGATGAGGCAAGTATTGAAGTTGTTTGTACTCACCAAGTAGGTTCAATTTTCTTTTGATTTTGAAGATTCACAGGATTAATGAATGCAAACTTCTCCTTGGCTAGGAGAGGTTACCAATCGAAGTTGGATGAGTGGACGTGATGGATAACCTCAACACTAATTTCTTACTTCCTATTTGAATTCAGACCGTAATTATGTAGATGTAACCTGGAAGAATAGTTATGAAGGCTTTAACTTCCTATACTTTTTCACTTTTTCTGTATCAAACTCTTTTTTTTTTATCGCATACTTTGTTCTTTTTCTCATTGTGGTTCACACGAATCACGCTCTGTTTTTGAAGCCAAGCTTTAGCTTGGGAACCTCAGCTACAAATCATCTGCTTTTTTAGCAGCTCAGGATCGTAGCTATGCCTAAGGTTGATGATTTAAACCAATGTCCTGCTTGGACCCTTCATCTAATGAGGATTGATGGAAGAAAAGCAAGTAGGGCATATATAGGCACTCATACAGCCATCATTTTGTGCTTGAAGGTGCCGTGCACGAGACTAGAGGTCAAAGAAAAGTTTTGTGCTTTTCTTGCCCCCACTTGAAAATAAAGGGCTTTTGGAATTGTTTGATATAGTGCCCTGCCTTGTCACCATTCCACTCTCTCTTAATAAAATTCTTATCCTTAACCAAAACATAAAAACTTTCAAGTCATATCTTAACTTTACACAGTAACTCTGTCTCTGACTACCATAGACCCAGTCCCACACCAAAGGTAAGTATGAAAATCTTCTCCCTTTCACTTTCAATGGTTGGAGCTTCCTATTAAACCACTACTATGTACTGCCACTGTTGAAAAGCCCGTGCCTCACGTGCCATATCAACCCCACTGAACTCAACCAAATTCACGCACACTTGACAAGACATTTCCTGTTTTCTCATTCCAACGAAGATGAAACATTGGACTGATTCAACTTTACCGTGCCTTGTAAAGACTAACCCAAACTTACACAGCCTGTAGCAAGAAGTGATTGACTCTATGTGCTTTCAGGTCTACCCAAATTGGAAACCAAAGACGGCGTTTTCAGGGCTATAATAATTTCCACAACCACGAACCTAACAACGCAGAGGCCATTTTTGCATTAATGCAAGCATAGAAAGAGTTGCTTTCAACCCCCTCCTTATCGTAAAAGGACCCGTCACATGAGACTGGAACCTACAGCACAGTACTGATTGTCTAAACCCAATATGTCATGTCACAACAACCCATAAAAGGTCAAATTATGGCACGCTAATGCCATGCTCATCCACAGGCCACAGCAACCTTTACCTCATCGTAAATTTGACCGCAAAACAACCGAAACAGAATGCGTACTATCATGAAATATTGGTGGCCTACTAGTTACGAACTGTGTATATTCGGTACCATAAAACAAGGGGAACAAAAAAGGGTATCTTCTAATTACAGTAATAAGCTTACATATAAGACTTAAAACTAGGATTAGGTAGGACTTCCCACTTCTGGACGGGATTGAAGAGACCCTAATATTACAGGAATTGGGGTCGCATCTTAACCGGTTAAACTGTTCAGTATTCCAAAGATCCCACAGATGCTATAGAGGTGCTCAAATTTCTTGATTCCTGCCGGTTTGCGAAGTCATCACAGCTGCCATTTGGGAGCCTCTGAACTGGGATACAATTCAGAATCTCTACCCCTCGTTTGCCCATTTGTTGCACTTCCTGTGGTGAGAGTATTTTGATACACCACACACTGTTCACAAATTCCCTGGCATCGAAGTATATCAGATGATAAGCAGTGAGCTAATCAAGAATTGTTCCAGAAATTTGTTTTACAATAACTTTCTGTTAGTCAAGTATCACTATACATTCAGGAGAACAATGGACAAAGAAACTTTAAAAGTGCGTAAAAAACAAGGGCTATATAAGGTGGAAGCTTACTGCCAGGGGTCATCACCAAGGAGAAGCACATCATTCTCCCTGTCAACAAATACAAGCTGCCAGCCTGATCTCAGAGGGTCCTCCAACTGGCCTTCAAGACCAAACATCCGTGCAAGCTCACTGCGTAACTCATTGTAGCTGCTGAATTTGGTTATATCCAAAGACCTGCCGAAGGACCCTGACTTATATACCTGTAAATAATTCCACCCTCAAAACCTTAAAGTTCCATTTACCATTGCTTAGACTAAAACAACAAAGAAGCGTTATTGCAGATTTTAACATTAATCAGACTCTCAAAGGTAATTTACCTTCACAAAGGTTCTATTTGGTTCATTTACTTGGCCTGCATTTTCTGAGGACTGTAAGAAACCTGATTCATCGATGCAACTAGAAGGTGTAGCTGCTGGATTAATAGAATAATCCGTGCCTGTAGTTCCCATGTAATTACAGGATGAGAAGGGTATGTTTGTGGAATTATTGTCACTGCCAACTCCTCTAAGGCTTGGAATTCCACTCTGCAGTAAAAGAGAGGACGGTTCTATATTCACACCAAACAGAAGATGGCTTTGTGGATCACTGCCACCTTCTTGATCTATAGAACACTCCCTTCCAGGGAATGGTGGCAAAGAAATACTGTTGTGTGACATATTTGTCTGCGGGGAAACCAACTGTTCTACTTGTGGTAGAGCACATTGGGGAGATGCAAAAGAAATAAGAGGTTCAATGGCAGCTCGCTTGGATGGCCACCCTGATGGAGTTATCAAGGGGTTGCTTCTATGCAGGTTGAGTAGATGTGCTGAGTCATCCTGGGGAAAAGTACCCAAGAGACTTTGAAGGGGAGAAACAATAGGGGTAGTCACAGGATTCCCGCTTGAGTCAGAAAAGCTCTGCTGGTGGCACAGTGAAGAAATGGCTTGCAACGGTGATGACTGTGATTGAGAAGCTGGAGCGAATTGTGATATGGCAGAGACAACACCAGGAATCTGTTGATGATCAACCAGTTGCTGTTGTTGTGATAGCGAATGCTGCTGCTGATGCTGACTACTAACTGTCATCTGATGCTGCAGTTGTTGCTGAATCAGATGTGGCTGTGTCTGAACCTGGGACTGGGACTGGGACTGGGACTGGGACTGAGACTGATGTTGGTTTTCTTGAACAACTGAAAGAAAGGCTTGTTGAGGCTGAGACTGCTGCAACATCTGAGGTTGCACTAAAGCAGCTGTCCTGCCAGGGTGAGTTTGGAGTTGTTGAAAATGCAACATGGATGCCCCTAAAGGCTTTGAAGGATCTACAGCCCTCATCTCTTGAAGTGCAGCAGCAGCCATAGCTTGGTAGACATCAGGCTGCAAACCAAGCATTGTAGTATCAACTCTTTGCTGCATCCATGGTGAGATTCCAAATCCCTGAAAGCTCATAGATTGAAGACCTCGATCTCCATCTCCTCCAAGCCACATAAGTGGAGAATTCATTCCCAGATCATCATCCTTTACACCTGAATATAAAAGAAACAGAAAATGTAGAGGTTAGAGGAAAATGCTTCCAGAATCAAAACAAAGAAAAAAGAAGAAGAAACAGAAGAAGCTAACATCCTGTTCTTTCCAATCACGTATTTAAGAAACAAATCTGAAACCAGAACAAGATCTCGAAGCAACTAAATTCATGAAAGCTCTCATAGTAGTCCATGACAAACATACCATGGAAAGAGGGTAATCCAGGTGGCCATGGACGTTTAAGCCTCAGAGGAAATGGGGAAGGATACATTGGAAATGTTGTTAGTGGTTCAATTTCCCATAGGGAAACTCTTGGTTGCCTCTCCCCAGCTGTGGATTCATCCCAGCCAACCTGCGCATTACATGTTATAAGTGGTTAAACTAGAGCCTAAGACTTACAAAAGATCAATAGTCTTACATTTGTGCAGCAAAAGATGACACACTATTTTCTTCAACTCACCTTAACTGAGCGCCAATGGGAATTTGGCCACCTAGTAGGATCTAAGTCGCTTATGCCAGTTATTGTACCCATGTAGCTGGATGCAAACAGGTTGTCAGAAATCCAATTTCAAACAACATAAAAGCATTTATCCCAAAGAATATGAAGGGTGATGAAAGAAAAAAAAGAACAAAGGAAAAATATTACCCACACAGTCATTATATAGCAAGCACATGTTCACATAGGACATAGATGGAAGCATAACAAGCCCAGAACAGAAAGGAGAGGTTTAGAACTGACCGACGAACACTGGATTCTTCTGTTTCAAACAGCATCCTAAAGCGCATCCCAACAGACACCCGAGTATGATAAACTGCTTTCACATACTTGGCCAATGGTATTACAAATTCTGATGGACTAGCCCTGAGGAAGAGGTGATGAAAATTTTCAGAGAGAGAATGGATACATACAGAACTTCATTACAAGTAAACTCTAACATAAATATATACCTTGGATTATAAAATATGGTGAAACGACTGTTTGTCGCAGCAGCATGGGCTGCTGCAGCAAGAAGCCCCAAGTGCATGCTATCACTTGACAGCACTGATGAAGGCATCACAGTTTGAGGACGGTTTGCACGCCGGATTCCAAGAAGCAATTGATTTTTTTCATTCCTATCATCACAACAGTATCTGTCAGCTTATAGACAAAATGTTATTGTTCATAATAAATCATGTCTGGAAGTTCTAAAACCCTAATATTTTGTAACTAGGCACACACGGGTCTGAGACTTCATCCATTCACCAGAAAACCGTCAAACATGCAATATAGAGATTCTCTTTAGAAGGTAGGAGAAAACCCGTTTTGATATCAATCATACTCAATGGTACTGACATTTACTCTTTCAACCACTCATTTTTGCACTCATCCAAAACACCATACAGGTAAATAGAGCATAAATTAAAGAAAAAGTTTAAGAGGAGAAAAAACATAGGCCAGGTAAGTTATCAGCAAACCCACCATATAAAAAGCACAGAATCCCCAGCGATAAGTCTTTTCGCACTCACAAAAACACTCCACCCTGTTGTAAGAAGGTGTCTCTTTGGCTGCCCTGGATGAAGAAAATTCATTAACTGATGAGAGTTTAACACTTGATGGATAAAACACTTTATCTTCTAGACCTCATGGAATAAATATATCATGAAAATGATAATCAACCCCAGCAATCTAACCAAGAAGCTTAACTTCAATGTTCACTGTATAGTTGAAAGTCAATACTTTACAGTTGGACAGCTGCTAAGTTGATTTCTACCACTTACTTCAGTTATGTGAGACATGAACCTCTCCAGTGTCAAATGGATGCAAACTAACCGGTATTGATGACAAGAAATTTTCAATAAGAAATGAATTTACATAGGAAATGTAAACGAAGTTAACGAATAAATGAATCATGAATTCTGTGTAAAAGTTGAAAATGGAAAGAAAACCCACCACATAAATAGATAGTAAATGGATGTCACTAATAACCACGACCAAAAAAAAGGGTCCAATTAGGTATTTTACTTGTTAGTCCCTATCTTGGAATTCATTTTTTATGAGCCAAAATTCTTCAACCACCCATACGTCTGCTAAATTCTAAATGAAAATACAACTCACCACGAAAAATATGTCTAAATTTCCATTCATTATCATGCAAGTCTCTAGCAATTAACTCTTGAGCAGGAGGTTGCTGGTTGAAGTCCTGAAATTGAATAGGAACCATTAGAAATTACCCAGAAGACTATAACCAAAGAAATGTTGAAATGTTACTAGATATGTAGAACATTTACCAATGGAGGAAACACTTTTTCAGCTGCCCGGCGGGGGACAGAAAATCCTCCATGAGTACTAGTGTCACTTGCAGTCAAAGTTTTACAGAAGTAATTGGTTGGCTGCTTGCTGGGGGTGCCCAATTCTGCTGGAAGATATGCGTCCTTTTGCTCTTGCTGCAGAATGGAGTCATTTTAACATGTGATGACATCTAGACAAGTTTCTATAAACAGAATCAGAAAGGACAGATATATACCGGACTCAATGGCTGCAAAGTCATCTGCGCATATACTTCATCTGTTTCAACATCTGCCTGAAATTGAGATGAATAATAACCCTTAACGTAGGAAGCAAAAGAAAAATGTAGATCTGGAAACAACCAAACAATTCTTACATGCATGGTTACATTGTGAAGCTGGCAGATAAGTTGTGGGGGTAAACTAGGATAGTTTGGAATATGGGCATCGACTTCCCTATTAGTTGAAGCAGCAACCTGCGTACATCAGCACAGATTTAAGGTTGAAATAACAGTAAGATAGCCAACGACAAAGTTGAACTTTGTGGATGGATTAAAATGAGAAGTGGAATGAAGGAAACGAAGAACACACACATACACGAAAAACAGTCACTTCAAAATTCACAGACAATGATCAACAAGAAAATTGTAAGGGGAAAAAAATTAAAGAGGTCATACAAAGACAATTTGAGATACACTTGCAAATCAAAAGCAATCTTCATAATACAGCAAAGCAGGCTATGTCGGACATAATACTAACCTGCTCACTGTGACCTTGAGGGAAATAAACGACGCGGCTCCCAACTGCAGGTAGAGAAACAAGTGGACCAGCACATGCATGCCAAAGTTCGGAATTCAAGACCCTCTTCTCCCCTGGAGATTTCATTAAAGGCAGCGTAAAGATCACATGAAGAACAATATTTGGTCCAAAGTGCTTGATAATTGACGCTAATATATTCTTTTAATTCAAAAGGAAATTATAGAACTCCGGAATTTGTCAGCTTGATCACTAAATAGGCCGAGAAAAAGCCAGATCAAAAAAAGGGAGAGTTGTCTACCAATTAAGCTCTCTAAAGATTACATAAAATTCAGAAGCAAACAAAAGATAGCAGAAATTGAAAAGCACAATTAGACATAAATTATTTGCCAGTCATGCATTTCAAGATCTCGATTTCTACCGCTCATTTCTGTATAATCTTTAATGTCAATTCACTAAAAATACCGTCCATTCCCTTAAGAAAGAGACGAACAGTATGTGTCCGTGCAAAGGTCGGCGAGTGTGTGAGTGTGAGTTTGAGCGTGTATGAGAGAAGCACACCAAAAGTAACGAAGTCCAGAAAATCTGCAAGCAAGCTAATACACACCTTCCTGGGTTTGTGGACTAAAACCAGCTGAAGAGAGCCTCATTCTAACACAAGACTAAGAAAACCTTCAATCGATATTATACCCGCCACCGGATAATCCAAAACCACTCTTAACCGTATAAATTAAATACCAGATCACCAACAAAACCACTCAGCAGTTCTTCCACTCACCCCCTGCTGTCTACACAATACCATGCCTTCAATCTTTGTCCTTCCGCTTCAAAGCCCAACCAGGATTCAAAATTTTCAACTATTCACCAATCACAAGAGAAAGAGATCGCATCCAATGAAACGTCACCATAAAGCTAATACCAAAGAGAATCCACAAGAAACCCACTTCTTGAATTTTCAACCGAAGCCGGTTTTGCTACAAAACACGATCGATTTCAGCCTCATCCGGTTGCTATCCTCTTAGCCCACAACCCCCCAAGTTCTTCAATCATCAGCCTCAAAACACTCATGTGACATATCACTAAGTGAAATCCCGCATTTTAGCTAAGAAACTAAGAACCACTCAGCTTGTAGTTCTCAACAAAGTAAACCAGACTTGAGTTGGTTACTTCACCACCGAGCTGCACAAGACCCCAAAACTCAAGCAAGTAAACCCGTAACAGAAAACCCAGAAGCTGAATGCGCAAGCCAACGCTAGATCTCACTCGGGAGTCACCAAATACTGCTTCACCATCAATCTCCTCAAAAACCCAGATCTTATTACACCAGAAACCTTAAAAAATCAGAACTTGTAAGCCAACTGACAGATACAAACCATTCTCAGAGCACATTGAAGGTACACGGACATGCAAAGTCAACAACTTTAATCACGTACTAAGATCTCAACCGATAAATAAGTAATCACAGCTACATAAAGACACACATTTGTTTTACACCTAAAGGATTTTTTTCGTTTGGGCGGTTGTTTCCAGTAATGGAAACAGTGTTTTAGGTGGTGGTGGTGATAGGTACTGAAACTACAGTACCACGTCCGCTACTTTTTAACTCTCCCAATCTCCTTTTTTAGCTCTGATATGGCTCAATCAATGAATACAGAAGCACCATTACTTTTGGCTGTCGAATTTATATATACCCAGGAGAAAAGGCAAAAGCAAAGACTGTAGAGAAAGAAAGAAAAAGAGTGCTCGGGAGTGTTTCTATGTCTAGAGATAGAGAGAAGTGTGTCAGATATTTGTCAGAGAGGGACACAGTGAGTAATTGTTTGATGTTTTTCTCTTCGCTTTAACTGTGACTTTTTCATGTTCATTTCAGACAATTCAGGAAGGGGGACATATTACCCTCAAAGTTAGGAAGATTTACTCAGCTATCCTCTTTCTAAGAATGTCTTTATCCTCTTATTATTATTATTATTATTATTATTTTAGTTTTAAATTTTGTGTTCCATTGGCAAAGTCCTCGTTAGTAAAAAGGAGGATGCTATTTCTTACCAAATTCTTTGAGAAAGAAATGTGTTTTCACATTAAATGATTGAAGGTACTGTGCAGATGGAGCGGAGTGAGTATGACTGTCATGTACTTTCGTTATGGGCCATCCCCCGAAGTCCTAACACATACTGTTCTGAAGGTATTCGACCATCAGCCTTTCCCTGCTCATCTTCTTCGATGAGATTTTGTTGCCATTTATCGCATGGCTTTCGATCAAAGTTGTAATTCAGTGGTATCGTATATGGTCTTTAAGATTTCATCAGTCCGTCTTCCAAGCAGCAGTTATAAATATCATATATAAGAGATATGTCTTATATTTTTTTTCCTTTACTAGGATTAAGATTTTGTTAAGAGTGTTTACACTTTGAATGTAGGAAGAAGAAAAACTAACAGAATGGGAGATAGATGGAGTTGAAGAAATAAAGGTGATAATAAGTGAGATCCAGAGGGTTTTTAGGTCCAGCAAGTCCTACAATTCTTGTCCAACTTGAGAATACCCCACCGGGAAAATGTATACTACTCTTAGTTAAGAAACAAGGGGTCCATCTCATTCAAATTGGTGAAGTATCACATCCTTGTAGGGGGCCATCCACAAGAGCATTTCGCCTGTATTCCCTCTTTTTTCTTTTTCCAGAAATAAATATTTTACAGATAATTTACACAAGATATATATATATCACTTGTTCATGTCTACACATACACAAACTTTTGTACACAAGATATATATATATATATATGTATCACTCGTTGATATACACAAACTTATTCGTGTGCACTTAATATGTATAAGAACTTACAAACATATATTAAGCCTAATCTTTGTCAAAATTAATAGACTCATGCTCCAAAAGGAAAAAGACACAAGTTTGATGCATCCCAATAGTTAAAATTAATCATAAAATTTTCATAATAACAAATTGATATCACGTGAATTTTATAACAACAACATAAATAATTTTTTTGGAAAGTAAATGGTACAATCAACAACAAAATGGTTCCTACTCTAAGTCTAACCAATGTATATATGTATACATTCACTAATACACTTCTTAGAATAAATAATGTATATAATAAACTGGAGAGTCTACATGTTCTGGTGGTTTTCGAAACTAATTAATACCATTAGGCCTATCATTCCTCCACCAGAGCCTAAACACACAATCCAATGGATGGATATCTAATCTACCTCTTTTTGTTATTGATATATTGAACAATAGCATCTTGAATTTAACCATTTATTATAATAGAGTAATCAGTTCATTTAGTATCGTTTTAACTAATAAATGAAGGAATATGTAAAGGAAGTTATATACTTCCCATACAAGTCTTTTGTGTATGGCGCGTAACAATTTGCTTTTTGAAAGCCATCATTTACATAAAAAGGAAAATCTTTTTTGTCAAAGACATACAAAACAAGAAAATTTCATAACTTTCATCATGAGTAATTTGACTTTCAAGTAAAAGAAAAAACAAAATACAAAGTATTTGAACTTTATAAACAATATACATAGGTGGAGTGGAAATATAAGAAGTTTAGCGACATAAACTTTATAATTGAAAGTCTAAAACAACTCTTTTTAATCTTGAAATAAGTCATGTTATTATCTTCTTTCTATCCAACAAAAAAAGCCCTGTAATAAGAGGGTGTCGACCAAGACAATCTGATAAAATGTACCTGCCATATCAAAAAGAAAAATTCTAACTATTGGTATAATTCCTTTTTACTATTAAAACGTCATGTTAGAGGATGGTATTACGACAATAAAAATCTAATTTAACATAGTAAAATAGTATGACAAACATTAAACATCTCCCAGTAATTAAATTTCTTTTAATGTTGGCATTTAGGTCGCATGAATGATCATTGCATTCGAGATTACGATTTTCTTGAAACTCCAGCTGGGCCAATAGTGTTAATATTAGATCTCCTGGGGAACTATCGGAAAAGAAAAAAGAGGAAAGTGACATCACCGAATCTTTTCAATTCTACGGACAGTACTCAGATATTATCTTATAAAGAACAGACGAAAAGGAAAGAAAGGACGAATCCTAGCCATTGGTTAAGGAATTGTGGGACGCGTAAGACCATGATGGGACTTGACATGACCACTGTTGGCCTTTTTTATTGGTCATTGTCGGACTGTACGGTGAGGAAGCGTCACACGTAATAAATTACCTCTCTATCAGTCGACGGTGGCAGAAATGTAAATAGACAAGTTGAAAGTGAAAAAGCGAAGACATGAGAAGCCCGCAAATCTAGAGCCTAGTCTTTTTTCCCTCAGGCTCTTAAAAAAAAGCAAATATATATTTAATTATTTATTATTTTAATACCGAATTAATCATAAGAATAACCTATCTAAAAATAAAAATCAAATACTATATAGAAAAGGTACTTATTATAACGGCATTCATTTGCATGTTAATGATATGCGCCCATCCAAAATCCATGTGGGAATGAAGTACAAGCCTATCAATAAGTTTCCAAGATAATTCTAA
This sequence comes from Erythroxylum platyclados, assembly GCA_027563515.1. NCBI lineage: Eukaryota > Viridiplantae > Streptophyta > Magnoliopsida > Malpighiales > Erythroxylaceae > Erythroxylum > Erythroxylum platyclados. The sequence goes on along the minus strand of JAOQMM010000002.1, from coordinate 24,420,447 downwards.
GCTAAATTAATTTGGAAACATTTGTTATATCACATGCTTGTATATTGTTTTGGTACATATAGAAGAAGGGATAAGAGATGCCTTTTAAATCTATTCCTTTTTTCTCGACTACAAATCAAGATCACATCATTCCAGCTTTGGTTGAAATGCCAAAGCACTGTGTCTCATGCATATTTGGAAACTCTGTGGACGATATTATTGATCCCAACTACACATTTTCCTAGAACTCAACGTGGCCTGTCTTGCTTCCTCATCTTCATTTTCAATACTTTACTTCTAAGTTTGTTCAATTATTACATGCACGTTAGTCCCAAGATTTGGTATTCTATTGTCATTATATTTGGAAAATTATGCGCCAAACAAATTAAAAAAACATTATATTCGTGGATTTATTAAGTTCAATGCAAGTACATGTAGGAGTTCAATGAACTTGCAATGGACCTTGAGCTAAGAGTTACTCTTACACCAAATTCCAAGTTATTATACTTGTATTTTATAACCTAGTCTTCAACCAATTTGTCTGTCTAAATTCAGAATGACGTGTATCAAACTTTATGTCAAACATGTATTGAAATCTTATTTATATATGAGATGGATAATATCCACCTAATTATTTAGTTAACATCTTCAAAATAAATACAAATAATATTAAATAAATTATACAATTAGGCACCGCCATTTTTAATTTCTAATTTCTAAGATATAAGAAGATGTCACCACTCATTTATCTATGTTGTGGTCAGTTTATCCAAAGGAATCTTTTATCAAATACTCATAATTTCCTGATGGTATATAATAATTATGTTAATCTAAGGCATTCATGGTTAAGGAAAATCTTGTTATGAAACGAAAAGAGGTTCAAGATGCAAATCTAGTTTGCTTGGCGAATTCCAAGAGAAACAGTATATAATGATGACGTGTATTAAATAGCATCAACGATGATACATAATAGTTGATATTAGCGTAACTAGCAACTACAAATTGGTATCCAATTAAAGTTGAGGGCGATGGAACAGGTAAGCTTCGGTTGGTATCTATGGCTTTAGACCAATCTAGGAAGAGCCAGGATGCAAATAAGAAATATGATCTTAAAGATAAGATTATTGATCGCCTAGAAAATTGGCAATATTCCTGCTTTAGCATGAGTGCGTAACTAGACCTAGGCTTAGAAAGAGCGCATAATCAACCTATAAAAAGAAGAGAGAACCTTGTTCAGTCCACTAAGACACTAGGTTTAATTTGACAACACTAGGAAAAAGGCAGTAATACCAATTTCAAGGTTCCTTTTTCTTTTTTCCATGGATTGATGTTTAACTATCTCATCTTAGCAACTTTTTAAGGTGTTGAATACCTTGGAGAGGGAATATACAGTCTCCACCAAGCTGCTGAAAGGTGAGGTATCTATAACACATAGCTCCATTTCCTTAAATCTTTTGGAAATTACAATGCATGAACACTTATTTTTATTTGCAAATTAAGGTTGCATACACACGCATAAAGAATAAGAAGAAGATGACAAAGAAAAGGTAAGCTAGACATCTGTATAGCTGTCGAATTGCTGATAAGTCAAACAAGACAAATAAATAAGGAATTTAACGAAGTCGGCAAGGATATACATACATGAACCTAGGCGTGTTATGTATTTAAACACCGACCATGGCATTCATGTTGAAAATGGGAAAATGGATGGCAAATGAAATGTCCACTACCCCAATAATACACATTCAGAAAAGTGAATAATACTGACAATCATAATAAAAGAAAAAGGAAGGGTAGAGGGTACTACTACTACTGGGTGGAGAATGAGAAGGGCCACCCTCACGTAAGCATACAAATCCCTATCTTCTTGGTGCCTATTTTTAAAATTATTATTATTATTATTTTAAGATAATACTAAGCTTTCAAATATATATTAGTTATAAGCTTATGAAATCGCCCGTAAGTTTTATTTTATTGGAGTTCAATTTATTTAATTTATTTAAAAATTTGGGGAAAACAAAGGTATAATAAGGAACGTAGAGAGATGCTTCTCTCACTGGATCACTGTTTACATCCTTTTCTTATTTCGGTTGGTTGAACGAGAAAAAGCGATAGATGTCAATGAAAAGCAACAACTCAGCTCTAAGATTTGTGGGTCCCATCAAATTTTGCATTTTTTCTATCTTGTCCCACTCGACTTAACGCCCCTCGTTAGCCCACGCGCCTCAACTTGCTTCTCTGAGGTATACTTTTCTTGTATAATTCTTTCTACGTACCTTCGCACCTAAACCTGAAGAGATAACTGAAAATACCTTCCTTTTTCTTTTTTTTTTTCTTATCCATAAATTTAACATGTAATATTTTAAAATTAGGTCAAAAATTAAATTGATAAAATAAAAAATTTGACGTTTAAAAAGTTCAATCAATATTAAACCTAATAAAATTGACTACAGATTAAATAAAATTAAACAATTTAAATTACAATTGAAATAGATCATTAAAATAAATCAAACTGAAAAGTTATAAACCGAACTAAAAAATTAGACGATTCAAGATTTTAACGATCTAACTGACTGAACTGATTGGATTTTTTAACTATTCCTTGGATAAATGGTATTTGATTTAAAATATCTTGCAAAGTTTTCCAAAATCGATTTCTTCGTAATAACGTTTATTGACTTGTTAAAGATGTTCTTTTCCCTCATTATTAATTCATTTTTAACGAATTTTAGCAATCAATGGATAAAATTATGATGTGTAATTAACTTATAATTTTCTTACATCACCATATTTAATATTTTAAACACTTGAATCAGAAATGGTGACAGGTTATATTAGATTTATTCAGCATACATATATTCAATAACAACTCATTTTCCACTCCCATTATAAATGAATTAAACTTATGTCGTGTATAGATTTATCATATCTTTAGTCTTAATAGCAGTTTCTATGTATGTATTTAATTCTATATGAAGAATAATGTACATCATTGCACAATATTGACTTGAAAAGGTAACTTCAATATGATATAATGATGGTTCTCCTATTATGGTAATCTAAAATAATTTTTTATAATATTTAATTCAAATATACTCTTACCCTTTATTTGCAATTACATGCATTGAATGAAAATTTCTAATTTTGTATCGCACCAACAAGCATAGGGGCTTAATCTTTTTTAGTCTAAGAAGAATTTGTTTTTTAACTTGGAGCTCAATTCATTAATGTATCTCTAAATAGCCCATTTAACCAAGTGAAGTAATGAAAAGGATAATCTTTAAGAGTTGAGATAAAATAGAATAAAAGCCACCATAAATGCATATATAACAGGCTGCTAATTAGAATCTATGTTGCAATAAAACTGATGCACCTTTGGATAATTATCAAGTGATAATCAAGGCATCATGGTCTGCATGCCATTAGTTAATTAACTGTACAGACATATATATATTAAATACATATATGTGGGGCGCTAAACAGATAATTAATTATAGATAGTACCACTACTCAGATATAAACCCTTAATCCCGAACACTGAAAGTCACGCTTGAACCCATATTCCGCAACAACTAAGATTTTCTTTGTATTAACAAAAAGGGAAGAAGCAAACACGTTTAGGACAAGGTGACACCTACTAAACTAGATGATTAGTGTGGCCCGTTGGCTAATCATGTTATTGTCTAAAGAGATAATGATTAACTGATGACAGAGAAAGATAAGGTTAGAAGATGGTGATAATGAAAAGGGCATTAAGGGTTAAGACAAGAGCGGTCTCCCACATTTGAACTCATTTAAGGAGGGCGTAAGAGTGCAGGAGGAGACACAAACATAGAATCCAACAGAAGTTGACCATGTGTTTGTGTGTACTCTTTTTTTTTTTTTTTTGGGTTATCCTGTAAGTGGGGGCAAAGCAAGAAAACATAGCAGCAACCTCTTTCTTTGATATATTCTTGATCATGTATTGGGTGACACAGAGAGAGACTACAACAGAAACCAGAACTTATTAGAGCATGTTTGTTTCTAATTCTGCTGTTTGGTGACCATGTCCTGCAATCATTTCTATATCATCTAGGGTAAGTCGAAAAAAGAACAGCCTTATTTCGCTATATGCTCATTGTTCAAGTCAAATCTCTAGCTTATCATTTCATTATTAGCCTTTTTCTCATATTGTCTGGTCTCTCTTGCACTATTCATGCAAGTTGTTATCTACCATTGTAACTAAAATAATTAAATTGCTTAGTCAAATCACACTCTTAACCTAACAACACTCAGTTTTAAGATGTAGTCAATTTTCTCTTTTGATAGTGTAAGCGGAATGTAGCATACCTTCACGATCACGACACAGAGAATTGTATCTGACAATTTCTATGTTTTTGTGCGTATGTACACAGTACTGAAATTTAATGTACATCCATAGTAGTTAGATCATTCCATTGGTCCTAGGGAAATGATGATAACCAGGAGGAAAAGCATTCTGAGAGGTATTTTCTTTTTCCCCAGTAAGACATGATTCAATCTGCCAATTTTGTATGATTAGGCAAAATTTGAACCACTAAATGTGGGTGGTTGACCTTAGAATATCCAATGTTGATCACACTAATTATACGGTCAAAGATCATCTCAATCTCCATCCCTCCTTTCCTGGATACTAGATTTGGAGTTTTTTCAAACTGGATTAATTAAATGACGCACAAGGCAGATTACTTAATGATGGATTATAATATGTTCAAAAGTCCAAGCAAGAATCTGTACACTACCGAGAAGGGGACCACTTTCCCGGAAAATATTCAGGTGCAAAGAGGTATGGTTGAATTGATATAACCTGAGATCTTGAGTTTTTGTTATTGGCATTGTTATTTTAATATTGCAATATAGAATGGGAAGATAATAGTGAATGGGCAGATAAAGAAGGAGATATGGAAATAAACAAAGAAAAAAAAGCACTTTAGAGTTCTTGGAAAGTTATGAGATGGATAGTGTAGGGAATAGAGGAATAAATTAAGGCAGATGGGATGGGTTGAGGGGACAATTGTGGTCTAAACACATACTTAAATGTATGTGCTGTGGAAGGCACTAGGGCCAAAAGGGCAAAATGTGCCATAATTTTCAAATGAGGGATAAAGGCTATATCTGCTTACATAAGCAAAATCTGACTCAAAGAACCAAAGGAGGGATTGTCTTGCCTCGGCCCTCTCTCTCTCTCTCTCTCTCTCTCTGCATGGGATTCTTCATTCTTCAAGCCCTTTGCCACAACCTTTCATTCAAAGGTATCAAAACTCCTAATTATGCCCCGTTACTTGGACCCATCTTTTTAGTAATGATATGAGTAGAGGAGAGGAGAGCCTAAAGTGGGTCAATTGTGGAAAAAAGATGGAACAATAAATCATAATAATTCCGTTAAAAGTGGCAGTGTATTGTATGGTATGGTATGGTTGTTAATTCTAATTCTTTGCCTTGAAAGAATAGAAACAAGTCTGGATTCTTGGGATTTCAAAGCCATGTAGTCAAGGTGTTTCAAGACTTACATAATAAATATATCATAGAGATGAACGTTGGACATAAAATCATATACAGTTTTAATTCTCAAACATCTATCAAATGCCTGGAAAGTCCAGATTCGGACAGGGGGCTGTAGCCAATCAGAACCAATCGTTTTTTCTACACAGGAACTTTAAAAAGCCATATCTAACACCAAACTTGGAGAGCATTTATCAAACGCCTAAAAGCCGAGATTCTGGCAGGGTTGTGGTGTCCACTTGACCCTTATCAACCAGAACCATTTATTGAAATGGAAAGAATAAGAGAGTTAGAAGTGAAACAAACAATTCCAGACTAGTAAAAGATAGGTCCAGCCCACAGCCTATGTCTAGACAGGCTTATGTTGAGAAGTGGCCGAACATCATCCTCTCTCAATTAGCGTACTTCAACACAAATATAGCAAAGCAACCCCTTTAGCATAGGACAGAAGACACATGCCTATAAAGCTCATACACACGCTTTTCAATGTTGTGACCCACGATCACCCGTGCAATTCTGATCGCTTCTAAACTAAAAAGTAGTTGTAGTTCTAGAAACCATGCCAGAAAATATAATATATGTTTTTCTTTGGTTAGTAAGCTTAATGAGGATGTAAACATTGAGTAAGAACTAAAAGATTATAAAGGGGTTGGTTGAGTATTTGTATTTGTTATTGTTGAGTTGTTATTGTTGAGTGGTATCCAGGTCCTGTATCCTTATCTGTTCATAGGCAGATCCTACAGCAATACATGTGCAGTGTTAGGTGGATCCAATCTCACCTACAAAAATGGAAACTTTTTGATGCAAGTTACAGGCTCCTTCAACTCACTAAAAGATCCCATTCCCAGCTAACCCAACCAAAAAAAAAAAAATGCTTCCAATTTCTAACCTTTAGTTTGTTTTTGGATTCGAAGGACTTCAGGATTCATTTGCTTCATTGCAACTACCTTAAGAGGGGTTTTGTAAAAGGTCTTTGTTTCTGAGAGAATAACATAAGCACTCGAGCATAATTCTCAGTTCTTACCTCCAAAATCCATTAGAATCTTCCATTGCCCCTCAGCATTTATATAACCTGGGTTTAGCCTGAAAATAATCTAGTGGGTTTGTAAAAATTGCCAAGGCCTCATCCATGTCTGCCATCTGCTTGCAAAAAATGGTAATAAACAATGTACTTCTACTCCCATCTAAAGATTAGTTCTGTAATTACATAAGCGAAGACACACTTCATCAACTTTACTGATATACATGAATAATTTTAAGATTTGAAACGTAATAGATAAGAGCACAAACAGGTTGAAGGTGTATTCATCCATACATAGTTTACCTCCACAGTTGAAGTAGAGAGTCCGATGAAGCAGGTCCCTTTGATGCATAGTGACTGATAGTCGAAAGTGATTATCCATAACAGTATATTTGCAAGTTCATTCTTATCTGTTGAATTAGGACACATTATACGTGACATGCAAATTTAATTTATTTGATGATAAATATTTCCTTTTTGAGTGTGTTGGGTCGAGTTCAAAGTGAGGTGAACGTGATTTAAACCAAGGCCTGACCCAGCTTAGACATTCTAAAAAAGGGTTGAATTTGCATATCGATTCATCCTACGACAGCATCAGCTTATCTTCTATTCATTTAACATCTAAGATTAAATATACAAATAAAAATATACATGTTTAAAAGGGTAGTGGCTGTGGGAGCAAAAGCCACATCCCAACTACCGCGCAGATCAACAGAACAACTGACCAGCTGATATTTTGCCCGTTCTGGTTCGTAACGTTTTCTTTTAAGATGAACCTATTTCAGAGTTACTTCAAAGTTCATTCGTTTTTCTTTTGATTCTTTATTTTAGAGAAGATAGCCACGTACTGCATAAATTTTCCTATTATAATTTCTGATATTTTTTTTGGCAACTTAAACAATATTTTTAGTTAGTTAACCATATAATAATATATTTTTCTATTTAAAAGCTGACATTTGGTTCATTATAGGGATAGATAAAATATAAAATTCAAAAACAAAAACAAAACCTTTGCAAATACTTTTACTTATTTTATTATGGTTAAAAAAAATATTTTTAATATTATAATAGTTGAGTTATTTAAATCAAAATATGGTTAAGTTCCAATGATTTAACTAACAACCTGAAAATCTAAAAACCAAGGACAATTAGATAATCTAGCAAAGTAAAGACTGGTGCTTGTGGTAAGAAATCAATCAATTTTTTTTTGATTTATAATTAGAAGTTAGAACACTATTTATGTAGAAAAGAAATTATATTTGGCTGCATTTCCACTTTATTATTATTTTTCATTCTGGAAATAACTTCAACTCAATTTCAATTTCACTTTTAGATTTACAGTGCCATCCTCGTCCGCATTTTTCTCATTTCTCTCACCTCAGTATCAAAGTGCCTGTCCATTTTTTTTTCAAATTATCTGACCAAGTTCACATTTTCTTTTCTCTGGGTCTGCTTTGATCGGTTGGTCAATCTCCTTCTGTTCTTAATTTACGATAATGTTGAAATTTTTGGGGTTTTGGGTCTCAGAATTTCATGGGTTTTTGGAGGTTGCGGTGTTTGATTGTAATATTGGATAATTCTTGAAAATCATCGTGGTTTGAGCTCTCTTTCTGTGATTCTGATTTACATTTGTACCTGTAGCTTCGTTTTTCTTTTCTGGAATTTGAAGTACGTTTGATGGTCGAGATCTTGTGGACTATATTGATTCTGCGCCTATAGTTTAAGATGGTTTCTTTTTGAAGACTTGGGAATTTTTTTTGAAGGCTTTGCTTTTTTCTTTTTTCTTTTTACCTGGATTAGTGCTCTTTGATCAGTTAGAGAAAAAGGGTCTAATAGAAGAGTATTTCGAGTGTTATTAAGTTCTTTTGTTTGTTTGTCTGGGTTGTTGCATAATGAAGAGGGTAAAAGGGGAACCCTACAGTCCTAGGAGGTTCAAGCTATCACATTTGTTAGTAGCTGTTGCAGCATTATACCTGGTATTTCTAGGATTCAAGTTTCGGCATTTATTGGAGATTGCTGCATTATTGAGTGGAGATGATAGTTACATTGGGTTGGATGGGAATACAGTTAGTGATTTTGAAGATGCAGACATAAACAAGCCAATTTTGGGTTCTGTTTACAAGGATGTGTTCCATCGGAAATTAGAGGATAACCAAAATCAAGATGCACCCATGATGCCCAGTAAGGAACCGTTGGTAGAAAAAAGAGGGCCTAAAACTATTAAGCCATTCCAGAACCATTATGGTCGTATAACCAGAGATATTATGAGGCGAAGGAATAGAACGAGGGACTTTTCAGTGCTTGAAAGAATGGCAAACGAGGCATGGTCGCTGGGACTAAAGGCTTGGGAGGAAGTGGAGAAGTATGACGTGAAGGATGCAGAACAAAGTTCTGTATATGAGGGGAAGTCTGAGTCATGTCCTTCGTGGGTATCGATTAGTGGGGAGGAGTTGGCTGAGGGTGATAAAATGATGTTCCTTCCTTGTGGTTTAGCTGCTGGATCTTCTATCACTATAGTTGGAACACCACACCATGCTCATCGGGAATATGTGCCTCAGCTGGAAAAGCTAAGGAAAGGTAATGGCAATGTTTTCGTTTCACAATTTATGATTGAACTGCAAGGATTGAAGTCAGTTCAAGGGGAGGATCCACCAAAGATTTTACATTTGAATCCTCGATTGAGAGGAGATTGGAGCCAGGTGCCAGTCATTGAACACAACACCTGCTATAGGATGCAATGGGGGGCAGCTCAAAGGTGCGATGGACTGCCATCCAAGAAAGATGAAGATATGTTAGGTGAGCTATTTATCATCTAAACACTGTTTTTTTTTTATAAATTTTTTTGATGAATGACTCACTACAACAGATTCTTAGGGGCATACACTACAAAAATATAAATTTAGATGACATAAACTTAAAAGATAAATGACTGGGGAAAAGAAAGATAAATCTTGCTCTTTTGTTACGGATTCTTAAAGATGGTGATTTTTTATGTGTTAATCTTGGATAATAATGTGGCATTATTTGCAGGGAATAAGTATGTTCTAGTTAATTAGAGTTTATTGCATGCCATTTACATCTTCTTCAGTTAGGTCTTTCGCATACTTGTCTGGAGGAATAAGCTTTATGTAATTGCCCTCCTTAGTTTGTGAATTCAACTTTTAGTTGTTTGAAGGCTCATATCTTCTTATAGATGGATAGAGGGTTATCTTTACTTCTCCTCTAATCTTGTTCGTCCTCTTCTTCTCAATGAAATGATTCTACTCTTCTCCTTAAGTTCCTGTAATTTCTTCCAATTTCTTGATTCTTATCCTTCCTATTCATGTTATGCAATATACTTCATTTATAATATCTTTTACTCTCTCTCTCTCTCTCTCTCACTCTGTGTGTGTGTGTGTATGTGTCTGTCTGTCTATCTACTACGTGCTTGTGCTTTCACACTTGAATCACTGAAATGTGTGTTATAAGTTGAACTTTTAAAACTGTTTTACTTCAAATGTTTGCAGTTGATGGTCATTTGAGATGTGAGAAATGGATTCGAAATGATGTTGTGGACTCAAAGGAGTCAAAAAGTACATCATGGTTCAAGAGATTCATAGGGCGTGAGCAGAAACCAGAAGTGACCTGGCCATTTCCTTTTGTGGAGGGTAGATTGTTTATTTTGACCTTACGTGCTGGTGTTGAAGGATACCATGTGATTGTTGGAGGTCGGCATGTGACCTCATTTCCATATCGTCCGGTATGTTGCTGTCTATGAGAAACTTCTATCTGCCTCTGTGATACCCTTTTTTATTTTTCATCTGTTATGCAAATGTTTGCCTCATAGATATTGACTGACTACATGACTACATAAGAGATTAAACTTGTTCCTTTTGATATTTCAATTTGGGTTGGTGTTATTGTCTATTATATTTCACATTTTAATACCTTTTGCTTTTGATCTTTGCATATTTAGATTGGAATTTTTACTATGGTATATTGATATGGCTAATGGTTTCTCCATAAGTAAACCTTTCCTTGTATTCCCATTAGTTTGATTCAATTCTAGATTCTTTCACTTCATCTTCTTACTGGCTGGGTCCGTTACAAGGATGGTTTTGTTACTGTTCTCATATCATCGTGTTTCCTTCTTGTTTCAAGTTTGATACTCATTCTTTATGAATTTTTACTGTCTCCAGGGATTTACACTTGAGGATGCAACAGGATTAGCAATCAAAGGAAATGTAGATATTCATTCAGTTTATGCCACGTCTCTCCCTAGCTCCCATCCAAGTTTCTCTCCACAAAGGGTGTTAGAAATGTCTGAAAAGTGGAAAGCTCATCCTTTAGTTAGAAAACCTATTCGACTTTTCGTTGGGATTCTCTCTGCAACTAATCACTTTGCAGAACGCATGGCAATTAGGAAAACTTGGATGCAATCATCGGCAATAAAGTCTTCAAACGTAGTTGTTCGTTTCTTTGTTGCATTGGTAATACATTGATTCTTAAACTACTCTACATAATTGTAAGCAGCAGTAGATGCCAGTGTCAAGCAAGTTTCTAAGCAGCAGTAGATGGTGGTATCAATTAACTTATGATCTGAGACACATAAAGTATGGACGATCTGTTTAAGTTTGTCGTAGAAAATCCTTACTTGCTTGAGGATAGTGTTCTGCATAAGTAGCAGTTGGTAATGTATGGTTTAATAAATTGAACAGAACTTGGCTTTGTAACTTGACCAGCATTGAGATCTAACTGCAACAGCTTAGCTTCATTCAAATGCACACAATTGCTTTAAAGCGAGAGATTAGAACTACTAACATTCTATTCCTATTCAAGAACACACCCACATAATAAAAGGTTTGTGTAGTCAACCCCTATCTGAATGCATTTAAACTAATATTGTGATGGGGTACTTTGAATGACTGATGGACTTCGAGTCACACTCCTGATTTTAGTTGTTCTGCATATTCATTTCTTTCTAAGCCTCTAGTGTCAAGTTGTTATGCCTATTTAAGTCTAACAGTTCCTTTCTGTCATGTTTTAATGGGTATTCTTTTACCCCGTTGATGTTCAGATTTTTGATCAGTGTTTTTATCTGTAGAATCCCCGGAAGGAGGTCAATGCAATGCTCAAGAAAGAGGCTGCTTTCTTTGGTGATGTTGTAATTTTGCCTTTTATGGATCGCTATGAGCTTGTGGTTCTCAAAACTATAGCTATCTGTGAGTTTGGGGTAAGTCTATACTTGTTTCTTTTTAATCCTTTGTAGAACTTCGTAAACAAGATCTTCTAAGTTCTTGTCTATCTTGCTTTTTCATTTCACACCCTAGTTGCCTCAGTGCATATCCTGATTAGCTACAAATCTCTTGACTCAGGTACATAATGTTTCGGCACCATATATTATGAAATGTGATGATGACACGTTTGCTAGGGTGGATAGTGTGCTAAAAGAAATTGATGGCATTTCCCCAAAAAAATCGCTGTATATGGGCAATCTCAATCTCTTGCATCGTCCTTTGAGACATGGGAAATGGGCTGTCACTTTTGAGGTATTCATTTTTTGTGTAGTCTTATTGAATTTTACATTCTATTGTTTCAGTTTTTCCTCCTCCATAATAAACTGGCCTTCTGCTCAAGCATTTCTAATTGGTGGTCAAATTCTACTTTTTCGATGTCAAGTGCCTCATTCAGTGAACTTGAATGTAATATTGCTTAAAAAGCTCCCTTCTGCTCTTAATTTCAAAAGCTTAAACTAAGTTGGAATTACAGTTAATAGTTCACTGGCTCCTGAGTGTGGTCTCTCCTAGCATATGAGGTCTTGACCTCTCCTGCAAACAGTTTTGCTATTGACTTTTACAACTGCAAAAATGAGAAGAGTCATTTCCCCCCCAAAAAAAAAAGAAATGGGAAGAGTCCTAATTACTCTCGTATGTCAGGGGTCATCTAGTTTGGCAAAGATTTGGAACTACTTCCATACATCAGAGGCCATCTAGTTTGTTAAAGATTTGGAATTAATTTCATACATCGGAGTCCTAATCAATTAAAAGAGTTTATTACTTGGATTAGGATTGAAAATTGGATTAAGAAGATAGTAGTGAACAATAATGTTTCTGTATTTATGCTTCTTTTTTGGTGCTTCGATGTAGACATATTTTCAGTCCTTTTATCTTCAATACATAGGTTTGTTTTTTTTGGAAAAAACTTGTATGAAGAATAATAAGCTATATCTCTCTTTGCAAGTCTTCTATTTTGACAAATAATGGCAAATCTAACAGGAGTGGCCCGAAGAAGTCTATCCCCCTTATGCCAATGGGCCTGGGTATGTAATTTCCAGTGATATTGCTAAATTTGTTGTTGCTCAACATGGCAGCCAAAACCTGAGGGTTAGTGATACTGAATCTTATCTAATACAACTTGGGAGAAGCCCTCTCTCAATCTCCCTTCCTTTTTATTCTTTCTCAATCTTTTTACACACTCCTTTTATCTTTTCTTAAGTTTATTGATTTCTCTGCATCTTTGCTACATTTGGCTTCAGCTATTCAAGATGGAAGATGTGAGTATGGGAATGTGGGTCGAACAATTTAACAGTTCTAAACCTGTGCAATACTCGCACAACTGGAAATTTTGTCAGTATGGATGCATGGAGGACTATTACACTGCACATTATCAGTCTCCAAGGCAGATGATCTGCCTATGGGACAAGTTGGCAAGAGGTCGGGCTCACTGTTGCAACTTCAGATAATAGAAATCTCACCTGGGGGCTGTTGATTGACTAAACTTGGATTTCAGCACAGCCTGATCATATAGACTGTTGCTCCTATATCGCACATTCACCTGGCACTGGCATGATCTGCCAGATTTTTGTTGGTAGTGGACTTAGAGCTCAAGAGATGGCTTTTTGCTGATTGGCCGCTTTCGTGTTTTGCAAAAATATTCCCATGTTGTAATTCTGAACGTTGATAGTTAGGCAACCACATTGGATTTCTGTGACGAATGAAAATATGTATATTCTTGAATGCTATTTAATCGTCAAATTAGGTTGAAGAAGTAAAGAAAGACTCCACGACCAGCTTATTTTGATGTGAAAATTTCTGAACTCTGGTATTTCTTCCTCATCAAACGTACGTACCTGTGAATTCTGATAATGTAATATATGCAGGCATCTTTCAACAAACTTTAGAAGCAGAAATCCCCTGGAAGTACTAATTGCTCACAAGTAGGTATTACAAATTTATAATATCTTATGATTATCTTAAGCACTTAAATAGTCTTAATTACCAACCTTAGATATTTACGTTCCGAAAGTATTAGTCTCTAATACTTTAGAGAATGATTGAGAGTAAGTTTTAAGAAAGCTATAATTACATTAAAACCAGAAAGAAAGGAAACCAGACACCCACACTTTCATAAACATCAATATACCCAAGTTGTTAATTAAGTAGTACTCCAGAAAAAAGCACACGTACAAGTATTAAGGAATTGTTGGAACTTGGAAGGCAATACTTGCGGACAAAGACCACAATAGAAATAATATGTTGAGTCAATGGAGACATACACCATGGATTTCACTTGAGAGTCTCGGGAAAGCTGTCGGCTTCCTTCAGGCCACAAAAGCGTTTCCTTCGCATTGATTTCTTCAAATAAGTATGACTAATACGCAATCTTATTTTATAAATATACGTATAACACAACAGTAACACATTATTAGGTACATATTTTTGTGCCGAAGTAACATACTATTAGGCATACGGTTAGAGACATGTATAACTATAATTATATATAAATATCTTTTTGTATAATAGTTTACACACACAAAACACTTTTTTTCAAGTTTCTTTTATTTTATATGGTATCATATTTCTTTTTGTGGAAAAAAGATATTTTTTATTTTTTTGTTCTTACTTTTTTGAAGATAGTTTGAATGTTCAAATACTACTTGTTATACATCAAACTCTTGAATTTGTTAAGACAGTCACAATGGGAAACAAAAAGTGCATTTTAAACTTCAATATTTTTAATAGAATACAGTACAATTTGAACCTATCATTTCATGAAATTCAATTTAAACCATAATATTTTTAGAATGTGTAAAACAAACCCTAAATGAACGAAAAATCTAACAGGATTAACTTTTTTTCAGTTAATTGATGTGGCACTTATTATATATTTTCTAAATCTATTGACATGTTCCAGGACCACGTGACATAGTGGACCTAGCGACAAATTTTAAAAATAAAATATTTTTATTTTATAATTAGAATAATTAATCTATAATATTAATTATTTAAGTTAAGGATGTTCCTATTACCTATGTACAGGTTATTAGGGATATTGAGAAGAGAATGAGAAATTGTGCATCTATTTTAGAGAACCAATTTAGTTTCATGCTAAGGAGGTTCACGACAAAAGCTATACACCTCTTTAGATGATTAATGACATATTGTAGGGATAGACAAAGAGACCTACACCTAGTTTTCATTGATTTAGAGAAGACTTATCACAGAATACTTAGAGAAGTAATATAGAGATGTTTAAAAGCTAAGAGAATTTCTATTACCTATATACGGGTTACCAGAGATATGTATGAAGGTTTTAAGATTAGAGTGAGGATAATATAAGGAGATATATAGCATTTTTTCATCGATATTGGGCTACACCATGGATCCTCGTTGAGCCCCTTCTTGTTTCCAGTAGTTATGGATAAGCTTATCAAGAATATCCAATTGGATGTGCCTTGGTGTATTTTTTGTTTGCTGATGACATTGTTTCAGTAGATGAAATAAATAGGGTATTAATGTCAAGTTAGAACTTTGAAGGGATAGGCTAGAGTCAAAAGACTTTAAATTGAGCAATACTAAGATCAAGTACTTATATTGTAACTTTTCGGGTTACAAGGTTGAATCCAATATGGAGATCAAATTTGTTATAGAAGTTATACCATAGATATATTGTTTTAAGTACCTTAGATTCATCATCCAAAGTAATGGTGAGATAGATGACGACATAATTCATCGTATCAAATTATGGTGGCTTAAATAGAGGGGCACTTCAGGAGTTTTATATGATAAGAAGATATCACTTAAGCTAAATGATAAGCTAAAAGGTAAATTATACCGTTTAGTAATTAGCGCTATCATGCTCTATGAGATAAAGTGTTTACCCATCAAATAGTTGCATAGGCATAAGTTAATGGTGACAAAAATGAGGATGCTCTATTATATGTGTGACCTTATAAGAAAAGATATAAGTTAGGAATGTAGTAGTAAGAGACAAGTTGGGGGTGGCTAACATTGATAGTAAATTAAAGGAGACAAGGTTTAAGTGGCTCGAACATATTAAAAGGAGATATCTTGATGCCCTAGTGAGAAGAAGTGAGAAGATTATACTTTAGGGACTGTAAGAGAAGAAGAGGTAGACCTAAAAAGAATTGGTGATTAGGAACGATATGGCTCTGCTAGAACTTACAGATGATTTGACTCTCAATAGGAAACTTTGGTGAACTAGGATACAGGTAGAGGACTCTAAGAGAAGTCTTTATCTTTTCATAAACCTTTTGACCATTGCCTTTGATTTTGTGTCTTTCATTTGACCTAAATACTTTTATTTGTAATACTTGTTCCTTTTGTTATTTATTTATTTATTTCATATTTTTTCGTTTTAACTGTTTATTTGTTTTATTCACTTATTTGTTTTCTTTATTGTCTATTTGTTTACTTACTTACTTTTTTATTTTTAGTTTTTATTTATACAGTTTTTTGTTTATGTATTGGAAACAGCCTCTCTACTAGGTAGGGGTAAGGTTGTGTACTATCAGACTTTCCTAGACTTCGTGCCTCAGCAGGACTTCAACTAGGTGTTGATGATGATGATAACAGTTATTTGTTTATGTATTTGGCTATTGTTTTTTTAACTGTTTTAGAAAACTTTTTTTTCCTCTGTGTTTATCGAAAATAACCTCTCTACTAACTAAGGGTAAGACTGCATATTTCTGGACCTCACTAAACCTTGCATCTTAGCGGGATTTCTACTAGGACGTTGTTTATGAATAATTTAGGTTAATTTGTCAATTAAAATCCTTAAGTATCAAAATCTACACTTGAACCAAACCCAAACCCAAAACTAAAACCACAATTGGAACTGTTAATGTCTCTCACCAGGGCCTAGAAGAAACACAATGGACTGAACCCAACCATAGATCTAGCTCTTGAACAGGGAGTGGACCCTATAACCACCTAATCCAAAAGAAACACCAATGTATCAAGTGTCGGCAAGCACCCAACCATATTTACTACACCTCTGCATCCCTATAACCGCCTATTGCAAACATTGCAATTTGTATTTCCGTTATAGAATTATTAAGTGTTGTATATTCCAAGTTTATATATAGTAACTAATCTCTAATATCTTTTATTGAATGTGTTTACATAATTAAGTTTTTTTTCAATTTTCATATATATTGTTACATATTTTTTAGTTCTAAATGTGTTAAGTATTGTTATATAGGTTTAGTAGAAAGAAAAGGAGAAAGAAATAGAAACTTAAGAATACATAGTTTTATCATTTTTAAAATTGTTCTTAACAATAAAATAATTTATTAATATTTTAATTATACACATATCTAATTACATTAAAATTAGAAGGAAACTCATTTTATGTGGCTTTTTATGTTAACTCCCATTAACTTTCTTTCTTTGTTACTTAAAAAGAAAGTAAGTAATAAAGAAGGAATACCTACTATATTGTATGATTATATGAAAAAAGGCCTACAATATGCTTTTTACATGTGGAATCTAATAGCTTAAGAATCAAATCACATAATAAAATGTGCCCAATGGAAGTTTATAAATATGAGTATAAGTGTTCCTAATGGCCTAATCTCTAATACCAAAAAAGGTAAAAGGTGAAGTTTATATTGCATTGAGTTAGATCTTATTAAGAAAATTAATAGTAAGAATAAAGAATAATGAAAGAAAGATAAGCAAGAACACAAGAAGTTTTTAATGAAGTTCGATCAATTGGGTATACCTATTTCATAGGAAGTTAAAATCAATTAATTCCCTATTAAATAATTATGATGATAGTTATAACAAACTAGGTATACTATAATTTATTTATAACTAAACCTTAACTAGTACATTTTTTATTCAAATAGCAACTTACCAAATATAACCTAATTTATACATATTTTAACAAGTTCTAAAATCTTTAAGAGTTTGAAATTCACCAAAAATTCATTTTTATCACTAACACGATCATATCCTAGCTTATAAATCTTATTATCTCTTTGTAGAACATGACATAAGCTCTAGAATGTCTATGTCCTATACCATGAATCTTTCTTCTTCTCCGCATACTTAGACATAATCTAGGGCATGAATGTCTCTTAGGTTGTGTATCTCCCAATTCTTCACACATTTGAACACAGTTGTATTCCAGACCATGTCTTCTACAAAAAATCTCTATCACACTAACTTATTTATATCTTTAGCTTTTGCCTTCACCTTAGATTTTTAGAAATGAATACACCTTAGGCCGTATCCATATCTTAAGTTGTATCCATATCTTAAGTTCTATTCACCCAAAATGCTTTTAGATATGGCTAATTCCTCCTAAATCTGCAAGATTCCATACTCATGTATACAATCCATATACAATAATCTCCAATTTAGTGAATATACCATACATAAGTTAGGTTTAACCTATGTTTGACATCTTGAGAACTTAACCAAGTCTAAGCAATGCTTGAACTTGTCTATGGTAACCGATTTTGTCAAAATGTTAGCTTATCCTCAATAGTATGAACCTTCTCCAAAAATATTGGTCCAAATCCAATCAACTACTTGATCTTGTAAAACCTAACATTTATATGCTTAATCCTTGCAAGATACACTTAATTCTTTTCCAAATAAATGATATTTTGACTATTATAGTGTCTTTAAACTACACTTTAATCAAGACCTACCTCTTTTACTAGCCTTGGAAGCCATAATGCCTCTTTAGCAGCCTTAACCACTTCTATTTATTTTGCTTTAGTTATAGACAATGCAATTATAGACTATAACATTGATTTCTAACAAATAAGTCCTCCTATAAGAGTAAACATATATCATGTCATATATCTCATGTTATCTAAATCTCCTATATAGTATGAATCCACATATCCCATAATTGAAGGATCCTATAGTTTGACGTACCTCAAGTGCCTGAATATCCATTTGGCTACTTTTTAGTATTGTCTTATAGGTTCTAATATATACTTCCTAACCTTACTAATAATACGAGATAAGTTTAGCCTAGTACAAAATATTACATATGTTAAATATCCAATAATGCTAGTGTATAGTACTTTAGACATATCATCGACATATGTATGAGTTTTTAATAATTGTTCTAGGAAAACCTTAAAGTGATTTTCTAATAGAGTGCTCAAAGGTTTAACTTTACTCATTCTAAGTTTGTCTAATACATTATTCATGTAGTTGGATTGAGATCACCATAGTTTTCTAAAGCTTCTATTTCTCCAAATCTCTATTCCTAGTATTTTCTTGTTAACGTCCGGTAGGGATCTGAAAGTTATTAGATAACATTGCTTTACTAATAAGGAAATGAGTGAACCATATAATATTCACCAAGGCCCTATCTAATTATTTTTATAATCAACTATCTTCCATATTTCCTGTTACCCTAGATAAAATAATTGCCTTCGTACTTAACCTCAAACACTTCTAACTGCCTTATCATCTCATATAGTCATCACTATTATCTTTAAAACTTAAGCATTCTCCTTTAGCTTTAACATGATACAAAACAATATTTAAGTATCCTAATAACATCTAAAGAGAGTTCATAAAACTTTGATTGATCCTTAAACAATTCCATATATTACATGTTTGAAATGCCAAATTTGTTGTATAAGTAAAGATTCAGCAAAAGATCAAAATGATTAGGCAAAAGTTAAATAGGAAAATGTATCATCTCATCCGATGAGTATAAAAAGGGAGTATAATATTCAACCATAATATGATTATTCAAATGATGTTGATGATTAGAGATAATGGATCAATTCTTTCCCCAATATCATAAACTTCAATCCTACATTTTAGATTTAAGCTTTATCTTTAATAATGCAATGATAGTTAGCCTTTTGTTGAGCAATTAGCTAAGCATCACTTGTTATTTTCTCGAGGAATAAAGCCCTCTAACATTCTAATTAATTATTGACATTAATTGGAGTTAAGGGAGTTAGAAAGAGTTTTAGGTATTACTTTTCTTTTATATTTCCTCCTAGTTATATGATATTTTGCTTAGCATTGTGAGTGCAATATACTTCCAACTTATTTTGCATGTCTCAAGTAATATATTGGAATTTATGTGGAATTTCCTTCAACCTTAATCTTTGAAACTTGGGGTGTTAGCGTGCTATCCTTATATATCAGTTCCTTTCTAAGATTGTTTCTTTCCAGTTGATTGATTGTTTTACTCCTTTCTTCATTTGGTTCCTTTTCAAAGCTAATAGCCAAATCATTCACTTCTAAACCCATAAGTTCGTTGCAATCTTGTTTCTTAAATATTTTTTTAGAGGTTTGTTATTTTCTCCTTGCCTGGGTTCGAGTAGGCTTCCGTTGGTAAGTGATTGCCACATCTGATTCCACCATATTATCATCTCATTAAGTTTCATGATTGGAATTGAGTCAGGTAAGTCTTGGTCCATCTTAACTTTAATTCAAACTCTTACATAACCTATTCATTTTATAAAGGCAGTGACTTTATCTAGACATAATGGCTTACTTATAAAGCTTGCAAGGTAGCTTATCCTGTAATAGACTAATATTTTAAAGGCACATTGTAAAAATTAATTCAAATTGGTATATTCTGCATCTTTACCTTTTCCACTTCTAGTCTAGGCCTTCATTTCTACAAATAATAGATTATTGTTAATGTGCCATGACCCTCCCTCAATTATCGTATTCATTCTAACTTTTGAAGAGAATTTAAAATGAAATAAATCATTTTCTTTATGATCACTTCTTTGAATCCCTCATTCTTCTTGATTCAATAATCCCATATGTTTAAAATTGGATATGCTAATATCTTGTCAAAAAAAATGATAATGGAAATCCATCTGATAGCTCCAATTTTGAGAATTTCCAAGCAGGAGCTATTATGTTGCCACTAGCTGAGCATGATGGAAGTAAGTATTTAAGCTTATTAAAGGGAGATAAGACTCCCACTTCATAGCATCGAGTAGTCCTTAAGGTCTTTTAGTTAACAATATAAGCCTGACCAAGGCTTGTTGAGCTAGAGATAGATGTTATGGTTAAGGTAATAAGGGAAATGTTAGAGTAAGAAGAAATGGAATTTGTGAAATTTTGGGGATAAAATGGGAAAAAGGTGAGGAATCAATGAAAGATGTATCTTCAATATTGCATGGCAATAAAATAGGAATATAGCCAAGAGAGGAGGGAGTTTTAAATTTTTGAAAAACTATTGTAGATATAATAAAAAGTAAAAACAACAGATTTTTCAATAGATGTAAAAGAGGTTAATATAAATGATAAAAAAAGACAAGAGTTAAAGCTGCGCAGAGGCCAAACTGAAAAGAAAAAATG
Organism: Erythroxylum platyclados; assembly: GCA_027563515.1. NCBI lineage: Eukaryota > Viridiplantae > Streptophyta > Magnoliopsida > Malpighiales > Erythroxylaceae > Erythroxylum > Erythroxylum platyclados. The sequence goes on along the minus strand of JAOQMM010000002.1, from coordinate 24,399,339 downwards.
AGTGCAAAAATATATAAAAAAAGCAATCATAAAAAAAATTAACAAAGAAAAACATAAATAAAATCAAAATCAACACTTTATATAAAAATGAGCATGAAGCTAAGACTAAAGGAAAAATTGAACTTTTCTACTCTTCTTTGACATTTTCTTTTCTTACACTAATATAAAGTTGATTTCAAATATTCCTGTGAGATCGAATATATATAGTCAACAACTAACACACTTGTTAATTATTATAATTATAATTTGTTGTAAATATTAAAGCATTTTAATTATTAAATTACTTATTAACTTTGAAGTTAACACGTTATTATAAATAGGTTAGATTAAATGTTTTTCAAAATTGAAAGATGATGCATCGAAATAAAAAAAAAGGGTTAGAGGAATGAAATGAATTGTCTAATTTTTTTTTGAACTTTTTCTATATTTTTTTTAACTAACACCTTTTCTTACAAAAATTTAGTTAAAAAATCATTGTTTCATACTCTAAAGTAATTTAACGCATGAAATCCAGCTTATTAAAATCAATATTTAATTATAAACAAATAATATGATTCACAATTTTATAATTTAAAGTTAATAAATTTTACAACTTTTAATCATAAATAATAATTCCATCGTTTAGCCTTTTGCATTATTAAACTTTTGATCTAAATTCACATTGGACTAGATTTTTCTAGAAGTAATAGCATTTTAGAAGAATAAAGGGATGATTAGCCCAAAAATTTTATTTATTTTTAATTTCCTTGAAGATTTTAAGAAGACAAAAAATTAGTTTATAAAATCTTAATTATTTTTATCAAAATGATGTCCCCATTAAACTATTTACCTACCTTTACCCTTGAAATTAATAAAGTTATTGTTTCAAAATGATTATTCATAATATTATCAAAATAAGGATTTGTGAAAGTTTAACTCATTTTTACTTGAAAAGCTTCAAATTGGTAATGTTTTATATTAAGGGGCTAGAAATTTATTTCTCTTATTACATATTAAACTGTTGTATTTGAATAAAAACTAACTAACTAAAAAACCAAAAACATTTAGTTAACTTTTTAATCAAGAAAGATTTAAATATTTGAATTATATTTTAATAGAAATTTATTTGTAAATCATATTTGATAAAATAAGTTCTTATTTTTGAAAATATTTTGAATTTTAAAAATCTTTATCATTCAAATAATATTCAATTTGAAATTTTTTTGAAATTTTTATAAGAAAATAAATAAAAAATTTAATGTTCATGATATTTTTAATTAATTATCTAATAATTATATTACTTAATGATAAAAAATAAAATTTACTAAAAGCTATTTTTATTATTTAATAAATTAGGAAAATTACCAAAAATGAAAATTGTAAGCCATAGAAAATTAAAGATGAACTAAAATATTTTAATTTATCTAATCCTAAACATGATTTAGAGTTTTAATTTATATCCATTGCTAATATATTTTAGGAACTTAATGGTTCATACACGAAGAATAGTTTGAAGAGAAAAAATGTGTTTTAATCAAGTTTGAGAAAATTAATGATTAAATACAAGATATTTAATGAATAACAACCAATATAAGATATTAAATCTTATTTAGGCCTAATTAGTATTTAATTAAAATTAATTATAATTCTTAGTTTATAGAAATTATAATTTTATTTTTATTAATTACTAAAAGGTTCAAAACTTATTTTAAATAATATTAGTTCGAAAGGAGCTAAGACTTCTTGTCTAATCCTTTTCACAACAGTTGTAAAATTTTTTCAACACTTTTTATAGATACCATTAGAGGCCAAAAATATGCTGCTATAGTAGTTGAGATAAGCCAATTTTAAAAATGATTCAAGGAAAATGATAAGAAAAAATCAAGCTTCACAATAAAGTAAAAATTATGATTTACACTTGATTATATCTTATATGTTAATCATGTTATAAAATTTAAATGATTTTAGCTTTCGAGAAATCAAATGAAAGTTTTGTTATTACTATGCATAGGATTAGTATTCACTCTAATGTCTAAACGTTACTAAGATGAAAGTTAAAGGACATATGAATTAAAAGGGAAAGATTATGATGTTCTACATCAAGAAGCTAAAAAATTCAAAATGAGGTTATAACCTCTTTGTTTATAGTTACCGTTATTAGCATAGACACATCTAGTTAAGACAAATTGTTATTGTAAATGGGGCTAAATGTTTGCAAATGTTGCTCGATAAGTAAAATTCGTTTATTTTTAAATTTGAAAAATCAATTATCCATAATAAATTTAACTATTTATTCAAAATATAAGATTTAGATATGCTACTTTTTTAGAACATGAGATTCAAATTAATAATTTAACATGAAATATGAGAGGATACGGAGGAATAACAAGAATAAAAGGAAAAACTATTGTCTTTTTTTAATCGATGCTAAATATAACTCAAAGAATCACCAATTGAAAGCAAAATGTAATGAATCCAAATTGGTTCATCGGGTTTACATCACCTTCAATGGTATGGATTCAAATTGATATGGAAGGATGAGGAGAAGTCAACTCTTTTAAGTATGCTAACTTCAACATAAATCTAAAGATCTCCTCATTTGAATAGTCATTGAACAATATGATCAGGAGATTTATCCCCCATTGATGCTTAAATGGACTTGAAGTTTTTAATTTGATATATAAAAAAAGTAAATAAACACAAATATTTATGTCCTAAATACATTGGATCAAACTTTAAGCTTAGCTGTCTTAACCTGAAGATAATTTGATTGTTGAATATACGTAGAAAAAGCATATAAAGTATAATTGTTGAGCAAATTAAAGATCAATTAATAATTGTTTGGCCTTAATATTAAAAAAATAATGCAAAGACTATTAAGTCCCACATTAGAAATGTGTTTTAAGTAACCAATCAACGTTACATAAAGTTATGAAAGTAATAAGAGTATCGTTAAGATAAACGAGAGCATTTTACTATCATATAATAACAATTACAAAAATTGTTCATATAATATTATATAATCTAATTAAAACAACATTTTGATGCGATATAAATTCTTCTGCAATCAATCAAACTCTATATCTATCAAGCTTGTTTATGATTTTATTTTTTAAATTATGCTATTATAAATTTCATATTTTTTTTCCTATTGTCGTTTCATTTCTTGTTTTAATTTTCTTTCCCTATTCATTTATGAATCCTTTATTTTATTGGTCAGACTGTCAGATATATAAACCTACATACACATGCACACTTATTACGAAAATGGGAAAAAAGAAGAAGAAGAAATTCACACCAAACAACGGGTTGAACAACATGGGAATAGGAAATGAAATAAAAGGTTACGTTTATTCATTAATAAAGTAAATAATGACAATAATACACCTAATAAGAATTAATATGGAATATACATAATTTTTAGAAAATTTTCCTAATAATGCTTTATCATGGAAATTGGTAACTCATATTTTTATGAGTAAAATTTTCATTATAAGATATGTTTTCATCTTTAAAACAAAATTTTAGGATAGTTTTATGAGTTTATTTGTCTTTAAAGGATATCATCTGATTAATTACTATGTATGTTTTGATGAGCATGCTTTACATATTTTATGTGCAAAATATAAAACTAGAAGTAGTATCACGTTTTAAAAAATAAAGTTGATCAAAGTTTAATAAAATTACTACTAAGATTAAAGTTAAGAAAATATTTAGGGGGTGCTTAGTTAGCTGGTATGGAAAGAAATAAATGGATAAGGAATGAAAAAAGATGGTTGGTAATATATTATGATTAGATAAATAGTATTTTTATATGACTTTTTAAAATAATACTCCGTATTCTCAATATAGTAAGGAATGAAAGTCATATCTATTTATATTTTTTACTATATTCATTATAATTCTTATTACAATTCTTCGAAGTGAACCAAATTGAATACACACGTCGCATAAAATTAGATAAGGATTGTTTGTATATATCATTTTCCAAATATATTTTTATGCTTTTTTATATAGTTTTGACTTGTGTGATCCACTTGTTTAAATTATTGGTGGTAAATTTAAATGAAATTCAGACCTACGCATTCTTAATAGATTTTAGATCACATTATTAAAAGCAAGCAAGATAAACAAATTAATTTACCTTAAATTCATACATACTTAGACACTAGTTACATTTTACGTTTCATATATTTACATTTTCATACGTTTGAATTTGATTTTTTTTATAGTGGCTGTCACTTTTTACATTTAAATCAAAGTTTTTATAATAGTTAATAAAACTGCAAAAAAAATACTCAGGTACTTAAAAGTCTTAATTTAAATCAAATATTATGAGAAATTCTATAGTCTTCTTGTCATAAGAAATCTTTGGATGAACTTCCTTTCTAATCTTTTTAAAATTAAACCAAAAATGAATAATCAACTTCCAACGTTCTGTATTGGCTGCAAGCATGTGGCTACCTCTGCCTACATTATGGAAAGCTGAGAGCATCAGGTCAACATTCATGGCCCTAGATTCGGTTAAATATTCCCCCGCGACCGGAGGTTCAAACGGCTAGCCGTTAACTACTAATTATTAATAATTAAAGAAAAAGAAAATGTCTCGTTAGTCGTTACAGCAACACGAAGTGACCACGTCTTAGAGTTTTGACGGATCCCAGACCTACCCGTTATCCGCGTGCCGATCAGTCCTCCCTTCAACACGTCTATTACCGACAACATTGATCCAACTATGCCCATCCACAGGAATAGGAAAGAGAACAAAAAACAAAAGAACACGGTCCCCTGCTCTCTCTCTCTCTCTCTTCGACGTCGGCAATCAGGGATTGCACCACGTGTCCATTCGCTCAATTTCATGATGTTTGAATTCCGTGCCACGTCTATTTTTGTGATTCTTTTCTATTTTAACGTGATTGGCAACACTGGTTGGAGTGTGATGTGGAGGGGCACGTATGAGAGGAGAGAGAGAGAGAGAGATAGAGTGACGTGGACCTTTGCCGCTCACATGATTTTTACTTTTCAGTTGATATTGGATAAGAAACCTCCATGTACTTTGAGTCGAAATGACGAAATTAACCTTCTCGTCTGCCTAACGGTACTGGATAGTTGTTTTCTCTTTATTAGGATTCGACGGTATCTTCAATAAGCTTACAACATCTACGAAGGACACTGAATCCAGAGTAAACACAAAAAGGACAGGTTCATAACGACTTGAAATGACGTGTTTGTTCTTATTCAAGGCACATGGTGATGGCTGTCCATTGTGCACATCTCGACGACGCTGTCTTGTTTCCATTTTGTTTTAAAAGATACAAACTTTCATTTTAATAACAAAATCAAATCTTCAAGAATTCCCAAGAAACAAGATAGGAAAAGAGAATAATGTTACACTTGTCACTACAGTAAAGGAAGAAATTTCAAAAAAATCACTACTTTGTTTCATTTAAACAGAAATTATAATTTTTTTCGATATAAACAACAACATTTTCATCTTTAAATTAGCGTCGAAAATAATTTTTTTATCAATTAAGGTAAATTTGTATATTATTAAACCTCTTCAAATTTTATACATCAACTAGATATTTATCGGGCGGTTGAAGTGAATGCAAGTGTATGCAAAACTAAGCCATTTGACTTTAAAACTCATCTTTAAATAAGTTTACTTGCTCTTTTAAATATGCTTTTTAGATAGACTGAAAATGACACTTTAATTAACAAGTTAACAAAATCCAATTGAAGGAAGTTAACTACTCAAAATCCAATTAAAAATGTTCAATTATTATTAGTATTATTATTATTATTATTATTATTATTATTATTATTATACCCTTTAAATAAAAGAAAATTGCAAAATGAGCCTGAGAACCTGGGGTGGTTTTGGTCAGAGCAAAGCATACTCAATTTCGGATTCAGACAGTTACTTCCCAAAAGCCCAATTTAGTCCTTTAAGAGCTTCACTCTTGTCTTTGCCTTTCTCTTTCTGTTTTCTTGGTTCTGTCAAATCTTCTCTCTCTACTCTCAGGACCTATCTGCTTCTCTGTACAGCGAAAAAGATAAAACGTAAGTGAGAAAAAAGAATCGAGGAACCCAACACTTCGATTTATCAGAAAGACGAAACTAATTTATCAGACCCCACAACGAAATAGGTGTCCCAGCTAGTCTCACTTCAGCGTTCAGATATTTTCCTTCTCTTTTCCACATCACAACCACCAGCAATGAATGCTATTCATAAAACCACCCACACTCATCACCTTTCCTAACAACGGTTCACTTGCTTGCTCTTAACGTAAACTTTTCCTTTTCTTGCATTCTCTCGACCAAAACTAGGCTGCCCATTTACCATTTTGGAGAGGAGAAACATAAAGTTGGCGTCTTTTCTGTTTGTTTGGGCTCTGAGCGATGGATTTCAGTTCGTTTTTGACGTCCTTAGTGACCTCCTTTCTGATCTTTGTGGTTCTCATGCTACTTTTCACGTGGTTGTCGAGAAGATCCGGTAACGCCGTTGTGTATTATCCCAACAGGATCTTGAAAGGTTTGGACCCGTGGGAGGGCGGGTCGAGGACTCGAAACCCGTTTGCTTGGATCCGGGAAGCGTTTTCCTCAAGCGAACAGGACATCGTTAACATTTCCGGCGTTGATTCTGCTGTCTACTTTGTGTTCCTTGGAACCGGTTTGTCTCTTTATCATGTCTCTTCTCGAAGTTCCAGTTTTTTTATTTTAGTTTTTGTGTTCATTATATTTGTTCTAATTAGAGATCTATTGATGCCTTTTCTTTTTCTTCTTTTGTTTTATAGATGTTCTTTGGCAAATGACGTTATGCTATTTCTAAGTTTACTAGTTTTGGCTGTCTGAACCTGTTGGTGGATCTTTTCTGTTTTTGTTTTCCCCTGTTTTGGTTTTGCTCTTGTGCTTCTATTTTTAAGTAATCATATCTTACTTGTCACTTTCTCTTCCTTTTTTCCTCAATCTACTTTCCGTATTTTTTTATCTTTTCTTGAGGCTTAACAAAAATCACCAGCTTGCTTTTAGGTGAGTCCCTGACCAAAATTTTTTAAGCTTGAAGTATGTTCGTACAGACTGTGTATAGAATATAAGAAAGTGCAGTTTTATTCATCTGTGTTTCCAAGTTCTTATCATTTTTAGGTAAATTGATCTCAGTATTTTAATGACCATGTATGGCTTTTGGGTTTTTACACGGCCTGTAGTTTCCCAAGATCAATCGGAGCTTGGAATTGCACAGCCCTTTTGGGATTGATTTCGTCCTTCGATATAATAGTGTCCTTGACCATGCTGGTTTTGGAATGACACTTCTCGTTGGCGTCGATGGTTTATTACAATGTACAAAACTAGAAAACTGGTTACCCATTGACTCAATGGATTTAACAAGTTTCAAAAGTTCAGGACTGTTTTCAAGTATTGAATAAATGTTATCCGTCTTTTGAAACCATTACGTAGCTTGCTTTTGTTGTAATGCTGCTCCATGTTTAATTTCTTGCTTGAATAAGCTGACTTTTCTGAAAAAATAATTTGCCCAGCGTTTGGAATTCTGCTTTTGTCTGGTGTGATTCTGCTACCACTTCTTCTTCCAATTGCTGCGACAGATGACAGTATAAAAAGAGCACAAGACACTACAAGTAATGGTACTTTTGGTGAACTTGACAAGTTGGCCATGGGAAACGTTCGGGTGAGTTCCAAAACCATTTTATCAGCTGAAATGAATTGCCCGGTCCTTGGTATAAATTATCATAAAATTGACAGGTTGACACTTGAGATTGTTGAATACATTTCCTTACTTCTGTACCTCGACTCATTAGTGTGTGTACTTGTTAATTGGATTCTCATCTGGCATGCAGAAAAAAAGTTCAAGGTTGTGGGCATTCTTGATTGCTACCTATTGGGTTTCCTTTGTCAGTTATTACCTGTTATGGAAGGCATATTTACATGTCTCTCGGCTGAGAGCTAATGCTTTAATGTCTCCTGAAGTGAAACCAGAGCAATTTGCTGTTCTTGTTAGAGATTTGCCATCTGTTGCTGAAGGTCAAACTATAAAGGAACAAGTTGACTCATATTTTAAGGACATCTATCCTCAGTCATATTACCGGTCATTGATAGCCACAGATAACAAGAAGGTATTCCTAGTATCTTTCTTCTTCTTTGGAAATTTTAAACGCTTTATAATGCATTATGTTTTTTTTCGTCCATTTAATTAGCTTTAAAGTTCATATAAAATTGTGTGACTTTCCCCAGCTTCAATTGTGTCCCAAACTAATGTTATGGGAAGTACGTTTACTTTGGGGTATTGTGTAGTAGAAAGCAGAGTAGATCTGATGATTAAGTTCTTTCATCGTGTAAATCATATATCTTGTACTCTCACTGCTGGATGCTATTAGACCTTCTCAAATTCTGAGATTTACCTTTACTTTTTCCTTTCTAAAACTGTTTTAGGTTAACAAGATTTACGAGGATCTGGAAGGGTATAAGAAGAAGCTGGCGCATGCAGAAGCAGTATATGCTGAATCGAAAAAGTTGGGCAAACCAGAAGGATCAAAACCAACCACTAGAACGGGCTTCCTTGGTCTTGTTGGCAAAAAAGTAGACAGTATAGAGTACTATAGTGAGAAGATTAACGAATTAATTCCAAAACTAGAAGCAGAACAAAAAGTCACTCTTAGAGAGAAGCAACAACCTGCTGCTCTGGTCTTCTTCACCAGCAGGGTGACTGCTGCGTGTGCCTCTCAGAGTCTGCATGCTCAAATGGTTGACAACTGGACGGTCACTGAGGCTCCTGAACCTCGTCAATTAATATGGCCAAATCTTAAAATCAAATTTTTTGAGAGGCAAATAAGGCAATATGTTGTTTATGTCATTGTGGCTTTGACCATATTCTTCTACATGATACCAATTGGTTTTATTTCTGCACTAACTACCCTAGATAATCTGAAGAAGATTTTACCGTTCATAAAGCCAGTTGTGAAGATTGGTGTGGTAAAGACAGTGTTGGAAGCTTACCTCCCTCAAATTGCTCTTATTATCTTTTTAGCTTTGTTACCGAGTTTGCTTTTGTTTCTCTCCAAGCAAGAGGGGATTCCTTCAGGGGGCCACGCAGTTAGAGCTGCCTCTGGAAAATATTTCTATTTCACTGTTCTGAACGTTTTTATTGGAGTCACAGTGGGTGGAACCTTATTCCAATCATTCAAGAGTATTGAGAAGCATCCGAATTCGATTGTTTCCACGCTAGCAAATAGCCTTCCGGGGAATGCAACCTTCTTTTTGACCTTTGTTGCTCTAAAGTAAGTTTGTGCCTTTATCTTTGTTATCTCGGGGTATAACAGCTATGTTGAAACTTAATGGAGCTACAATGTCTTTATAATTTTCTATTACTCATTTTTGTCAAAGAACGACAATTTTTTTTCCTTAGATTCTGGGTTTTTGTATCCTTATTGAAGTAATTGTCTCACTCGAAGTTACAAGGATATTACCCTTAGGTGGGTTTGTGTACTTTTTGGATGCATGCTTAGGTAGAAGAAATGTTAATTTGGGTTGCGATATCCATGAGAAATATTTGTGACATTGCAATATGCTATTGGTCTCAGGTTCTTTGTTGGTTATGGACTTGAGCTGTCGCGACTGGTTCCTCTAATCATTTTTCACTTGAAGAGGAAGTATCTTTGTAAGACTGAAGCTGAGTTGAAAGAAGCTTGGTCTCCTGGAGATTTTGGGTATACAACTAGAATTCCCAGTGACATGCTTGTAATTACGGTTGTTTTATGCTACTCTGTCATAGCTCCTCTAATTATCCCATTTGGGGTGGTCTACTTTGGTCTCGGATGGCTTGTTTTCCGGAATCAGGTAACTTTCTCAAAACATGTCTACTCGCTGCAGTATTCATTTCCAAGATTGTAAGGTAGTAGCATCAATTTAATGGATGGAACATTTAGTTCATAGTGAATCTTCTTTTGCTACTGCATCTTCATTTAAAGTTTCGGAAGATGTGGAGGTGAAAGAAGTAGACATAAATGTTACCTTGTTTCCATTTTGTCAACTGTCGTTGATAATAAAGCAATTTCCGCAGATAATTACTTTTGCTGCTTTGACAGGCACTCAAAGTTTATGTCCCATCTTTTGAGAGCTACGGAAGGATGTGGCCTCACATTCATACTCGAATCCTAGCTTCTTTGCTGTTGTACCAAGTTACAATGCTTGGTTATTTTGGGGTGAAGGAGTTTTACTATATGCCGCTTCTAATTCCACTGCCCATTCTTTCCTTCCTCTTTGCTTACGTATGTGCGAAGAAGTTCTACCGATCATTTGCTAACACAGCTCTGGAGGTTGCCAGCAAAGAATTGAAGGAAACTCCTAACATGGAACAAATCTTCAGATCCTTCATCCCACCAAGCTTGAGTTCTGAAAAGGTTGATGAAGACCAGTATGAGGATGCATTATCACAGGCTTCCAGAATGGGATAAGTTCCTTTATTTCCACCAAATTCTTGTGAAGTTCGCTGTTTTTCCTTGAATTGTTTAGCCATTGGATACGTTATGGAAATTCCCCCTGTAATATAATGTAATTGTACTTTCCGTGTGAATATTGTCTTGCAAATCCCGTTTAAGTGCTAGTAAACATGTTGATGTTTTTCATGATGTCCTATGTTGCTGACTCTTGCAATTTGCCAAGTTTGATATCAATAAGAACCAGAAACATAACAGCAGAGAGAAGAGACTTCAATGCAATACAAGAATCAAACTGATCTTAAGAATTTCAATACACAAAACTCCGGTGTTCTGAGGGCCTTTATCAGCCTATCACTGTGTTTGTTCACAAGAACCGAATATCTTTTAAGTAACACCAAATGAACTTTGATTTCTAGATAGCAAACACATCCAAGAGAGGGAAATATACCATTAGATTCTGCTCTCCAAGACTCCAACTCAGTCGAGTCGACCTCGTCTGACTTAAGCACATCAAGCTTCAACCGATTCCCCACATGTTTCTTTTGCTTTATATTTTACCTTTTGCGTTGCCTAACAAATTACATAAAAGTAGTTCTGCACTCGGTCCTTTGCACCAAATTTTATGGTAAATATTTAATATTTGAAAAATATTAATTACATATATTTTTAATAATTTTATTATTGTTAATATATTTAATGGCACAATATTTTATTTACTACGTATGATTTTATTCATATTCTTCTTATACTAATCAATGATAGATTATTATATTATTTATACTGATATATATTACTTTATTTTAATATAAAATATTATCTTAACTAATTATATATATATGCGTTCTGAAAAAGTGAATTAGATTCAATCTTACAAAAAATAAACTTTTAAAATAATAATTAATGCATAATATAAAATTAAAATAATATTCATTTATCAAAATTTAGTTTAATTTAAAATACTATATTCACATATTTCAAAAATTGTTATAATTATTCTTATGCGTAATTTTAATTCAATTAAAAAATTGAAGGATATAAAATTTAAATAATACTTCTTAATTATCTAATATATTTAGTTATGAATTATGTGTATCAAATAATACTTCTTAATTATCTAATATTTTTTTTATTGTGTATCAAATAAATTGTATATAACTTTATGGTTTTCTTTTCTTTTTCATGCATAGATAATTTTTTATAATCTTTATCTTTCTTAGTTAAATATGGTACTTCCTTTTTGATTCTTTTGTATTCTCAATCCTTTTTTTTTCTTACTCTAAATTTTTATAAAAAGAATTATATATGTAAAGGGGTTTAATAACGTGCTTTCAATGCTTCTAGTAAGCATTTAATTTAGAATTTTAATTGTTGAACTATAACGGTTTAAAATTATTATTATAAAGACTTAAAAGTTTTATCATGTGAACAATTTAGCATTATGTTCTATATTAGCTGAAATTGATATTTACTATAGTATATTATTAATGAATTGTTTAATTTTCTAATGCATGCATATGTATCTATTATGTTAAGATCAATAAATATAATACGTCGTATTTTGCATCTTCAATTTTGATATATGCATCTAGTATTTATTATGATATATTTTGATAAAAGATCCAATTTAATCTTTCAAATTTTGGTAAAAAATATAGTTAAGACCTTAAATTTTAATTTTCATCAAATAAATCTTAAAATTTTAAATTATAAGTAAATATATTCTTTAAACCTTAAACATACATTTAAAAACAAATTGCAAGGCTTTTTATGATATATGTTCATTAGAATATAATTTTTATTAGTATGTTTAATTCATATAATTAAACTCATTATATACTTACTAGTTTAAGGTCTAAAGGGTATATTTAACTATAACTTGTAAGTTTAAGGTTTATTTTATGGAAATTAAAAATTTAAGATATGCATTTTTAATAAAATTTGAAAGATTAAATTAAAAATTTATCATATATATTTTCTATTACATATGTATGAATGCATTGAAATTTCATAAAACTTTTTTTTATATAAGTATTTGGAATTATTAAACGTATACTTAATATATTATTATTAAGAGATACTTAACATGCACAAATTGAATATTACAGAATGATACTTAAATTGCATTAATTTAAAACCATTAAATTTATTATTGATAAATTATTTTTGGTATTTTTATATTTATATATTGATTTTGTAAATAAATAATTACAACAAAATAACACTAATTTAGTATACATATTTAACAAGTTAATGGCCTTATAAAGCATATTTAACAAAAACTTAACATAATTATATTTTAGGGAATAAATACTGTCAATTTGTAAATTGAATGAAGTTGGATGTATGAAAGTTGAATGAATCGGAATTACTGTAAACAATTACAATGGTTACCAATAATTAGGTGCAGATAACAACGATAATATAACTGAACGATCTACTCTATTGCTAGGCTCAATGTGAATTGAATTCAGGGCTTTACCCTGTAATTATGGACTAAACATATGAATGACAGTGCAGTCGTGACTTTATGATTCAATACGATGTCAAGGTGGACAAGGAATATCTTCAGGTTCTCTATGAGGTCTCACCCATCTACCATATTTGTTCAACACAAGTC
>JAOQMM010000002.1:24358707-24370745 GCA_027563515.1 Erythroxylum platyclados | reverse complement strand
TATTCTATGCTTTGTACTCTTCCTAAAGTACCAAAACTAGTCTATATACACAATCTCTTTATTAATTCTCTAAATTCACGTTGGGACATAAACATACATATCATCTCTCAAATCTCGATACATGAATCAAATAATGAATTATTCACTTTTATTCCTTCAATTCAATCAATATAAAATCATGAATAAGTCACATGCAAACTAGAATTTCATTAAACCAATTAATGAATCAAAGTATATCATATCCTAGGTTCTTTCATCTAGATCTATATCCCTATCAGTTTATAATCACATAAAAATATTAATATAAAAACAACAAAGAAAACAAGATAAAGAAGTCATGTTCTTAAATCTTGAAATCTCCAAAAAATTGTTGAAATATTCCTCTATCTCCAAAAAATGATGAACTATTGATTAAGAATAATGCAAAATTGTTTCAAAGTGACTTTTTGATGTTTCTTGGCTAAAAAACTCCATCTTTTTTCCCTTTTGTTTTCTTTAAATCCTAAAATCCTAACTTTAATAAGCTATATAGCCTCCAAAATGGGTTCATGTAGCTGGTTGTATTCTCTATAAATTTCTCCAAAAAAACACAGCACAGTTACCCATGTAGGAGCATATAAGGTACCACATTCTTCTTCTAGGGGGTAATGTAGAGGTGTGTAAGGTGCACTAAAGAAAACAAGATAAAGAAGTCATATTCTTGGATCTTGAAATCTCCAAAAAATTCTTGAAAACTTCCTTTATCTCTAAAAAATGATGAACTATTGATTAAGAATAATGCAAAATTATTTTAAAGTGACTTTATGATGTTTCTTGGCCAAAGAACAACCTCTTTTTTCCCTCATCTTTTCTTAAATCCTAACTTTAATAAGCTATTCGACCCCTAAAATGGGATCATGTGACTGGTTGTATTCTTTATAAATTTCTCCAAAAAAACATCACTAACACAATTACCTACATGGAAGCATGTCAGGTACCACATTCTTCTTCTAAGGGGTAATACAAAGGTGTGCAAGGTGCACTAAAGAAACAAAAGCAACCGCATTTTAAAATGGACCTTAACACAATTTTGTGTATGTTATCGTATTCTATAGTACTTCTATAAATCTTTCAAAATTTCTCCAATTCGATCTAATTCTTCTCCAATCTTGCTTCTTTTCCATATATGGTCTGAAATAAGACCTGAAATGACAATATTTCTCAAATTATCAAATCCTCCAAAATAATCCAAAATAAAAATAATATACTATAAAAATAATGCTAAAAATAATGTATATCTAGCATACATCAAACTCCCCCACACATAAGCAATTAGTTGTCCTTAATTAAACCAATCCTCATTCAATCTCATATAGAAAACAATTTTGGAAAATATTAAACCAATCAAACATGGTAATGAAAAATCTTCATTACTCATTAAATCATAAAGGATCATCAAAATTTTATGCAACCAACTACTTGCATCAATTCACAAGTTGATTCAATTTACTTTATAACTCTTTAAACTTTAACTCGAATCACAAAACTCAATTCCATGCATAAAATAAATATTCATAAGATATGTACTTCAACTTTCAAACATATTCACACCTTTTTATAGCTAAGACATAAATTTAAACAAGAGAATTGAACTTTTTTTTTTGAAAAATCTCATAGCATTTTTATGGGATAATAAACACCTTATCATAAATACTCCCAGGCACTTAACTAGCTCACTATCTCAAATGGATACTAGCACCACTTTTTAACTCCGACCCTTTTTTACTTTCACAATTTTTTTAAAACAATGAAGATGTTTGAAATAAGTCAAAATTAGTGCATCTTACACAAAGAATTTCATAATGATCATCAAGTATTCATTCTCCAAATTTATACAGTAAATCAAACTCATTTGTTCATCAATAATCAGAACTAGTCACATAAGCAATCCAATTCACCAAAACAATCAAATTCATAATGAAGTTTCTCTAATGGCATGCTTTCAAAGAAAAACAGATTTTCAACAGTTGCCTTATATGAAAAAGTCGAGAGAAAATTTATAAGCCTGAGTATACTACTATAGATCCCTCCCCCCACACTTAAAATAAACATTATTCTTAACGTTTCTAAACATCCAAGGTAATAATAAAAATAAAAAAGGTGAAAGAGATAAAAAGAAAGTAAACTTCCCTGATTTATGAGTCACATGGTCAAGTTAAGACGTGACTCCATTCCATAGATGTGTCATTGAAGTGTCAAATGAACTATAAAAGAAGATTTTTCAAAAAGGTAATTCAAAATAAAGTAATAATATAAAACAATGTTTATTCATGATCAAAAATATTCTCATAAGTGAAAAGAAAGAAGGCAAGAGAGGTTTTAACCAAATTTCAATTTAAACTTTAATGTTTTAATATGTACAAAAAGAACCTTAACATTTTACAAACATTCAAAACAGACCTCAACTTAACATCTCCATTAATCTTCCATTAAAAAAGTGCAAATATCATTACTTATTAATTTTTATGGGTCCCATGTCATATGTATATCTTATTTGGCAGGAAACCAAAAATAAAAAAAATTGTGGGTCTCAAACCATATGAAGAGATAAAGTGATATCCCCATTCTTTTCTCTTTCAACTACATTGTGGAATGAATTAAGGGACTTCTAGATGAACATGTAAGGTCCTTGCGTAGTTCTTGGAGACTTCAATAGCATTATTTTCCCATCTAAATCAGAAGGTGCAAACATCAATTTGAGACATTTTAACAATGACTTAAGGACATATATAAGTCAAATGGGCATTTTAGATCTAAGATTTGATGGATACCACCTAACTTAAAGTAATAAATAGTTAGGTAAATCATTGATTAGAAAAAAAAAACTTAAAAAAAGCTCCTAGTAGTGCAAATTGAATGTCGTGCTAAGCCCTAAGTAAACAATATTTTAGCAAACCCCTCAGCTCTGATCATTATGCAATAGACATATACCATTCTCTAGTTGTAATTGAAAGGAGTGTTCCTTTCGGCTTTAATAATTATATAGCAGAATACAAGGGCTTCAATGAGGCAATTAAAAGTGGAATGGAGGAAGACACTAAAGGCCAAAAAGCCTACATATGTATGAGGAAGATTTAGTGACACTTAAAAGATCCATTCATACAACAAAAGACTCACTTTAGAAGGCCCAAAAGCATCTATACACAACCCAATAGACCCCTCTATGCAAATCCTAGAGAGACAAGCTTTGGCCAATTACGCTAAGCTTTAGAAGCTTCCAACTCACTGATCAAGAAAAAATTAAGAATTATCTAGTTTAAAGATGGTGATAGGAAATAATTCTTCAATTGCTTGCTTAATAGAAGGTACACTAATAAAATGGCGAACCTAAAAGGTTTAGAAGGTACATAAATATTATATTACTTGAAATGAAAGGCTTGGTGTTCAACTACTTCAAGGAATCCCTTGGTAATTCAACTAATAGTTCTTTTTATTTGCAGAAGGTCCAAATTTTCATTCCTAGTTCCATTAATCAAGGCATAACAGGCTTCCTTACCCTCCCTCTTTCTAGAGATGACATTCACCAAGCACTCTTTAACGTGAATGGTAATAAGGCACCAAGATTTGATGGTCTAAATGTATTATTTTTCTAAAATTCCTAAAAGTTGGTTGGGGATCTTATATCTAAAGTTGTATTAGAATCTTTTAATAATGTTAAGATGCTTAGAGAAATGAATCAGAGATTCATTTGTCTAATTCCTAAAAACAAATCATTTATGATAGACCTATTTTTAACAAAATGTCTTGTTCAAAATCATTATAAAATTTCTTCCAATAAGATTTTAAAAGGTGCTACACTTATCATTAGCTCTAACCAAAATGCCTTTATCAAAATAAGGAATATTAGGGACAATATACTCCTTACTCAAGGGATTTTTAAGGACTACCATAGGAAAAGAATACTATCAAAAGTTATTCCTTGAATATAGATTTCTATAAAGTATTTGATTATATTAAATGGAGTTTTCTTTTTAATGCAATACAAACATTTGGATTCCCAAATACATTTCTACATTGACTGAAGAAATATGTTACTACACCATCTTATATTATCTTAGTTAATGAAGATCCAACATATATTTTTCATAGGGTATGGGGATTAAGACAAGGGGATCATTTTTCCTTATATCTCTTCACAATTTGTATTGAAGCTTTAACTAGATTTATAGCCAAGAACATTGAGCTAGCTAGTGAATTCTCCTATCATTATAAATGTAAAGAACTAAAGATTTTCTAGCTATCATCTGCAAATTATATGTTGGTTTGAGTGATACAAACATAAAATCAATTTCAAATCTAATGAATTTTTTGAAGACATTTTTAGATACCTCGAGTCTAGCCATCAATAAAATAAAAAGTTATTTATTTATGTTAGTAAGAGGACCAGAAGTAATTGAGTAAATTTCCCTCATTAGTCGGTTGAGCAGATTCACAAGGGCAATTACTTCGTTCCTTTGTAGTTGCAGCTGAGAGCCAATAAAAAGTAGTTTTCAGCAAGGATACAACGACTACCAGACACATCCAGACATATTAGATGGACAGCATTACCAGAAGATTTAAACCTACAAGTCTAATATAACTATAGAAAAATTTTATGCACCAAAAGGCAAAAAAAATACATTTACACACCATTAAAACAAGAAAGAGCTTATATAGAACTCCATTAAGTGTATATACTTACACTCTGAACCAAGTCCTGATGTCCATTATCAGAGAAGAGGATTTTCAGAGCAGTTCCTAGACCAAGAATCTGGAGCTTTCCCCAAAGTCGACACTTTTCACACCCAACACAGTCCATCAATGCACTGCAATCACAAAAGGAATTGGTCATAATTTGCAACATCCTGAAGTCTGCTTGACTATCATGTGTTAGCAACATTACATCCTTTTTCTTGCTATTGAGATAAATTAAATTTTACCATTTATCTGACAATGGTATTCCAAAATACATTTAAAAAGAAGTTAGGAGAAAAACCAGCAAACAGAATTTCGACCTAATATTCAGGAATTCCCCTTGAATCTTTTGTTTCAGTTCAGGTCCCCGTTGGCCTTTCCACAACTTAGCTTCATCAAATGGCAGTGGGCATGCTGTTTGAAGATCTTCATTATAGAGTAATTGTCTGACCAAAGACACTGTCCTCAGGTCCTCGGTAGGGTTACCCGTATCATAATCAGCCTGTTCCAAGTACTCTGCTGCCTAAAATGAAATAGTAGACAATTGGGAGGAAATAATGTCAGGAAAAACAATATATCATCAGCAAAAGACAATAGCCATTGTGGAATGAAAGAGCATGTGTATCAGTTAGTAACTTAAGATCAGCATTTCCATTACTCACCTTTGTTACAGCTCGGAGAACAAAGAGATAAGTGAAGTATAGGTTTCTAACACGATCTGGATACCTTATGACCCGATCATACATCAAAGTCAAATTTTGACCCCACTGCAATAAGAAGAAAACTATAAAAGTAATGCATGATGTACATTTACAAGTTAAACCGCATGTACAACAATCTCCTACATGGCAACCTTTGTTCTTGGTCAGCAGGCATAAGTTCTCACCTTCTACCACTTACAACTAGTTAAATATAAAGAATTCATAAAATCCAAATCATCAACATATAACGTAGCTCCAGAATGTCAAGTTTAAAGTTCTGAAAGCTCCTGGAGTATGTTTAAGTCAATAACTAAGAGAGATCCAGAGCATAGTGTTCAAAGGACAAAGTAGATACCAATGTAATTGTGGTCTGGCAAGGCCCTGGTCAACAATTTAAAGCTTGAAAAGCAGAAATTCAAAATCATACCATGTTTTTAGCTTCATCAAGTAAATAATCAGCTGCTATATGGATTGAAATAGAGGAGTGAAGACCAGATATTAATTTGTACAATATTCTTTCTTCTTGACATAACTCTTCAGATGGATCTGCAACATTCCATTTTAAATACATAAGAAGACTATTAGCATCATACAACCTTGCTAGGAAGGAAAGGATGAAAATTAAATACACAAACAATATCCATAAAGATTGACACTTTAGTATAATTAGCGAATGGCAGCAGCTTTTTCTTTCTCACAAAAATAAAAGCAGCTGGTCTGACTTTGTTTTTGTGATTTTATGTGAGATAGCAGCAAGAAGAATCAGAAAAAAAGAAAATGAAAAAGATAATTGAAGACAAGAACTCGCATTTGGGACAATTCTCAGAGTAGACAGCATCCCATATCCTTCTCGCTGATGAACCAGTATATCCAGTATAGCGTTCAGGGTTCAATTGAAGATTCACATATGTCAATTCAGCTGCAAAAGTGAAACATTTACCAGTTTTTCAGTCAAAAATTTGAGAGTACAGGGCTGTAAATTAACAAAAGGCAATCTGTTGGATAAAGAACTGATAGTTGTTCAAGTGAAGGTGAAATGAATAAGGATGGAATTAAAGTTATTATCATTTGATATCTGCAGTATGTATCAGTGCACAAAACAAAAAAGTTGAAGAGGATGACAGCATTAAAAAAAGATATATATATATATATATATATAACAACAATAATTTATGTTATTCAATTACACTAGAACAGGAAGGATATGCACCATTATCAGTCTCATCATCATGTGTCCAGGGATTATCTATTTCAGTCCATTCCCTAAAAGCCTTTCTATCCAGGGTACGATCTACAGCAGCTTGTGGCTTTCCTTCTTGACAAACTAGATCTTCGGCTGAAAGGCCATGTTGGATGGCCTTCTTAAATGATGCAGGGAACTCACTTTCTGGACACTCACAAACACTGCAGTCCCTCAAGCGGCACATGCCATCGTCAGGCCAGAAAGGGCAGTCACACCACAACTTAACCTACCATATTTAGATAGTCAAGAGTGCTCAGAAAAATCTGTAAAAACTGGGTTCAATCCAAAACCCCAAAACTATGATTTGGAAAACATTTTCAAAGTAACCAGAAAATGAGAATCTAATCCAAAAACACACTAGAATATCCAGTTTTCGCCCATTTATGAGCACTGAGTCCTGAAAACCCATGTGCTTAAATCACTCTGCTCATTGTGTCGAAAAACAGAACAAATACTAAATTTCTCCTTGAAGCATGCAATCAATACAGTCACAACCACTCGGTTTATACGATTTATTGAATACTCAACGTAATGCTTACCAATTGATAAAACTTAAAAGCAACTAAATATCTGGTTAGTCATTTTCACGTGCATAAGAAAAAAAAAATCACATAAATTAAACAGTACCCAAATTCAACATTCATCCAGTTCATTAACAACAAACCAGAAACTTTCCAGAATAGTAATATCAAACGAACCTTGAAATATCGGAAAAAAGGGGTCTTGACAAGCTGCTGTAGAGAAGGATACAACACTTGCTCATTTAAACGGTCAACTGTCTCATAGTCGCAGCAACAATCTTCCACTGTACCGATATACTTCTACAGGAAACAAACCAACCCATTAGAGACAACAGAGAAAGACTGCCAAACTACTAAAATCAAAAGCCAACATAGAGCATTAATCTCAATCATCGCGACATGGCAAAATATAATCGGAAAAAGATCACACCTGAGTACAATTACAGGACCGATTAAGCGATCCAAACAGGGAGACCTTAGGATTACCAGTCGAAACAGCCACAGCTAAAGCAATGATTAGGGCAAGAACAGCTCCAATTCCCACCCATTTTGATCTCTCACTCTTAGCCTCCTTCTCCTCCTTCTTTTTCGATTCCGAGTTCACCATCACAAATCGCAAAACAAACGGGACAAAGTTACGAACAGGGCAGTCCTAAGAAAGAAATATATTTGGTTGCCAAGAAAGTGAGAGAAAACACACTTTCTTGACGTTAAGAGCAAAGAAAATGGAAAAGCGTCAAAACTGATTCACAAGACGGTTCCTTTATAGGCTAAGGCAATGAAATCCAAACAATGATAATTTCCATTATAACTTCTTGTAATAAAACTATGGGCTATCCAATCCCAGCATCCAACTGTGAGTCATTAAATATGGTAGATTCAAGCAAAATGAGGTCAAAAGTCAACGGTGGGTGTTACAAGCAAGCCAATCAAAGACAAGAGGCGATGTGAAACCGTTGAAGAAGAGGCTTTGTTTTCTTAAATTGAAATTTCCATAAATATGATTACTTGATATATCGTTGCTTGGTATGTTGGTTCTCGAACGTCTGATTCAAGTGGGACGGACCCAAAGGCCGTAGTCCTAAACTATTGACGAAAAAGGAAACATGAGCTGGGATAAAGGGTAAGAAACCATTAATATGGTCAAAACATTTAAACTTTTTCTATTTTGACTGATGCTGACGAGGTGCTGAGAAGGACCTGTCTCTGTCTCTGTTTCTGTCTCCCAACTTGCATCATCGATCCTAACGTGCCTTCATTTTCATAGTTCCAATCCAAAGCTTCTCATTTTCTCGACTGAAAAAATCCCTCCTTTTGTTTTGTCATCCACTTAACAATAGTATTACTGTCTGAATTAAGGGATCTTTACAGTAAAACTACTGAAAAGATCCCTCCTTTTGTTTTATCTCTAAGAATGAATCCTTGAATTCCAAGTTAGCCATCATTTTCGTTCAAAGGTTGGTTTCGTTGGTCAAGAATTACCGTTTCTCTCATGCCATCAGTGTCTAGTTCGTATAATACCGAACAATGACATGTAAGTATTGTATTGTTTTTTGCATGTGAATGTGATGCTTTTCATATCACCTCTTACCCCATAATCACCGGCAAGAAGCCTCCACAACATACACATAAACATCATCACTAAATTCAAGGCATCAATAAAAAATGTATGTAAAGTTTGTAATGATTTCATTTCTTCAAAGTAAAGACTTCCGATCTTTGGAACTAACAAGCAAGAAATTAGTTTGGCTCAGTGCTCTTGTCTCCTTCTACCATGTAGCAGTAGTAGTCGTCTGTACAATGTGTAAAAACTAAATTCATGCAGTTGATTGTATTAAATTTAGTGTCAACGGGCTCAGAGCCAAAGAGCACCAGCATCTTTGAGCAAAGGGACGAGGGTGCCATTAATGTGACAGGCCATGAGAGTCTCAATGCCACCAAGAAACTTTCCACCCACAAACACTGCAGGTACAGGCTGCTGACCGTCAGACACAAGCTGGAAGAGGAGTGCCTGAATGTCTGGCCCAGTAGAGTGGTGGTCGAGCTCCACGACGGTCGGACCAACACCAAGGCTGAAGAGGAGGCGCTTGGCCACGGTGCACATGCAACAACCACTCACGCTAAACACCACCACCGCATTGCCAGAAACCAACTGCCTCACGATCTCATAGGGGTTGTTGAGGTTCATTGTTGATGTAGGAGGCTCGGTGTTGATTGCCACAGCGCTTGACATCCCAACTCCTGATGATTTCTTCGCCACCTGCATGTTTTCTCCGAAAATGATCAACTTCTGTTGAGTGATCAAAGAAAAGGAAGAAGAGTAAGTGTCCAACAGTATTGGAAGAGGTCTAAAGTCTTATATTAGAAAAACAGTAGGTCAAAAGTATTGACAGAATCAGGTAGTAGAGAAATGGAAGATTGTGTGTGGGAATTTGTAGTAAGGGGAAGGAAACAAACAAAACAGTGACACAGACGCAGTGATGTTTTGTAATTGAATCTATCAGACAGTAAGACCACAGAAGATGTGAGGAAATTGTAAGAATACATAAGTGAGTGAAAATGAAGCTAAAAGGACTGAAAGACCAGAGGAAATGATAAGAATACTAGAATACCAAACTTCCATATATAGCCAGCTAGCTAGGAGCTATGTGGATGTCCAAATAGAAGAGTAGATTAACATTCAATACAAGACATGAAAAGAGAAAAAGGATATTATCAAACCTGAACAAAAGAACGGAACTTTATATGGGACAAACTGTACAGGTTAGGCTTGTAGTCTATACCCGGCAAAGTCTGACGATTTGGGTCTCAAAATATACGGACTGCTACCCTCTTAATCGTCAACTTTTATAGGCATGCCCTTTCTTTAATTGCTTGACATGCATACAGGGAAAGAGAGAACTTGTTTGATCATATGCATGAAAAGAAGAGTTAATGAAGAACCCAGATCAGAAAAGAAGCGTCAGACCAAACCGAAAAGCATGGAAGAAGAGAGATCAACATATATAGTCATTTACCAGAGAGTTAGAGAGAAAGCCTTGAGAATGCACAATGATATAGAAAGATACGTTTCTTATATATATAAAAATGGTTGGGTCCTTCAGTCAAACACACATAGAGAGTGTGGGGACCAAGAAATCGCATATGGTACAGAAATTCAGAGCAATCCCAACAGAAAAGGATTCCCATAGTCACGCCATTGTAATTTCTTTCAGAAAACCTGACGACATGAAAGGAATCAACAAGCATGATATATATATTTCATCTGATTTTATTATATGTTTTTAAAAGCAAACAGAGCTTTGAAATGGATTGACCCTTTTTGGAATATGAATGGCCTAAGCAATTTAAAGGGGGCAATTTACGATCAATCTTTAGTTAAAAACAGCAACCGACAGGCCGACAAGTAACGACTGAAACGCCGTCGTTTGAATGTCAGAAGTAGCTAGTCGTTTTCGGTTCCTATGAGTCCTTGCTTTTGGGGGACAGTGACGCTGCCAGTTTGGCATTGGACCTCAGCCTTCTGGCCTTAGGATTCCCTACTAATGAAAAGAAAAGGTATTTCAGGTTCCTGTCCTGCCGCTCTTGGTCATTATTTAGGTCAAACACACTCTACCCAGTTTGCTTTGTTCTTCCAATTTCATGATTTTGAATCACTTTTGGCCTTTCTCACAAATGGAGCAAAAGAAAAAGAAATGGATACAGAATGGTCTACATCTCAACATTTTACCAAGGAAAAGTGTAACTATCTCTATCCAATTTTATCTTGTCCAAGGCCAACACGACGTTGTTTTGGACATTAAACAGGTTGGATACTCCACTCATTAACTAAGTACCAAACATTCTAATTTGGTAAATTACTACCGATATATAATCGGTAATTTTGTTTGCTTGAACACATGATCCCATGGTTATCTATCTTAATTATTAGATATTTCTTAATGTAATTTAAATCTGTAAGACGAGAAGTTTAAGGTTTAAAAGCTTCAACTGATATTAGATATCATAAAACTAGCTAAAGATTGAATAAAATTAAAAAATTTAAAATATAATTGAAAAAAATTGCACTCGTTAAGAATTTAAAGCTTAAAAATTAATCCATCTCCTTGTGAGTTCACGTGTGCTCTTTCTGTTTTGCAAACGAGTGAGTTTCTAAAAATAACAAAATATGCTTTATGACAATAGAGATTAGAGCTTTATGACTATAGAGATTAGAAACTATGTGATCATAAACAAACTAAAGAACTATCGTCCCAAACACACATGTTATATTGCTTCGATAGGTACAACACAAGATTGTTTTCAGTACATAAAAAAGCACAGAAATCCACTTCTAAGATTTGATAGGTGGACTTAAATCAAGAGCAATGCGAAATAACAGGAACAATGACTCCGTCTGGGGCAAAAACAAAGGCATGGAGAGTAAAATAATATACCTAAGAAAACCCCAACACACCATCATCATCATCTTCACCTCATTACACGCGAATCATCTTATTGAAAACAGCACCTACCACATATTCGATAGAGCAATATGCACGCCAGAAGCAACCCTGAAAAGGGTTCCACACGTATACATGCCAGCAAGTTACAGATGAAAACTTGTTCCTTAGCCTCTCCCAGAATCTAGCGAAACAGTTCTGGTTTCTGCTTGCTAGAATCGTTGCTGATTGTACGTATGCTGAGGCTGCATGCTTCACCAATTGGTTTCTGATCATAATCGTTGAAGGGTCGAAATAATCGCACCCCTCGTATATCTGTGAATTCCATGTCGGCGAGTTCACTATGATGTCTTTCAAGCTGGTGTACCTGTGGTCCACTTCCTCCACACATTCATCTTCTCTTATTGAATTGAACGAA
>JAOQMM010000002.1:24329502-24340998 GCA_027563515.1 Erythroxylum platyclados | reverse complement strand
TGAATCAGGCTGAAATTAAATGCCCTTCCACACCTACCATAAATATATGTTAACCAACAACGCTACGTATGATTATACCTTTCTAAATCTCATTAAACATTGTAGTTATTGTTGTTATTTTAAGTTTGCGTCGATTTTCTTTAAACTAAAAATATATTTAGTGTTAAATTATATTTCCAGCTATTTAATTGGTTCAGAAAACTAGCACCACAAACATTATAAGTAAGCAAAGCAAGCATGAGGCCAAGGGCAGCATCTCTTTGGATTAGCTGCTAACCAAGAAGGTAGATTTTACGTAATAGAGATTATGCCACTTTTTAGACCAAAAGAAATAACCCTAAATGGCTATTCGACGGGAAAAGCTGGATTTTGTACCATACCATCTACTTTATACTATTGGGGTGAATCTTTAGCGTTCAATGCATCAAATACGTAACCTATATTTATTGTTTATTAAGAATCTTATTCTTCACTAATTTCAACAAATCCAGTTCAGATTAGCCAGGTGTTCTAAGGACTATACAAGCTTTCGGATCGAGGTCAAAAATGAATCTTAACGATTGTACTGGAAATTTTCCTAGATCAATCAGGAACAACCCAGGTCCAAATTATAGAATAACTGGAAATTTCGTGTCATATGGGCAACTTTGTATTTATTATTTTCTTATTCTTTTTTAAAAGGGCAGAAAGTTATGAGGTTATGCTTAATTTCTAATACTGACCATGACAGACACTACCACGTGTACAAGAGACTATCTTAGTAAGACTAAGACAGCGAGCAAGTTGGAACGTTGAATCTGTTAATTAACTACTGTACCATAATGCAACCGTAACGGACACTAACAACTAACTTATGTATGCCTAAAGCAAGACAGACAGTTGTATATTATATAGTCTGTTGTATATTATAAATACATTAAATTTAAAGAAAAAAATGATTATGTGCGTCTTGTTGAAAAATGAATAGGAGAGCATTGTGAGCATGGCTGTTGCAGGAGCAATAGTAGGAGCAGCAACGGGTGGATGGCTAAATGATAAATTTGGGAGGAGAATAGCCCTCCTGATTGCTGATTTTCTATTCTTCATTGGAGCAGCGATCATGGCTTCTGCTCCAGGCCCAGGTCTTCTCATCCTTGGTCGAGTTTTTGTTGGACTTGGCGTCGGTATGGCTTCAATGACGGCCCCTCTCTATATTTCAGAGGCTTCTCCTGCAAAAATCAGAGGAGCCCTTGTCAGTACCAATGGCTTTCTCATTACTGGTGGCCAATTCCTATCCTATCTTATCAACTTGGCCTTTACCAAGGTAAGCGCATGTCTAAAAATGCATGCCAGTCACACTTAAAGTTGCCTTCTAAAACCTGTGATAGACGTAAGACATTAACCTGTAATGCCTTTACCAAAATTTTCAGGCACCAGGAACATGGCGGTGGATGCTTGGGGTTGCAGGCATCCCAGCATTGGTCCAGTTCTTTCTAATGTTGATTCTTCCAGAATCGCCCCGTTGGCTATTCCGCAAGGTTTCTCCTTTCACAATTAACTTTTTTGTGTACACGAACGTCCTTGTTGTAGCTAGGAATTAACTAACATTTCTTGAACATCGCAGGGAAGGGAAGAAGAAGCCAAAGCGATAATGAGGAAAATATACCCTGCAGATGAAGTTGAAACAGAAATTCAGGATTTGAAGGCATCGGTTGACAAAGAAATCGAGGAAGAAGGGAACTCTGAGAAGATTAACTTTGTTAAACTGGTGCAAACAAAAACCGTGCGAAGAGGGTTGGTTGCCGGTGTTGGCCTTCAAGTTTTTCAGCAGTTCGTAGGCATCAATACAGTCATGTATTACAGTCCTACTATAGTTCAGTTTGCTGGCTTCGCATCCAATCAAACAGCCCTCCTATTGTCGCTTGTGACCGCCGGACTCAACGCCTTTGGCTCAATCGTCAGCATATACTTCATTGATAGGACTGGGAGGAAAAAGCTCTTGATTTTTAGTTTGATTGGAGTGGCACTTTCACTTGGTCTTTTGACAGGAATATTTTACGAGGCTACAAGGCAGGCACCACTAATTACTCAATCTGAAGCAAAGTTTTCACCATACACCTGCCCTGATTATAGATTGGCCACAAATGCTGCTGCTTGGAACTGCATGGATTGCTTGCAGGCCAAACATCCAGATTGCGGCTTCTGCTCTTCCTCTTCAAACAAGGTAAAAAGAACACTATGTCAATTTTGTCGTACACTATTACCTTACTTCCACTAAGCAGCTTCAGCCACTAATCGGAAAACAAAATGACATACTTCAGAAATATTTCTTATTATCATAGACTTATGTCTTTGTTTTTGTCTCCTAATGTTAAAAACTTGTGTCATCATCCATATTTTCTCACAGTTACTGCCAGGAGCATGTTTGATATCAAATGACACGGTGAAGGATCTTTGCGGAGGAAACCACAGGACATGGTACACTAAAGGATGTCCAAGCAAATACGGATGGGCTGCACTAATTGGCCTGGC
The DNA here is from genome assembly GCA_027563515.1 of Erythroxylum platyclados. Taxonomy (NCBI): domain Eukaryota; kingdom Viridiplantae; phylum Streptophyta; class Magnoliopsida; order Malpighiales; family Erythroxylaceae; genus Erythroxylum; species Erythroxylum platyclados. The sequence continues at coordinate 24,338,487 of JAOQMM010000002.1, read as the reverse complement.
TTTGTACATCATTTTCTTCTCTCCAGGAATGGGTACTGTTCCATGGATTGTTAATTCTGAGATTTACCCTTTACGGTTTAGAGGAGTCTGCGGAGGTATAGCTGCCACAGCAAACTGGATTTCAAACCTTATCGTAGCTCAATCCTTCCTATCTTTGACAGAAGCCATTGGAACTTCCTGGACATTCATGGTTTTTGGTGTCATTTCTATTATCGGTTTGATCTTTGTCCTAATTTATGTCCCTGAAACCAAAGGAATGCCAATCGAGGAGATTGAAAAGATGCTGGAGCTCACTTCTCGGCAGTACAAGTTCTGGGAGAAAAGGTCCGAGACATTTGAGAAAAAGATCGAAATGTGAGTAGGAGACTGCGAGCATGGAGTTTCCAAAAGCACACATATATTGTAATAGTCAGTCTCAAAAAGTAATGAGGGCTAGAGCGTTAGAATACTGAGTCATATGAATTACATCATTATAGAACGAATTTGATGCAATCGGGAGATAATTTTATGATTTCATCACATGCATAATATTAGCATATACACATGAATTATGATTTTAAGGAAAAGAAATTGCAAAGATTTTATGTGCACTCAATTGATATATTCCGATGTATGAAAGTTTCAAAATGACTGTGACATAATTATGTATTTCTAATATATTGTATTTTAGATTATCAATAAAAAGAATTGTCGAAGTATAATTAGTAATTTGAAGTTAATTGTCACAATTTAATTATATATTTAGCCTAGGAAAAATTTCAAATAGTAAGACAATTTGACATGTTGAAATTTAAGATGACTAAGCCTATAAAATGAGTGACAAATGACTTGGAGAATTAAGTGACAAATGGCTTAGGAATTTATTGACATTTGGCAGAAAGGAGGGACATGTAGCTTAATTTAATGCATGACAAGTGTCTTTAAAGGAAGAATATTCATCTTACATCTAAGACTTAAAACATTGCATGGTTTTTATGGTTGCCGTATACACCCATTAACCTTTCCCTCTCATTACTGAAACCCCCTACTCCCTCCATGTTTTTGAAATTTCCTTGCATGCATGTGAGGCTAAGCAGGCTTGACATTTGAGGTGGCATTTAAGCTAATCAAGTAAGTAAAATACTGACCTATTGTGGTAGATGTTAGTAGAATTTTATTATAGCTAATTAAGGATGGATTGAATGTGATGTTGGTGTTGAAGATGTGCTGGAAAATGAAGAATGAATGGGTACTTTTCTGTTCTGTTTTTGCATATAAGAAACAGTAGCTTATTGAGTAACTACAGATCATGGAGTAGGGTTGTTCTGTTTTTGCATGTAAGAAACAGTAGCTTATGGAGTAACTACAAATCATGGAGTAGGGCTGTTAGAATAACTTTGGACGCTAAAAACTATTTCTTTTAAATACAATAATTCTAGTGTAATGTAATACTACACAAAAGTGAAGAAGTTATAGGATGAGTTGGTCGAGTTAGATCCTCACCCACATTGTGATTGTTAAGCAATAAAATAGATTAATGAAGTGAAGAATAAGAATAGATTGATGTAATTTTGATGGGTTGCATGAGAGATATGATTAGTATCAAAGCTTAGGATCTCTTTGCAAACTTATTGTTTGTTGTCAAGATGTTTCTCTACAAGTTCAAAATTGAAAAATTTAATGAATCAAACAATTTCACTCTATGGAAGGTGAAGATGAGGGTGCTTCTTGTTAACAGGGATCAGTACCAGTGTTGGAAGGAGAAGAAAAACTGCTAGAGAGTTTGGAGGCATAAGAAAAGGAAGAGATTATGTCAAAGATGCACAACTTTATACTGTTAAGTTTGGGAGGCTGCAAGTGGAAACTTCCCGAGTCTTTCCCCTTGTTATTTCTCTTGTCTTATTACATTGTCGTTTAGTTTATTAGGTGCTTTATTGGCTTAGTTAGTGATCTTTCTGATGTCGTTTTTAAGTTTGGAGAGTTTATAACTCTCTCTTATTGTAAACTGCTCTGAGCACCTTTTATATTTATTCATTTATTTTAACTTTTCAAAAAAAAAGTTTGGGAGGCAAAGTCTTAAAAAATTTGGTTGATGAAATAAATGTTGAATCGATAAGAAAATGAATTGAAAGTAAATATAAGAAGAAATCCCAAATGAATCGTTTATATCAAAAATAACATTTATATACGTTGAAGATGACAAAAAGTACACAGGTGAAAGATTACATTGATATTTTTTGTCGAACCATCTTAGATTTATAAGGTATTAAGGTTAAAACTGAAGATGAGAATCGAGTGATAATCTTTTTGAGCTCTTTGCCTAATTCATATGAAAACTTTTTTGATATTATGATGTATAGTGGATAAACTATTTTTGTTAGTGATTTGAATAATTTTATGCAATCCAAATATGTTGTATAGTAGAGAAACTATTTTTGTTAGTGATTTGAATAATGTTATGCAGTCCAAATAATTAAAGAAAAAGTTCTTTGACACATATGTAGATGGTTATGATGTCGGTATGATTGTTAGTAGAGATAAGAACAAGGAAAGAGATACTGGAAATTGGAGTAAGTCACGATATAAATCTAAGATCAAAGTTGTTCGATATTTTTACTATAAAAAAAGAGGGCATTTTAGAAAAGAGCCTTCAAAGGATAAGGGAGATGGTACATTGGGCATAATAAGCCTTGTAAAGGAGCATCTAAGCAAAAGCAAACCCAACGAATATGGGAGATAGTACATTGGAGATATGTTAAGAGAAACTTTAACTTAGTAGCCTTCAAGGGAAACCCTTTTGAAAGAACGCCCACAAATTATTTTGACAAGGGTGTTGAATTTTTCTAGTGGAGGTATTATATTAGATCTTTAAGTTTAGGGTGCAAAATTGTATAAATGTTGGTAAACCTTGACCAATGCTTGGCACTTGAGTTGACGAAACAATGCAAGGACTTATGAGTAAGTGAGGCCAAACATTCGTTACAAATGAAAGCTCGATAGTATGCAAGCATTAGCATGCAATGATGTGCATTGAAGAAAATCTTTAATGAGAGGCAAGATTCTGATGTGAGATCAAAATATGATAGTATAACTAAGTCATGCTAAGTCCGAGGGTGCATGAAGGCTCTTAAATTTGACGAGGAGATTGAAAGGTATATGAACCTAGAAGGTTTATTGTACATTGACATATTATCGCTAACTTAATTAGTTTATAGAGTGATGAAATTGCACCATAGACATGCTTGGATAGACCATACACAAAGATAGCTTAAGATGGATAAACCAAAAGGCTCATCAGGTCACTTGACTTCAAGATATGATGATGTGATGACACATGATAAGAACATAGAAATAGTAGCCTAAAAAAGTGGGGCTATTACATATCAAAGTGAGTGCGTTTCTTTAAGTATTAGGAAAGTGAGTCAAATGATATGACAACAAATTGACATCTTCTAAACACTTATCTTATATGAAAAAAGGAGTTAATAGCCTTAAGTGAATTCCCTTTACTAACATGGGGACTTAGTGGAAGAAGTGGCAACTCTTCGTCAACTTGCTGGGGAAGTGAAGAAAATGGGTAGTTTTAACTTACTTGGTACTTAAGTTTTTGTAAACTTATATAAAGGCATCCTTTGTAGTTCATTAGTATGTAACTTGGTACATTCAATCATTTGTAAGAGAAATGACAGTTTTAAGAGAAAGTTCTTAGTGATAACTTCGAGTAGGGAGTTCTTTGAGTGATATTCTTGTAAAGTTCTTCAAGTTGAAAGTAACTCAAGTTCATTTTGTGTTGATTATTGTCAATAAATCAATAAAAGTTTAGTTTTTACCGTATCTCTCGTATTTATCCATTAGGTTAATTGTAAAAAAAAATTCAAATATACTCAATTTTGGAATACTAGATTCAACTTTAAAAGTAAGGCTAAAATGCTCTATCTTTTAATAAAAAAGGCCGACATTAAATTCTGCATTAATATGGATGATGTGACAAGTCACGTCATATTAGTATTTTTGTCACATGACTGTCACATATTATATTTGTGTCATGCATGATTTATATTATTTAATAAATTAAGAATATAAAGAAAACATAAAACAATTATGAATTCTTTCTTTACTTCTTCACCAGCACTCCATTTGCAACTACAACTTCGTCAAAAGTCCTGTTACCACTTGTAACTACTATCTCCTACACACTGCTTCCAAACACTGAAAACTCTGTAATCTTCTTCCTCAAGCTGCTTTTGTTCTTTAGTGGTAAGGAGAACCATTAATTTGAAGAAAGGAACCTATGTCACTATAATAAAGAAGGTCTCATATCATCATGTTCTAAAGTGAAAATTTGAATTCATCAAGTAGTTAACATGTAGCTGCTCTACCCAATGGAAGTAGAAAAAAGAGTAGAAATCAACAAGATTCAAATAATTCAACTTTCTTTTATGTAGCATACCTTTATAAGTGATTGGTTGAAGTATAATCGTTTCATGTGTTGTTTCTTAAACATGAATTTGGTAGGATGTTTGTCTTTACCATTCCTATGAATCAAAACTTGTGAATCTTGCATAAAACATTTAACAGATCCGAGTTGCAACATAAACTTTATAAGTCATAAAAAAGAAAAAAAAAACTCAAGGAAAATGTAAGACAAAAAGGGATGGTCCGGTAAAGCCATAATTAGACAAGGCTTTAAAAGTTAAACAATGATAAACTATCTAAACATAGTATCTATAGCCCAATATTTGTCCATAATTATAGGAATTTAAGAAAGTAGGCAGGAGAGTTGTTACTTAAGTTTTGAAAGTATTAGAGACCATACTCATTTAGTATCATATCAGGATTTGCACTTAGTATCTTATGTCAAGAAACAAGTAATATAGTTCAATTGCAATACAAATTTCTGAAGTACTTGGAAACATTTAAATAAATTCGGATAACAAATTTTCATTTACTTGAATCATCAGTTTTGTATCAAATGACGATAAGTTTTTGGGGTTTGTTAACTAATTCATTATTTCATATATATAAGTGACAAGAAGTTGATGATATAGCTATTCAACAAACACATCAAAAGGCCTTTGACCGTCGGAAACCATTGTAGCATATAGAAAAATAGCTTTTGAGATCTTTTATGGAAAATGTTCTAGTGCATAAGCAAAATATGCATCACCAGTACTATGGCTAGCTAAACTAACCTACCAAAAATGGGTTTTAAGTACAAACTGGAAACATACATGGGAAAGGCTCAAAACGGTAATAAAATTGTTACTATTCTTGACCTCTTCATCCTCGGGAAGATTTTACAAACAATTAAAGAGTGGTTTTGAGCATTTTTCTAATGTTATGACACTATTTATGTTTTTAAGGTAAACACCAAATCTAGTAAGATCTATGACAGTGGGAACTAGTCCTACTACCTCTAGAAGAAACATAGTTTTATACCAATAACAAGCTCTAAAGCCACCACCATGAACTAAGATAAAACTTCTTGATTTGATATTGTCCAAAAAGTATGGGACTTGTAAAGAAGTCAACAAAATTGAAACAGTGGGCCTTAAAAGGATGAGCCTGCAGAGTTATGATTATGTTTATTTTTCTATTCAGGGTTTATCTTAATTATAGTTTAGAGTTTTCTCAACTCATCTTTTATTGTCAAATTTTCTATATTGTTTTTTTTCAACGGTGATGAACTGATGATGCAGTTCTAGTTACAGCCTAAAAGTTCCAGCAAATGATCTAATGGGATGTTTTTAAGCCATAAATGGCCTTCAAAGAGTATAGTTTATAAAATAAGATACAGTTATCCTGAAGTGGTCTATCTAACTACAAAATCTAAACGAGAGTTTACAGAGAAAAAGAGGATGGCATCATCTGACAGAAGTAGAAATAGGGAGATTTGGAGAACAATTGTTCTTCAACTTACGAACCTTGAAGATAAAAAGTGAACAATTTTGCAGTCTGGAAAACAGTAAGAAATCCTAGTCCCAAGCAGGTTTTGGATATTTATTCCTTCTCTTCATGAATTTTAATTGTGTAAGACTCCATTGATACGCTTACAACTTCTTAGCTGTTAAAGAACAGAAGAAGCTCGAAGAAGAAGATTATAGAGTGTTTAGTGTTTGGAAGCAATCTGTAAGAGATAACAATTGCTAGTAGTAAAGGGACTTTCAACAAAGTTGCAGCTGCAGATGGAATGCGGACGGAGGAATAAAGAATGAGTGCATAATTATTTGGAGTTTTTGAGTTTTTTTTTACTTTATTAAAACACAAAAATTATACGTGAAACAAATATAATATGTAATAGCTACGTAGAGAAAATATTAATTTGATATAACTCGTCATGTCATCTATATTAACAGAGAACTTAACATTAGATTATTTTCACATAATCTAACTCATTGAAAACTATTTAAGTAAACAGATTCTAAATTATCAAACACTATTTATAACTTGCTTGCTAATTATCATATCTCCGATTAAGTCCTTGAATTATACTATAAGATCATATCATAGAATCGATCACAGTTGAATTATTGATTGCATGCTATAGTATTAAACTATCAATATAACAAATATTAAGAACAATTTTGACCAAAGTTTTCAATCCTAAAGACTATCCCATTCAGTAATTAACACATCTAAACAATTTTGACCAAAGGAAAGTTCCATTCCAAGTTTTAGGCGCCGGTCTAAGCTTGGTTTTGTTCTACCCCCAAATTATGATCTGAAGAGGCAATTTAATATATGAAAATGATAGGTCGAACCAATTTGTAGCAGCGGCACAATCAAATGGTGGTCAAGTGCATAGGGTCCTTGTCATTATTTATAGTCCAAGGTGTATAACTCGAATCTGACAATCGAAAGTTAAGTGTTTGGATACAGATATATGCAAGTAACAGGAAGAAGGTTGGTGGAAACAACTGTATCAGTATAGATGATGGTTCGATTAAAGGTCAAAGAGTGCAGAAACAATATCTTAACTATCTCCCGAATCTTAGGGCTTTTGTTTATTTATTGCCAAAGCATCACATAAATATCTGTAAATGTACCAAAAGAGGAACAGAGATATAGGTCAGAGATAGGTATGTGACTTGGGATAAAGTGAGTGAGTAAATGTTACAAACAAGAAAGTTCCTATAGGGCGGTCAAGCCTAACAGAACAAAACTTGACTTATCTGAGTTTTGTACCCTCCAAAGAATGTTACCACTTTCACGCCATAGATCGATCTGGAATTATAAAAAAGGGGATTCTCATTCTATGCTCTAATAGTTGATTTGACTTTGAACCATGATTTTGACAAGAAAAAGCTAAATGTCTGTAGTTTTCAGGAATTTTTTTAAAAAAAGTTCCGAGTGACCAAATTGATCATTTACTGATTAAGAAAAGCATTATAGGTACGGGACGGCTTGTAGTTATCTAGTACCAAACATTCTGCAAGTAGAAAGCAGTATTTTTCGCGATAGTGACTCTGATACATGATGAGTTAGGTAATGAAAATTAACAGCCCGGGGCCATAGTAATAACTTGTCATCATCATCTGAACATCAACATGAACATGAACTTCGTGTTTCACGTTGCAGGCAACACCTGGAAGCTGGAACTAACTCTTTACTTCATTTGATAACACTTTAAGATGAACTGCTTAAGCTAAAGTAAACAGAAATACGAGTATGATGACATAAAAAGGAGAATTATTCTTAAAGAGTTGAAGCATGGAATAAAAGAAAAAGCTAGAAATCCGGCGAGTGAGTTGAGGAGGGATGGAGAGCACTCTCATTCACCAAGACCATGACACGTGCTATGGTCTGGTTTGGTCATCGAGAAATCAAATCGACCCTAAAAATAACACAACAACACGTGCCTCTGCCCTTGCTTTTCTTTCTTTCTTCTACCTCTCTCGAGCGTGTCACTCTCACACTACTCACCCTCTCTTCTCGATCCTTTCCCCATCAGCCAATTCCAGATCCATCCCCACTTTCTCATTATCTCTCACATTTCACCATTATTCTAATCCATCAAACCCCACTAATTCAGCATTACAGTACAAATAACATGGAGGGTTTTACTTTATTTTAATGTTAAAGGTTTGGCTTCTTTTTAACCGGCAAGTGATTAAGCATGGAATTGCGAGAACACGCCTTTAAGCACACTATTTATTATATATACCCTAAACCCTATTGCTAATGCTCTCATTCTTATTGTGACAAAAGCATATGTTCTTTTTTTTTTTAATTTATAATTGATATTCTTCGGTTTTGGTTTTCATAATTGTACATATGACTGTGATTTCCACAAGAATCGCCAGTACAATTTCACAACTATATTTAATTATTATATTCTTACTATTCTTTATCCTTCCAATTTCACCAATTTTTGTAATTGACTCCTTAGTGCGTGTGAACCAATGTACAACCAACTCTATAATCATTTTCATATATTAGATTATTTCATTGTAAATTTAGCACTTCACTTTAGGTCGTCACAAAAGTGGTATTAAGAATTCTTAAATTGTTATCATTACTAAGAATTACATTGAAATCAACAATTTATATCATCCCCATCTACAATCTAATTTCTATACATCTCCATTTGATGATCACATTAAACTTTATGCTAAAAAGGTTATAAGATGCATTTCAAGACTACCAGAATTTTCTTTAGCTGAAGTGCACAGTGTAGTCTAAGTCTTAAAATAACTGATAAAATTACTCATTTATAATTGAAAGGTTACAGACTCGAATCACATAAATAATCTAACTCTTTATAAAATATAACATAAAAGTTGCATATAATTGATGACTCTCACCAATCTTCACAAAATGAGAAACTTTATGTTTTAGGACTATCTTTTTTTAAAGCGCAGTGAAAACGGCTTTTGGAATCTTACGTCAAAATCTTGAGTACAATTTGTATGTATACAACCAATTAAAACTTATTGCAAATTTTGAATATATAACAGAAACACAATATTAAACTTTATGTGCTGCGTTTGTTAATAACATAAAGAT
>JAOQMM010000002.1:24283768-24312163 GCA_027563515.1 Erythroxylum platyclados | reverse complement strand
AGAAAGGATTCTGTCCAGGATGCTGTCCAGGGTCTGTCGCGAGCAGTGTTGGTAAAATGACCATAACTTGAGTTCTAAACACCCTTTTTATACTAAATGTTCACCAAAATCAACTAAGACATAGCTATACAACTTTAATTTTTGGAGTTTCTTCTAATTCGCACTATAAAGATACAAAAAATTAACTACAAGAGAAGATGAAATTGAAACCCTAACTTTCAACCCAGGGTTCTAATCTTCAAATTTCAAGAACACTTCAATTGCAAACATATTTAACATAAATTCTCCATCATTTACACATTCAAACCTCATTCTAATTCATCCCTTTTATGGCCTAACACTTCCACGATTTTTAATATCCAATTAAGACATATATTCATTCAACAATGTTCCAACACAACTCATTATCAACCTATATGCAATCTCATCTCAAATTAATCATCATTCATCATGCCATGAGGATCAAAGGATACTTACTTGTAAAAACCTAAATTCCACCTCAAAGAACAAGCTTCTTTATCCTTCCAAAGATCCAAACAAGAGCCAAGACAAGATAAAAGTAGAAGGGTTCTCAATAATAAGAAGAAAGCTGTAAAATTTTGACATAAAAACTCAAGATTATGGTGGTGGATGGAGAAGTCAATGGAGTTGGAGAGAAGAGAGGAGAAAATAGCAAGAAACAAGGGGGAAAGATGGTCTTGAAAGAGTGAAGAATCGTAAGTGTGTATGTGGGGTTAAAAGATGAGACACATGTCATGCCATGTGTCAAGCAATAAGCTATGCTAAGTGTCTCCCTCTCAAGCTCCCAATTGTCACATGCTATCTAGTCCATTTGTCACCCAATTTCTAGGCCATTTGTCACCTATTTGATCCACCATTTGTCACTCATAAATCATGCCACTTGTCACTCAAATATTAATTCCACGTGTCACTCTCTCATTGGTGCCACATGGCATACTCTCATTGGCCCATTCAACCTAAGTTTTCATGTAACGATTTTCTCTTGCCATATAACATTTTTCCTAGACTAAATGCATATATCACTTCCTAAATTCCTCAATCACAATAAGAAACTCCAAAATTTTCTAATTGCAAATCATCAAATCATAATTCAAAACACAAACATTTCACAATACACTTCACAATCATATACAATCTTTCATACCCGGAAATAATCAATTGAGTGTATGTATCAATTTTGCAATGGTTCTAATTCTCAATTCATATATGTATGTGTATATAATGCATGTAAATGAAATGATTTAATGCAATTCTCATGTGACTTCTGATAACAATGAATTCCTATGCATGGTAACGGGTTATTACAATTCTCCCCCTCCCTTAAGAAATTTCATCCTTGAAATTCTTACCTGATTGGCTAAATAGGTAGGGGTATTGATTCTTCATATTCTCCTCAGTCTCCCATATGGCTTCTTCTTTTGAATGATTCCTCCAAAGGACTTTAACCAATGGGATCACTCAATTCCTCGATTGATTAGTCTGATAGTCAATTATCTTCACCGATTCCTCCACATAGCTCAAGTTAGTTGCAACCTTAACTTCCTAAGCTGGTAATATATGTGTGGGATCTGATCGATATCTCCTGAGCATACTCACATGAAATAAATTGTGGATTTGTGACGTTTCTGGCGGTACGGCTAATCTGTATGCCAATGGTCCAACTCTCTCAGTGATCTCATATGGACCAATGTACCTAAGGCTCAGTTTACCCTTTTTACCAAATCTTAGCACTCCTCACCACGATGACACTCTCAGAAACACTTTATCTCCCACTTTGTACTCCATGTATCTACGGTATTGATCCACATAACTCTTCTGTCTATCCTGTGCCGCCTTAATTCTACTACGGATCAATTTCACCTTATCCACGGTATCTTGAATCAACTCTGGGCCTTTAACAATCCTTAGGCCCTCTTCATCCCAATACAAAGGTGATCAACACTTTCGGCCATACAATGCTTCATATGGAGCCATACCAATACTACTGTGAAAATGATTGTTGTAGGCAAATTCAATCAGGGCTACATATTGATCCTATGCTCCTTGAAACTCCAAAACACAAGCTCTAAGCATGGGGTGTCATCTTCGGAGATAACACAATCAACCCTGACAACAACGTTGTCGACCTGAGGGACAAGCGAGTGAAACCTACGAGATACAACGCAGCAACGACCAAGAGCCTTAACGTCGCCAATTTTGTTAAAGACGAGGAGAAGCAGAGAATCGGGCAAGCGGTCGAAGTGGTCGACGACACAGACAGAGAAGGAGGAACATGGGTCGGGTTCTGGGTGGATTCTAGAAGCCGGATCTGACCGCAGAGAGTTCATGTCTCTCCCACTCTCTGTCCAGATAAAGATTGGAATTTTATCAAATATAGAGATGGAGAGAGAAAGGCAGAGAGATCAGGCGATTTTATAGGAGAAATAAAGAGATGGGCAGATCTAAAACTCCAAGAAGATAAGGTACATAAGGGTTAGTAGAGATTGGGGAGAAAATGGCTGAAGATGGCGATAAACTAAAACAAAGAGGCAATGTTCTTCAGGAAAGAAGAGAGAGAGACAAGGGTATGCTTTGTGTGTGCGTGTGAGAAAGAGGAATTGGTGGTATGAGATAGATCCACGGTTTTGTCTTCACAGAGATGATGGAGAGCGGGTGGGTTGGGATTGGGATGGGTTAGCTTAATATTCTTGTCCTCCTGTTTTTTCTACAAAGGAAATGAAATGCGGGTTTTGTCTTTACTCTTTAGTTGATGATGATGTGATTTGTTTAATCTTTTATGATTTAGTCTCCTTTAACTATGATTTTAATCAAGCTAATAATGGAAGGAAAGTTACCGCAGATTTGGGTAGAGAGATTAGTTTTGATGAATTAACTCAATTGGGTTTTTTTGTTTTGGACTTGTAATGTTAACCCAACACAAGGCAGTCCGGTCCAACTCCAACATCACATGAATTTTCCAATTGTATCTATTTCTTTTTGCAGCTTTATTGAGGGATGTTAATAATTCCTCCAAGATTTGGCTCACTAATCAATTAAAAAAGGGATAAAATTACGTTTTGAACCTCAACGTTTATAACAGAATATCAAACAAACTTTCACATTTTGAAGCGTTTAAAGTTAACCTCAACATTTTCAAAACATTTAAAACAGATCTTAAATAAATGAAAAATTTAACATAATTAATTCATTATTATTAAATATTACATCAATATTAATGTGGTATTATTTTTTATTTTCTGACCTAAAAGGTGAGTCTCATTATCGCGTGACAAATAAGATCTATTATTAGAAATCTATAAAACAGTGAGACCCACTGTTAGAGATCTATAAGCCCACTGTCTGGTTAATTAAAAAAATAATTACATAGCTTTGAAGCCTACTTTTAATTTATAAAAATAATATTAGGTTAGTATTAATGTGACATTTAACTAAAAAAGAGTTACTTTCGTTAACATTTTCACATATTTGTGATATGTTTTAAACATTTGAAACGTTCAGGTTTAATTTGAACGCTTTTAAATGTTAGAATTTAAAATATATTTTGTTGTAAACGTTAAGGCTTTAAATATACTTTTGGCCAAAAAGAGAACAAAATAAGCCTACTACTCTATAACAAATAAATTTAGTATAAACCAAAAGTGTTTGAATCTTTGACTATGCTTCATTATACTATAAATCATAAATTTGCAACATTGAGGTTCTAAACTCCGGTTAGTATTAGGTGTGATGATGGATCGAGTTGGGCCATGCCCAAAACTAAGATTAATACTAAGGTGGCAATGGGTAGGGTTGGGCTGGACTTGCCCAAGCTCGAGTTCATCATGACAACTTCTACCTGGGCCTGGGATCAAGGCAGAGCACGACTGGGCTCGGATAGCCTAAAGCTTGACTTGTTTAGGTTTGGATCAATTTTTATTTTTTAATTAAAAAATGAAAATAACCAAAACAAAATCGTTTTCTACAAAACAAAATCGTTTTCCTTATAATTATTGGACTTTGGGCTGCCCAAACCTAACCTAAGGCCTAATCAATATTTTGTCAAATTTAGTTAATACCCATATCTTATTCATCCAGGTGACGGGGGAGAGTTGAGAGTGATTTAAACATTGCTAAGGAAGTAATTTTCAATAATTTTATAACTTTAATGTCAATCCTCATTTTTAATGAAATAAACGAGATGAGACAATTTTCTTTATTTTTTGTGCCTAATATGAAATTTTCCTTACATTTTAGAACTCTATACACTAGCTGGCTTTATTAGGTTGAGATGTAAATTAGCCATGTACAAATATTAATTCTAAGAATATGTTAAGAAGGAAAATTGTTTATTTTTTCAGTTTGAATACTTTTACTTATGGACTAATTTGGGATAATATTTTTAAATAAAAATGTATATCGACATTGAAAGGAAAAAAAGTTGGAATTACAAAAAAAGTCATAGAAGACCCATCTAGTTGACAATTATACCTCTGAGGTCAATATGTTAAAGAAGTTTACAAGTTATAAGTTAAAATTTGGTTCTTCATGCTCACCAATTGAGCATAGTTATAGAGTTGAGTTTGTGTTTATCCTTAGATAAGGAAATATGCAATTTGGTCCAGTCATAGATTCTCTTGAACCTAGTTTCCTTATTAAGGGGTTGATCAAAGAAAATATTGATGTTTCTTTCTTCCTATACATAAGCTACGACTGCGAAAAAGATATATTGAACACCCAATCATCTCATTCATTTCTGTTCTTTAGTTTCAAGCACCATGTAACTTTTCCATTCTTGTTAAGTTGAGGGTTGGGTAATTCCCAAAGGTTTAATATTTTTACCTAAGCTTTCTTAGTGTAGTTACATTGAAACAACAAGTGATCATGAGACTCTAAAGATGCTTTGCAAAACACACACCAGTTTGAATCATGTAAATATTTGCTTAATATGTCCATTATAGCTAGCTTATTTTGAACTGCTAACAGAATTATATGAGCTTCTCTAGACTAATGATCCTTACTCTATACAAGTATGTGCCAATTGACTTTAGGGTATATATTGCTGAACAATTTCTTGCATAAGGCTGTTGAGAAATTTCTAGAGGCTGTTAGTTCCCATCGTACTTTATCTTTTGTATCATCTTGTAGCCTGAAGTTGCTCAAGAATGAAGTTATATCTGAGGTGGGGAGAGCATTTATGAGGATGTTACAGATTATTAAAGTTTAAGCTATTGTGACATTTTGTTGAATGAATCTTTTAATAGTTGCTATCTCTCCACATTATTTTAAAGGGTCATACAAGGTCCAGTTATCTGTTCAAAATAATGTTGTTTTTCCATTTCCAACTAGGTAGAAGCTTTCATTCATTAGCTTATCCTTTGTTCTAACTATAAACCTTATAATTGAGGATACAGTGTTGGGTAGCTTAAAGTTCTAGAAATTATTTTTTTCAATGTAATATGTCTGAATCCACCTAACCTATAAAACGTGTTTATCAGTGATCAACCTCAAAACTTTTTTGTTAGTAGTACCTAAGTAGTTACTTTGACTGAACTTATATCAAGCCCTCCTTGCTTCTTTGGTTGAAATACATTGGTTCACTTAACCTTAGCCTTTGATTCATTCTTCTTGCATCTAAACCATAGAAATCTTCTCAAGATTTTGTCTATTACTTTAGTGATTCCTCGACGAAATTTTAACTAAGATGTTCAATATATATTGATGGAATTCAGTACTGAATTTATTAATTGAGCTTTACCATCAAGTGATAAGGTCCTGTGGCTTCAATTATTGATTCTACTTTATAAATTGTCCAGTAAAGGCTTGCAATCTCCATATCTAGGGCTAGTTGAAGATATTGGTATCCTAAGCTAGTTGAAGATATTAGTATTTTAAGGTATTTAATAAAAGCTTACACGTTTTGAAACCTGTAATGTATAAGAGTTATGTAGCTTAATTGGAGGCACTTGTTATCAGATACATAAAACTTCGATCTTGATTTATGCTTAGAATTGAAAGCTTGATGAATATTTTAAAGGCTATAATAAGTGAAAGGATTAACTTGTCATCAACTTTGCAAAATAAGAAAAGGTCATCAACAAAGTTAAGACTTAGAATTCCCAACTTTTTGCACTTAGCAAAATACTTGAAATTCACATTCATTTTAACAAGTCTTCTCAACAACTTGTTAAAACCTCCATTATTAGTGAGAAAACATAGACAGATAAAGGATCCCCCTGCTCAATGCCTTCAACTCCTTTAACTAGGCTGGTCGGTTCCCCATTTACCTCACTTAGCCTCTACTATTACATGATCTTTATATCTTTTATTAAAGTAAGATTTGCATCGTCCTATACAAATCTAAAGCCCTACTTACTCTCATCATCTAGGTTCAAGAATATGAACTTTTTTTGTTTGTAGGTACTTTAGGGAACATAAAAAGCCCCATCTTTGGTATAGAATTAAGGATAAACCATCCATAGTAGTTACTGCCAAAACTAACTTAATACATGCAACAAAACAATTTTTTCAATGATTATATTTTGCTAATTCTAAAATTAGAGGATCTCTAAAACTAAGTTTAAACATTGAAAACATAAAGGTCTTAATCCAATCTATAAAAAGGAAAATTAGATTTGTTGGTTACTGAAATTATACTTAAGATTGAAAATGGTGCTTAAGTAATTTTTTTTCATTAACCAAGTATTCAAAACTTAAAATTTTAAAGTTAGTGCTTCCACTAATCCAAATTAATGAAATTGTCATCTAGACGTAAATAGGGTAGTTATTATTGAAATTGTACATTAGTTTAATGCTTACATATAATTGGAGCCCAATTATTTTGCCGCACCAACTTCTAGCTCACCCATTTACCTCCTTACCCAAACTGTAATATGAAACCCTAAACGGAATTCCCAACATCCAAACCCTGAAAATGAATCCTTAAATCCCAATCTAAGAAAAATCAATCTTTCTTTTCAATAAGGTCTCTTTATCCCAAAAACTAATACTTGAATTATAGACTTGAAGTTAGTCTTGGTTATTCATAAGTGATAAATACAATCGTGTAAGAATGCTTATCTATATTACTCCCAAAGAGATTGATTTTATCTTATTGATTGTATTTGAAGAAATTTACAGAAGGATCCTATCACATGATTACAAATAACGAAGTTTTAATATTCATTCCAAAAGCATACTAAGCCACATCTCGATATAATAAGGATTTGGAACCATTTTAAGGGTTTTTATATAGTTAAATTTCTTCCAACTTCTTTTAGTAGAGTCAAAGACAATAGATTGGATCAACTATAAAAACCTATAGATCTCCTAAAGGAACCTTAAAGTAAATGGTCTTAAACTTGTAGATCTACATCTTGTTTCCATCTCTTAAACATGGAAATGAGGCAAGCAAAGTGAAAGTTAGCCATAAAAGTTTTATAGTGCTTTTCTTATATCATAGGCTTTCTCTAAATTTACAGGTCTATATTAAGTCCTTGGGATGGAACTCGTTAAGTTGTTATTGGTTTGTCCTCCTAGACCTATAAACAATATTATATTTTCCTCCAATGAACAGACTATGTTGGCAAAGATAAGTATAAGCGCACAGATAAATCTTACGTATTAAAGATGACTTATCTTTTTTCAATTTTAAGCTCCCTTTTATATAGGAGACGTTAGATAATTAGGCACATATGTCCTTATCCTTAAGGCGAGGTAAGGTATGGACATCATGAGTTATGAGTAGGTAAGATAAGATATTACGTGATTACGTTAATATATGGTTTGGGTCTGTTTATCACTTTCATAAGGAATGAGTTAGCTCACTTATCGGAGGGATATCATTGGTAACAACAATTCTTAAAGAAGATAGGAAATTTTTGGTAAGACTAAAAGTCTCATCGTTCATCCTTGCATAAGGTACGTCCCTATATCTTGCTCTAGTGATAGTGATTTGAGTAATGATCTACAAGGAGTTTAGGATCCTCTTCTAGGACTAGATTTAAGATTTCTTTTATGGGTACATACAAACCTAGGGAGAGATGTAGTAGAGTAGCCTTTGGCCATCAAGATTAATATGAAACGAAGAAAAACATTGGAAGGGTTGGCTTATATATTTTGAAGATTTATTGTCAAAAATAATATTCCACCTTGTGTTCGAGTCAAAAATTTACCTGAGTCAGAGAGGACATACTTTCCCATGCATAGAAATATTAGTGGCTAATTTGACAACTTTAAAAATGAGATGAGACTCCTATTTCATGATATAGTCCATAACATTATTGAAGGTACATACCTATGCCCTAGCTAGTTGCATCCTTATTCCTAAGGCATCATTTTTTGTTTCATGGTGGCATGCCACTTAAATAATTCTACAATTAAAAATATTATATATATTGTTAAATAATTATATTCAACAAAAATATAAAAATAAAGTCTAATTAATTAATGACATAATAAATATACAACCATATATTTGTTAATTATCAAATGAAATCTAAACTAATTTCAAACCGAAAAAGGTTATTAATAAATAAGTTAAAGAGGTATTAGATCAATCAACTTTTCCTTTTCTAATACTCACAATGAAAAATTTACAATCGTCCATTTTATGTTAGGACTTAAAATGCGATTATAAATCCTAACTAGATTTCTTTTCTGGCAAAAATGGCTTTAAAATTTTTTGATATTGGATTAATTTTTTTGGTGTGGTTTTTGATCAATGTTAAAAAATAATGTATTAGAATATGAGTGAATCAGTTTGAAAGTGGGCATTTAAAACTAGTCTTCTTAAACAAGCATTGACAAAAATCACTCAGACGAGAATTATTTTAGAATTAGAAAATCGACTTAATTATCCTAACATATGCTGGATTATATGTATGTCTTTTGTGTAGGTGAATTTAGCTGTCTCAACAAGAACACAATTAAAATAGGATTCAACGACAAATATCAAACGCTAGGAACTGACAGTC
The DNA here is from genome assembly GCA_027563515.1 of Erythroxylum platyclados. Classification (NCBI taxonomy): domain Eukaryota; kingdom Viridiplantae; phylum Streptophyta; class Magnoliopsida; order Malpighiales; family Erythroxylaceae; genus Erythroxylum; species Erythroxylum platyclados. The sequence goes on along the minus strand of JAOQMM010000002.1, from coordinate 24,303,191 downwards.
TCAACCCTTATATTGACAGGATAATTTATAAAGAAACTTTTAAAGTGTTTTCATGTTTGGTACAAAGATACATAGAAAATGAGCAAAAAAACAAAACATAGAACATTAATAAGCAGCTTTCCGTTATTTTAAAAAAACCAAGTTTTCTGATTATTATAGTAATCAAGAGTCTTAATTCGTTACTCTACATAATATTGAATTATGTCTTGCCCTAATTAATTAATCAACCAATTAAAAGAATGCCATATATAATTCTAATTGTAACATAGTGAACCCAAGCATTAAGTTTGGCCAGTGATTTGTTTACTTGGTTTTGTCTGTGTGCTCACACTGAAGCTTGCAATTGGTTATCAACTTAAAGAGTAATTTGCATTACAAACTCTTGTTATATGTGTCCTAGTTTCATTAGAAGTAACTATGTCAACTTTTCAATATACCTATCCTTTATATTGTTCCAAGTTTTGTACGGTGCAAGGAGGAACACTGATTCCTATAGTGATTTAAAGGAGCATGCGAACGCAAAATGTTTTGGAGGTTTCATCAAGTGTTAAGAGAGACTAGTTCTAAAGCATAGGAGGTGTGCGATGTGCATAAAAAGACAAGAAGAAGAAACTTAAATAACCCGAAAGTATCGGAGGATGATGCAAGTACAATGGCCGATTTTGTATGATGTGCATAAGAAGAAACTTAAATAACAATACATATTACTTGGCCAAAGTTTGCATACTTTACCTTTTAGAAACCATTGGATCACTAGATGAGAACAATATCAAGAATCTCATTCAATAATTATAGGCCTCGAAGATTATTAATCATTGGCCAAAAGTTAATTCTAATATGCTTGCAGGAGTTGTTAGCTTTGCTCGAGTCTTGGCCAAGAGATGAACTGAGAAAAGGCATTTCAGTTTGATTAAGACTAGTGATATTTGTTACGAAAAAAATACATACTTAATTGGATGGATAATTTCTCATAGTGATAAAGACGATGTAGCTCCTACTTTTCTAAATTATCTCTCACTTTTGTAATTATTAAAAATTTTAAAATTTAGTATTTAAATTTTAAAATTTTTCAATTAAATCAATCATTTAAAATCTTAATAATTCAGTTTAAAAGGTGATTTTTGATAATATGATATGTCTATTAAATGTCACGTAAATTATCCATTTATTAGTCACAATAGTTAACATTTTGAATTGAATTGTTAAGGTTTAAAAAATTAGTTAGTCAACTTTAGACACTAAATTGAAAATTTTTCAAAAAGTTCGAGTATTTTAATATTTGTTATCTTTTATTATACTCATTATTAATAACTATGAATATTGTATATGTATGTTTTAACATTCTTTATATATTGTTTTTGTTTTTATAGTTGTTAAAGTATGTGTATTAACGTTTTTTTTTGTTTTTTTTTACTCCAACCTAGCTACCTTGTGAGTACTGTGATTTAAAATAAAAAAGAAAAGAGTTGGATCGATGGATTTTGCATTGATCGATATCTATCTCTTGCACACAAAACATAGATTTTTTAATTTACAGGAAGACAATACGTGCGGCTAAAACCCTAGTGCTGATTCACATGTCTCTTAATCATACTATTTAGCCAACAGTACTAAAGCACGATTGCAACGCTACAGACTAAAAACAGGGATCTGTATCCATTATAGGTATCAAATATCATGTGCAATTGTGCCTTTGGCTAGATCTAAGGAGCTCCCGTTTCAACTGGGAAGATAAAAGGAAGCAGGCAGCCCACACGTTGAGGCATGTGTTCTTGATTCAAGTGACCTAACACATGATCCCATAACAATGTCCGTACAATATCAAAGTACAGACGTAGAGGACCTAATTACTTGCCTCAGTTTAAGGTTCGATTATAAATTATCATCAACTTGATGGTTTTTTGTATTAATCAAATAGAATGTTAATTAAGCAACATTAGAGGAGGTTTTATCGGATGCCAAAAATAACAATCAAGTATTTTTATTTGACACACCATGAAGTAAATTTCAATAAAATATAACTCCTAATTTTAATTTATTATGATATTATATCTAAGTTGTCATAAAATTACGAGTCTATAAATACAAATATTAATAAAATTTAAAGATGATAAGAGATTATATTTACAATATTATAAAAATTACTTATCGCGTTTGCTTGCAGAATCTTATCAAGACTTAATCTAAATGAGGTGATTAAGGGAGCATGTGATTACTATTTAAAAGTTTGTTTAAACAAATATATATATGAAATTTCATTTTCAAATATAATCCATGATTGCTGCTAGATGACGAAATTGTCCATCAACTATGGCTTCCGTGCTTAAATTATGAGAAGGAAGATGTGAAGGTTAAACATCAGATGACGCAACATATTGTAACGCAGAAGCAGCCAAATTAAGTTCTTGCTGCACAACTAAGCAAACATTAATATAATATGCAGATTAGCCAATTTTATCTGTTTGATATTTTTTAATATTTATTTCTGCTTCTGCAACCTGTCAGATTGTGAAATAAAATAAAGATCTCCGTTGATTATCATTTAAGGGATTATGATTTCCATCTTAAGCAACAACCATTTTGCTAATTATTTAAATCTTCCATGCGATCATATCTACTGTTCCAGTTGGCTATGTCAGGTCAATAATCTGATGCTCAAATTATTTATAGCTTCCTCCTTGTCCTTAATAATTTCCATTCTCAAACAAAACACAACTAGAAGGTTCGCCTTGTTCTTAATTAAACAGTTTAAGCTGTACTTGGAACATATTATCTAATATCCTGGTTTGAAGGATCCATAAGAAAGAATAGATCTCTTTCTGGTCCAATATCCAAAAACTGATTGTCATGATAAAAGAGATTCCCATATTAATACAAGTATGCTTGTTAAGCAGGAAAAAGAATGTCGAAAATGTTGTTAGAAGTCTCTTGATAAAGAGTAATTGTTGGAGAACACAGCTTCCCACTATCAATTTAAGTGATCAATATTAAAATTTTAGACATTTTGTCCAGCTAGTTCAGAGTTGTGGAGTTGCCGAGACAATCATCTTAAAGGTTATCAGTCATCTTTCATATCCCGGTAATATAAACATTTATCTTTCCAGCAAGAACTGTTAAAGGTTAATGTCTAGTGGTTATTGGATATAAGCTTATGGGTAGTGGCTGGTCGATAGTTGCTATCGGGTGCTCCAAGAAATGGCGAAGGCATGGCCGGAAGAGTGACTCGAAAACAAGAGATATACCATAAGTAATATTACGTGTTAACAAGCTTTATTTTTTATACGGACACTTCAAATAATGACAAGTGCTTTTCTTATCCCCAAGTGTTATGGTTCTTATGTATTTATTATGTACGTTGGTCTTGCACATGTCGCTTCTTGAGTTTCATGGCTGACAAGACAAAAGGGACAATAAGTATTAACAATAAGCATGATCTGGTTAGGGAATTGGATGTCCTTTTTATGTGAAGCTATCCAATGTGTATGAGGCATGAGCATGAGCGACTTACATCTCAACTTCACATGTAAATTAAAGTGAAATAATGTACTCGGCCCAATGAAAGAAACGGAAGACAAACTATTGCTTTCATGCCCCCACTTGTGCCATGCGTTTATGTACAAGATTCACAGAACAATGGAGATGGGAAGTAAATTGATGAGAGCAACAGTTGAGCAAGAAAAACTTTTATAGTAATCAAAGGCAATCCATGGGATCAGAGTCATACCTTTTTCTATAGAATAAGATGTGTATTTTGCAGCTACTGGCCATTTCCTCTGGTTATTGTCGTGGTCCCGGTCTTTTTGGAATGTAGGGAAGGGAGTCCTTCCCCAGTTCTTAGCTTTCGTGCCAAATATATTATTATCTCAATTTTTGATAAGGTGGTACCCACTACTCCTCAGAACTTGGTGAATGGTGTTATGTTACTTTACATTTTTGTGACTGACAGGCTCATATCATAGCAGGTGAACGTTCATTACTTCATTGTTTATAACCACTCGTTAGCAGAAAGAGCTATCTCACCTTCAAAGACATAAAGAGGACCTACCTGGACTTCTGATCTGGGAATGTAGGCGATGTGATAAGGGACTTGGGACAAGTTGACTCTTTGGTGCAGAGAGGAAATGCCTTGAGAGTGGTCCTGCCTTTGTTCTTTTATTCTCTTTTTTCACTGCCAAGCTCTCCTGGTTTAGATTTTAGACCACTAGCAGGCAAAATCAACCTCACTTGTCTTAATTATCAAATGTAATTTAAGCTCACCGTTTTTCAATTCCCATATTTCATTTAAATTAACATAATATAATATTATTATTTTACTAATATAATTGTGTAATATTATATTTTGTGTACATATATTCATATTTTGTTTATAGTACTTCATTGTCAATTATTTTAAAATTTTATATTAAATTAGCAAGCATAATGTTTTGTAGACATAAATTTTATTTTAATTTTTTAACTTTTATGTTAAATAATTATACTTTGTAGAGAAAGTTAAAATTGTTTAATATAATTAAGTTTAAAATAATTTCATAGATTAAGAATATAAATTATTTTGATTATAAATCTTCATTTATCACAAATTATATCAAATATTAAGTAAATTAATCATTTACATATTCATATCTAGGTATAAGTTTTCCAAATAAAACTAACAAATTTAAAACCTAAGAACTCCTATTTTTTTCACATTTTTAACACTATGCTTAGTAAGTTATAACTATCTTATTTCAAATTTTGTACTTAAAAATTTATATAAATAAATACATTTATGTTGAATATTGTTTATATAAAATATAAAATAAAGAAGTTTAAATGACAATATTGATTTCTTTTATATATGTATAGCAAATATATTCCTTTTAAAATTTTCATATTTCTAGTCATCCTTTATTAGCACCTCTTTTTAGATTACAGAAATTTTTATATACTTGAGACTAATTTTAATCTTTATTTGAACTTATTTATATTTTTTAACACTAACCCTTAAACCACTAAAGTTTTTTGGGATGACAATGTTGACCCGCCAATTTTTAAAAAATTAAATTATAAATTTTTTTAATTGAATCCGGACTTAAGCTGCCCAATTTTAGGTTTTTCCGAACCCAACTCTTCTAATCATTTTGTTTAGAAGTTAGCTTCGGATTAGTCTAGGCCCAAGCCTAAGCTCATAAACTGACCCATTAAAAACACCTGAATATGAGCCGACAAGCTAACTCATTGTTATCCTAAAAGTTTCTTTGCAAAAAGAATGGTTTCCCATAACAGCTAAGCTAGGCATTTTCCAGAAAACAATTATGATATCCAGCTAAGGCTTAACCAAACCTTTGTAGGCCACATGCAGTTCAACTTATATTATGAGCTCATATGGCTAGCATGGGTTTAACATCACTTTCATGTAATAGACCGAATCATTAAAAATAAGAAGAAGAAGAAGAAGAAGTAAGAATCTGTCTCTTGCAGCTACAAAATCATAAAAGCAAGAAAAGTTTCAGCATTATTGTGTCTCTACTGTGTCTGCTTAATAAAATATAGAAAAAGAACAAATCATGTTCTCAAGTACCCACGTACAAATGGCCTATAACATTAACATACATGCAGCTTGAAAGACAAAAGGCCTTGCAATGGTCTGGTTTTAATGATAGCCAGACCATTGCAAGTAAAATCACGATTAGGTAAGCCTTTTGTACACCAGAAATCAGTCATAAATAGCAATACCGGGCCATGATGTATAAATCTAACAGCTTAATGCATTACACGAAAAATAGTAAAGCACGAAACAAGCATAATAGAAAAGGAGACAAAAAGAGAAAAGCTAGCACGCTAGAAGATGACTTTATAAAGCTACAGGAGACATGTCCATCATGCATGTGGCTATAGAGATGCAGTACACAGGAATTATGATGTTCGATCTTCATACTGAGCATATCAAACGGAGGTCTTCATGGCAAGATATTACAAGATAGTCCTCTTGATATCTATGATCGGACAGGTAGTTAGTCTAAACAATACAGCAGTAAAACTCGAGCAGTACAGCAGCAGAATTCATGAAAACAGCTGCTTCTTTCTCTCTTCAAGACACGCCATGTGTCAACACACGCATGCAGGCTATTAATTGCAGAAACAATTATGAGTTGCACACCATATGGTCCAACTCATTACATATTCTTTATTCCTGTCCTTAGCATGGTAAAGAAATGCTTAATCTCAACGTGAAGAGGATATGTGTAATGCCTGAAAGAGTTTTCTGCTTCACACAACAGCAGTAAGTTTTGACATCTGTGCAAGTACGACACTCGAATGGGGTGAGGTCGACGATGTCCATGACGTGAAAATTTTGCCTTCTAAAACCGAGTTCATGTTAGCTAGAAATAGAAGTTACCCGTAACAACAAGGATATGCAAATTCCATTACCTAAATGTTTCATTACATTTCAACAAGGATATAAAAATAGGGGCTAATTATAATGCTGAGCCATCACAATCCCTTATTTCACATAAGAAGCTAAAAAATGAGCTGATACTTATTTCACGGTATCTGTTTGCCACACTATGGGAGATAACAATTTGGATTTAATAGCATCGACAATGTGCAAAATCAGACATGTTAATCGGAAGAATACAAACTTCGTCCACAACGGTCACATGTGGTAGGAACAGTAGGGTTGACCTTTTCTGGTTTGCCCTTCAGCATCTTTGGTAGATCAAGTTCCAGAACTGCGTGCAAAGCATTTGAGCCTGCTTGGAGTTCATCCAAACTGAAACAAAAAAAAATTTCCCTGTTATAAATGGCAGTTCATGGAACACTCTACCCTAAACCTCCATCATGATTGTCTGCCCACAAATGCATGTTGCTTTGCATATACCTATTAGTCTTCCCAACTTGAGATAGAATGTCTGGCAGAATACAGAATATGGTAGGTATGCAATCACCAGTTCAAAACAGATGTATATTGTTGTCCACAAACGCATGTGTGCATGCATGTTTCAAAAATCCTTCCTGGTTTCATAAAGATTTTCACAATGCTATGTATACTTACACGAGTCTTTATCTCTTTAAACCAGATCTAATGGCTAGTTCAAGGTAACCCAACTAAGCCTACCTCGTAAGACCCAGCAGATATAAAAACACTACGTTCAGGATTCCAAAAACAGCATATTATATTACCGTTTAGTTATATAGGATGCTTTCCATTCATCTCTTTGTAGTTAGAAAGAACTTTGACTTCACCAATATCAACCTAAACGTCTCTTTTCCAATGAATCACATGATGATCATTACCACTTCACCCCAGACTAGATTGGAATCAACACATGCTTGGCTAAAATAGTATTCACCACTTACTAAGCATTAGTTACCTGATGGAGAGTGGAGGAGTTAGCCTAACAATGGTGTCATGGGTGGGTTTAGCAAGAACTCCTCTCTCCTTCAACTTCAGACATATATCAAATGCAGAAACAGGGGACAAGTTCTTGCTGTTGAACTCCACAGCATTGAACAAACCCCTTCCACGTACTTCCTTGATGTATTCAGGAAACTTCTGCTGAACCTCAAGTAGCTGATGCCTGAGTTCGTTTCCCAACTGTGCAGATCTAAGGATCACAAGCTCAAATGAATGTGTTTCAGTATCACTTCTTTCAAAAGGAAGTGGGTATAAATAAAAAAAACATTAGAAGTAGGGGGAAGTTGGAAGCATGAAGTAACATGAGGCCAACAATGGACAAGAACATCCTATTCACTGGAATACATCTTGTAGAGAACGTTGCCTTCACGGACGGCTTTTGACAATATCTCTTTATAACAGGGAAATGGCTCAAATAATAATCATTCGTGGAATATTAAAAAGATAGAGAAGAAAAAAAAAAGTAAATGGCATACAGCAGGCTAGTGAAGAAGTCATAGCATGAATAGGAAAGTGATATGGTGCCATAGATTTTAAATAAGGTTTGGTCAATACAATTTCAGAAAATTTTATCATGTGTAAAATGATTGTACATCTAAAAATAAATTTCAGAAATTTAAGAAGCACCAAACTTGGGGGGTTAACAAGTAGATATGCATTTTATGAAGTTGTTTATGTCATTTGGATAATATAAATTACCTCTCAGCAAGGCCCTCGTCTTTAATGACATCTAGTGAGGCAATGGCAACTGCACTGGCCAAAGGATTTCCCCCAAATGTGCTGAGATCAATCAGACAAGCAGACTGAGAACTTCTAAGGAAATCAAACATCAACTCAGAGAGTAAGAAAAAATTGAACGGAAAGGGAAGAATTGTGAGAGAGACTAGTCAAACGATCCAAAAGAAACTGTAGCTATTAGAATAATGAATTGCAAGCTATTGAGGAACAGCAAAAGAAAAACAAAATCACATCAAGACAACTAAACTTGAAAAACAGTTGAAGTGGTGAACCTTCCATGTTCTCCAGGGCGAATGCAAAGCATTGCATCTTTATCTGCAAGCACTGCACTTACTGGTATCACTCCACCACCTAATGCCTTTCCCAGTATCTGACAATGATCATAATGGAAGAAGTAATTTGATTGTGGGCACATTACACAAAGTTCAACATGGTTTAGTCAGTATTATTCTTAGAACTGGTAAAATTACTCGATAAAATTTTTATTGAACTCATGAGAAATCATTTAAATATGAGAACAGAGAGAAGTACCATGACATTGTAAGTACAAGTCAAAGGGGAATGAAAAAAAAGTTGGTTTCAGAAAAACAAAAGCACTGAAAGTCCTCATGAGACAATTGCTTGTTTTCAAGTTAGTTTAATCTATAATATCATTTCTAACTTTGGAGATGTGGAAAACCAAAGAAATGATTGGTCCAATACTAATGAGAATGCAGTGATGATAATGATAAGAAGCATACATCTTAGTATGCTCTAGTGAGAAAGAAAAAGAGATTAGTTTGATGTCGAAAGAATTTAGCCTTCCCTCATAAGACATGTAGATATTGGCTTGGAAAAACATTGATAATATAGATTTATGCAGTTTTGAATTGAACTCCAAGTAGTAGACAATAGCAGCAGTGCCAAATGAATGTAAATACAAAACACAAGAGCCTTCTTAAAATCTGGTTGTTTTAGGCACAAAATGGCATCTAGAACCATGAAACAAGACCTATATGTCGTCTGTTGTTCTAAAGTATCTTGACACTATATTGCCAATAAAAGCAACCATTGTGTATAGAAGTAAGGACCATAACGTTTTCTTGGAGTACTTGGAGCACATACTTAACTTACCTGCAAATAAAAATATGCCCCATAAACATGCCACTTTCACATCCAATAAATGGAAAACCACTAAAAAAATATCAAACTCAAAATGGGGGGAGAAATGTGCCTACCACCACATCTGGACGAACTTTCTCCCAATCACAAGCCAGCATTTTTCCCGTCCGTGCTAATCCAGTTTGAATTTCATCAGCAATCATTAAAATATTGTATTTAGAGCAAAGGTCTCTGACAGCTGTTAAGTAACCATCTGGAGGAATGACAACCTCACAACCAAAAGGAAAAAAGAAATATCACACTGAATGTCAATAAGTTAAAAAGGGACACAAGGGTAGGATTCTTTACCAAACTTATTCAGGGAAGAGTTGGCTTGGTTACAAGCTAACAGTGAGCTTGATCAAAAAGACTCAAATTATTGAACTTCTTTTAGCTATTGAATGGAACTTATATCAATGAATCATTCAACTCATCAAAAGCTTATACTGTTGAATAAAAGCTAAGAATCATTCATATAGTAACCCTAGTGTGTCAATGTATCTTGTGCCGAAATCAAACTTTAATTTCAACATAAGAAACGGGCAATATGAGTCTTATGATCTCTCAATAATGGAAGGTTCTACGTATCAAGAAATCGTTCAAACTAAAATGGATGTTGTACAGATCACAATAATGGACCATAAACTAAATATAATCATTCAAACACATTAAGTACCATATGAATGACCAGAACCATCTCCGAAATCCTTATGAGTTAGCCTCAGGTTTATTAGAACACTGACAAATAATGATAGGGGGCAACATATCAGAATAATAACATGGTAGATCAATTTTGAAACTTCAGGCTAAAGAGTTAAATGAACATTCAGATCGACAAAAAAGAAAATCCACAAATGTGCAATATAATAATAATGCACTTCCCATGGACCTACCCCAGCTTCTCCTTGAATAGGTTCAAAAAGAAACCCAGCTATTCGATCTCCTTTTTCTGCAAGCCAAAACAAAACTATGAATACATTTTAGTTATGTGCTCATATTACGACGTTGAAGCAACATAAGGAGCTCATTTAAGCAACTATTAACTCCACCATAATCTATCAAACCATTTATCTAGACAAACCTTTAAAAATCGTCTCAAGGGCAGTTTTATCACCAAAATCAACTTTAAGATGGCCAGGCAAGCATGGTCCAAAACCTCGTGTAGCCTCGTTATCACAGCTCATGGAGATGACCCCCAATGTACGGCCATGGAAGCAACCGCAACAAGAGACAATAATGGCCTACACATGGCACCAGTTTAAATGAACAAGAGAACAGCTGATAGTTTCTTTTGATTAGAGAGGCTATTGAAATGAAAGTAAAGGAGAGCCATCACAAAGCAAAAGAGACTGAATCCTCAGGGCTAAATTAATTTTAACATATCTGTTGCTATACATTGCTTCTCTCCGAAAAGTAGAGGAGACGATATAGGGGACAAATAGTGTTAGTGCTACTTTAGTGAGTCCTATATTTCAGATGCTTATGTCAGAAAATGTCAGGGCAAATAAAAGCTAACTACTGATAGAAAGAAGATGAATTCATTATATGTTTTTTCCTTTTCGAGTTAAATGCTAGAATTTTCTTCCCTTTTTGATGACATCTTCTAACACTAGATATCTTGTAGTCCCAAGCCCAAGATATTATACATGCCCTGGATAGTGGAGTTTTAGGCACTACCAGCTGGAACCGCTAGTTTCAATGATTCAATTAAATTTTTTTTTTGAAAGCAAGTAGCACTGACCATAATGCCATGATCATGATGGATACAAAATCCACAATGTATTCCATGTAAGACTATATGCAGGTAGTACAGATTACAGCACAAAACCTGTATTCTTATTTCTCCATTGCCTGAACCTATCTATTTTTAACAATATTTTTGACAACCTCACTTGTACAATCAGCAACTCTTCAGCAAGCATGATTGGTACATTATTATAGACCATGCAATTTCCATAATAATCAGCAACTGTTTAGTGTTATTACCTCATCTTTAGGAATTTTTTTCTTCTCATATCCCCATTTCCTTGCCAACTTCAAAGCTGTTTCCACACCCTCGGCACCAGTGTTCATGGGTAGTACCATATCATAGCCAAACATGCTTGTAAGGTGCTCAGCAAAGATTGGGAATTTATCATTGTAAAAGGCTCTAGAGCTAAGAGTCAGCCTTTCTGCCTGCTCTTGCAATGCTCTCATGATCTTTGGATGACAATGTCCCTGTAAAAGAGTTATACAACTAACCCCAATTCTTAAGAAACAAATGCTGCTACTTAGCTTCTATAGTTTTTTTTTTCACTTCAACCTTAGGGATATAGAATATCTTGTGCAGTCACATTATATTCAGTTTAGGGGAAGAACAGTGACTTGTTTACCCATTCTTGTTACCTGATTAACTGCTGAGTAGGCTGCAAGAAAATCCAGGTACTTGTTGCCTTCTGGATCCCATATAGAAGATCCCCTTGCTCGAGAGAATACAACGGGAACTGGGTGGTAACTACATGAAACCAGATAGGTTTAACTTAGGAGAAACACTTACTCAGCTTATTGGAAGCAGATCATAATTCATATACCATCCATAAATACTTCCTCACGATCTTAGTCAGCAATTTCCAATGCAAGTTATTTTAAATAATTTATCTATCCAACATCAGCGGGGTTATGCAGTAATTATCAATTTTCTTTTCCATAGTAGTTTGATTATCCTAAGACATTTTATTCACACCCATAAGTTCGGGTTTTTATATTTCATATTCCTAAATTGCCTTCAAGGAATCAAATCATTGTTCACAGTTCTACTTCTACTCAAAACCTACCGCCATAGACTACTTCGGCAGCAAGGCACCTCTGGTAGCAAACTTATATATACATATAATATGTATGTATCTGTGTGTGTGTATATAAGTACATATATAGAGAGAGACTTAAGAGACGTATGCCAGTCAAGCATGGACATGAACAATTGGATTTCACAGAAGAGCACGATCAATTTGGTTTGCAGAATGTGGTAGACACTACGATTTGCTGCGTCATTAAGCCCACCGTTCCCAACAATACCACAATCATTCGTACATGCAATCTCAGATTGTTAAGCTTCCTGCGAACTTCTTAAATCAAAGATTCGCAACAGCGACCAAACTGAAAGAAACTGATCACTTCTAGCCTTGTTTAGTTTGAAACGCAAGCACAGTGTTAGACATCTTACAACATAATCTTAAAAGGAGTAACTGATTGCAAGAGATGCAATCATATCAAAAGCAAACATACCCATGTATCTTACTCTTACCCCATATACCAAACATAATCAACCAATAGCAAGGAGACAAAAAAAAGACAGCTTACTTGTGCGCACTGTATTCATACTCCAAGTTGATGAGTTCTTGAGAAGACGAGGGATTGTTCCCTTCAGGAAGAGCACCAAAACTCCTCCTACTTTCTCTGCAAACTCTGTTCAACAAACACTGCAGACGTCTCCTCGCAATTGCCATTCGAGAAGTTGAACTTGAGGAAATTAATGTTGGAAAGGGTGTCTGCCACAATACTATCGAAACAATACTCAATAATTTACCGTGAACAACAACAAAGGCAACATTTTTCTCCAAACAGGAATAAAAAGCAGCGATCTTGGGCTGTGTATCATTCCTTTACAAACCATGTTCAACTTAGGATGTCGTTTTATGCTTCCCATGTTGTCGTTTTATGCTCAGTACCTTACGCTTCCGTACAAAATTGAGAAAACCCCACTTCTTAGAGTTCTTTACAACACAGCATCTGTCGTTGTCTGCAAATTCAGCAGTGGGCATCACTCTTCGCTTAAGAATGTCTTTGTCTCAGTGAGGAACACAGACTGCATTTGGCTTTTCATGAAATGACAACCATTAATAAATTTTATATTGAATTAAATCAGTTAAATTACAATTATTTTGAAATTATATAATAAAATTATGATGATAATTACGGCTTCTATTGTCTTTTTTGGCTACAGGGAGAGTTGAAAGTCTGCTATTGAATAGTCATGAGTGGATGTTGAGCACACGTACTGTGTCTCTGTGCAACCTAAAAAGATAAGAACAGCAATCCCTTAAAGGTGCATTCTTACGTTGGATATCCACTTTTTGACTCTGACTTCAAAGATATCGTCCTCATCTGGGACTCCACCAATGATCAAAGTTTTTACAATTTGGGTATTGAAAATCTCAACCGTACATGGGTTTACGCGTAGGGTTTGGCACTACAGTCCTAAAGCCATGAGACACATTCCAGCACTTAAATTTGTCAAAAAGTTTGGATCTTTTAGCCATTCTCTTAAGTTATGAGAGCATATTTCTTGATTTGCATGTTACAAGATAAATAAGTGTGACTTAATAGCCATATATATATAATATAGAGAGAGAGACAGATGGCATATCTGCAACTATGGTTTTCCAGAACAGATCAAAAGTATATCATCCAGAAGTTACACAAATATTATTCAAAGGCACAAGCATTCAGGCCAAAAATATACACCATCTTGGACAACAATGACACCGAATAACCATATCTAACAGGGACAACAAATCGCTAGCTAAGAGACCTAGTTCTATACCAAGTACCAATTTTGTTGATTCTCAAAACTTTCTTTCAAAAGAGTCAATTCAAATGCATAGGGTTAAAAGGAAAGATAAGGACACTCGTACTCAGATAGCTGGTGATTTGAAGTGAGCAATAGGACAATGTCTCCCTAGATTTATGGTTTAGGATATCAATCAGAAAAGATAAGTCTTGACACTAAAACCATATAGAATAACTTAACCTACAAACATACCTGTATAACAAGGGAAACTAGGAGTCCACCAAAATTGACTTGTAGGGTATATCAACTACGGCTATTAGAACTTAGCATGAGCTAATGCTTCTGCCTACTTAACTCCAGAGATATTCATCTTTAGAATAATATATATCAAGATTTGGGAAGTAAGTGCTAAATTTAAGATATAAATGCAATCATTATGGTGAATGAAAACCTAAATAAGAGTGTAGCGAACTCAATATTGTGCTTCAGCTAGACACCTGAATCAATAGTTTCAAATAAGGAAAATGATAAACCTCAAATGTTTGCATTATATGAAGCGATTACGGAATGTTAAAGACAGTCAAGTTGAAAAAGTGGATTTATCAGACAAATCAGAACATGGAGAATACAAACATAGCAAGTGTTGACACCGTAAATCAAGTCTGATCCGATAGAGATTGCTTTTAGATGGGTTGAACAGTATTCTCTCAAACTGAAACTAAAGGAAGCATCTTTACTGCGAGTATTGCACATATGTTTTACTCATGAAAACCTAAATAAGGAGTGCAAGGCACAAAGTTGAGCTCGCATGCATAGTTCTGTGAAAGAATTCGACTAAACCAGATACTGGAAACGTGAAAAATGTTTTGAAAGTTGACCAAGCATGTGATACAATATGGGCTGCTTCAAACACTTCCAAGTACTGGCTGCAGGATGGATTGGAGGAAGCATTGAATATATGATTGAATAAAAGGAGTACGAAGAAAGTAACCAAAATCTAAAAAAGCAATACTAATGAAAACTACAGTGGTTTGATTGGCAGGTCGAAGATAAAATCCTCTCACCCGAAAAAAAACTTAAGTTAAGAAGATATATATAAGTGATAAAAATTCATCTCTCAAATTCCAGTTGGTCCAATATCAAACAGCCATTCACCTTTAAAAAGAAAAGGTTAAGCTGTCAAATGAAGTAGAAGATGAACAGAGCATTAATCATCAATTCTGACTGATGTCCCAAAGTTGAGCAGTAAAACCATAAGACCTCCACCAAAGTTGATGTAAAAGAATAGGGAATCATGACCAAATATTGTAAATTTACAGATATCAAAGTCAACGTTAGATTTTTCACATCATGGGAGAAAATCTTAGTGGTTTAGATTGTAGAATGTATAATTAACAGAAATGAATAAGGATAACATAAGATTTAAAACCATTTAAAGGTTTTGCCTCCACAATGGTTTCTTGAGGAGGAAGAATCAAGAAATTTATATACAAGAAGCAGATTAGTAAGAATTCCAAATAGTCAATCAAGAGGGCCATTCACACTTTACAGAGAGAGGACTGCTTTTTGTTAAGTTGCACCATACGTGCAAAACAAGAAAAAATCTAGCAGATAATAATCCAAATCTGCAAAGAATTTGACATCATGGACAGAAAAGATTATACTAAAAGAAAGCAGCGAGCAAGATATGTAAGGCTAGAGAAACATGCATTATGAGTTTGGCAACTACGATTATTGAAAGTAATTCATGGCACGATCACATAATTGTGAGCAGGGAAACAAGGATTCATAGTTGATAATGACAAGGACTGATAAATTGGAAGGAAAGGAAAGGCAACCTAATTAGTTCTAAGATCTGCAGATTGAAAGGATGAGTAGGCAACAATGGCAGAACCCTATGTCCACAAAATCGTCTGAACATGAATCTTCCAAGATATTCCTCACAGGCACCATGGTATAAAGAACAGGAGTAGTCTGATTTAGAAACCTAGGAATGAAGCCCTCAGCAGACAGCTCCTAAATAAACTAAGAAAATATTTGAGGAACAAATTCCTAGATCTTTACCATACACCTTAGACCTCAAAACACATTTCAAAACTCAGGTGGCCATTATAAATGCCTGGATCAAGTTTTCAGCTGCCTGCTTTTGCTCTGGTGTGCCAGATATATGAGCAATTCGATCACCCCTACCAGACTTCGCATCAGAGATCTCTATAATGGCTCCTGATATCTGAAATAGGAACATATGAAATGAGAACAAAACACCAACAGTAAAGACTCACCATAATTTTGAGTAATGATACTGTGAATCTACAATGACAACTTCTCATGAATTTAACTGACAAAAGAAAACCATGATGTACAAGATAGTAAATTCATGATCCACAACACTTTGAAACCAAATTTAAAATCTAGTGTAAGAATGTGCATTTACAAATGCATATATGTGTGTTCCTTTGTGTGTCTGTGTAGAGAGTGAAGGAAAGAGTTATTTGCTTATTTGTGTATACGTTTCGACACAATTAAATGGGAAAGTAGGCCTACATTGCACCTCTAGTTTTGGCATTGTAATGCATTTCTGCAAGTATGAACGATGTCGAATTTCTACAAGTGTACCTATGATTCCTGTACTGTTTTTATGTATGAGTTTCTTTCAATACCAAAATCAACACAACAGTAACTCACCTTATAGTTCCAACATGAAATCCTTGCAAAGAGTAATCATTCATTCTAAGAAATAATGAAAAGGAAATTCTAGCCCTCTGGAAGACATTAATGATACTATAATTGACATCATAAACATATCCAGTAAAGTAAAATAAAAGCACAAATGGCCATTAAACATCTGAAAAAACAGCAAGGGTTCTATTTTGTCCATCATTTTATGAAAATTTGAGCGTTGCTCTTTTATAAATAACGGCAACATAATAAATTATGTATGTGATAATATATATTAATTCAGTGATATCAAGATCATGCTTTGATGCTTGTGCAGAAAGTTTTTAAGAGAAATCCGAATGAAGTGAAAGAAGAAAAAAAGGATTACGAATTATCATCAAGGACAAAGCAATTCAACACTTTATGTGAGCACAAAATCACACAAATATCAGCATTTTTTCAGTTGCAGTAAAGTACCTGTAGTTAGCTGTTTAGGTTCTTATTTCCCAAAACATCAAGAGAGAACCATATCAAAAGATAGAAAAGAACAAACCTTGCGAATGTTGTCCATATTTGTCCCTCCTTTGCCCATTACCTTGCCCATAGCATGGGCAGGCACTAACAAATCAAGAGTTGAGGGTGACGGCAACCTGCATCAGTAAAGAAAATCAACTTGGTAAAAGAGGTCAAATAATGAAATGTTGATAGAAGACTTGAGCAAGGTACTGACCCTCCATACAGCTTAGATGATGAATACAAAGACATTGAACCATAGCTTTTCTCTCCCATCTGATAAGGAAACGTACAAGAAATAAACAAATATTAACTTTATACAAACTAATGAATACACTTTTTTTAGTAAAAAGCAATATCCAATAAGTGAACTCTGTTTCAGGCTGAGCCAGCAAATTATCGTTGCATCTAACTAAGCAAGGTCCAAATAAGAGGAAACAGAAAATAAAAACAAAAATTAGAATGAAAATCTGACTTGAAATTTCAAACTTTGTCATTGACTGACAAGTCCACTTGGATTGTTAACTCAAGCAGCGCTAGTGAAAGTTCAATCTCTATCCTAATAACACAAGAATAAATGAAGAAGACCAAAAGGTCCCATTGAGAAAGGATGCCACTTGCCTGGAAACACTAAACAGACCTGTAGAGTGTAGAAAGGCTATCAATTTTGTATTAGGATAATGTACTTCATAGATTGCAGAAAATACTAAGAAGTATTGTGCTAACATGAATTGTAGCCTTTCACCCAAAAACAAATAGAAGGGTTACAAATTAACTTCCTACAAACAAAATTTATCACACCTTGTCATCAGGAATCAATACCCCCAATCATTAAGTGAATGCATAAAGGTCTTATCAAATAATGAAACAAGGATTTAAGTGCAAGTTAAAGATTAATGACGAGTAAAGATGATAAAATTCAAGGCATTGCACAACTGAACATACCGATAATGATCCATATCCATAAAGGCTCCTGGATGAAAGCAGGCCCAAGCCACTTCTAGTTTCTGCCCTGTCATAACTCAGCGGAGCAACTGAAGGTAGGATAGATGGTACAGAAAGACTAGGACCACTAGGATACAAAGAATCAGCACCAACAGAGTTATGGCCACTGTCCTTTTCTTTTAGCACATCATCTCTAAGCCGTAACACGATCTGGACAAGTGCATCTCTCACACTACCAACTTCCCCTGCCACCTATTGAGTTGAAAGGTCAGCACACAAACAAACAAGTAGTTAACAAACAAATTCATAGGCTTGATCAATCAGACCTCAACAAGTTCTTCATTGGGGTCTGCACGTTCAGGCTTGTGACCTTTGGATATACAAATACTGGTTTTAGTTTTCTTTCGAATTTCATTTATAATTGAACCACCTTTTCCAATGATACATCCAATAACTTTAGATGGAATAAGTAGCCGAATGCTAGTAGTGGTCTCATCTCCATCATTAATCTTCCCTTGGAGCAATAGAACAGCTTCAACAGCCATGGATTTCAAATCATCATGTGACTGCAAAATGATAGTTCCATTAGGAAATCAGGTGCTTAGAAGGACGAGAAGTGATTCCTAGAACTACCCCTTTGTTTCTTTCACTAAAATTCCAGCAATCCAATTCTGAAGTTCAACAACTGTTACTAAGATCTCAGACCTAAAATCTGATTTTCAAGCAGTCTAATATCCAACAGCCCAAATTCCTACTTTTTGTGAGTTTTAACTACTAGTTTAATTTTCTTTATTCGAAAAGGAAAACATTTCTACTTTGTTTTGGTCTTATTAGTTTTGGGTTAAGTTTATTAAGGAATAATAAGAATCCTTATCAAATAGAATTATATTCTTATTTTGAAAGTTTGGTAGGTTTTCTTATTCCATTAGAATTAGGGTTCTGAGAATTTTCTATATATAGTGTAATCAAATTTCAATAAGAAAACCTACCTTTCCTATATGAACTTTGAGTTTTCAATTAAAAGTTATGATAATTTCTTCTAAGAGTTATTATCAAACCTTAGAAGTGTTTCCTAGTTTCCCGTTCTGGGAGTGATTACTAGAACTACCCCTTTGTTTGTTTCCATCACTAAAATTCCAGCAATTTTTCAGCCTAAGTTTTCAGCAATCCAATTCTTAGGTTTCAACAATTGTTACTAAAATTTCAGACCTGAAATCTGAGTTCCAGCAATCTACAACATCCAAGAGCCCAAATTCATAATTTCTACGAGTTTTAGCTACCAGTTTAACTTCTCTTCTACTCGTCCTACATCAGACTAACAGAGATTCAAATGAGAGACCAAATTCCAACCTCTGTTCCTGTAACTGTGATGATGCATTCCTTACGGCCAGCTTTGGTATCATATGTTCAATATCATCCAGCTGCTCTCCTTGCGCCTCCACCATAACAGCCATGTCCAGAAACACCTGATGCAACTCCAA
>JAOQMM010000002.1:24166634-24192977 GCA_027563515.1 Erythroxylum platyclados | reverse complement strand
TTCACTTTTATTACATATTAGAAATTAATTATCACTTTATTAATAATGTTACTTTTATTATCTTACCATTACTTGGTTGAACCGTTTCCAAAGTGGTGCTCCAAAATTGCAATAGTTTGCAATTCGAATTATGAAACAACATATGAATGCAACAAGATGTGAAAGTAATTAGAATACATTTGAATTCATCCATTCTAAGAAAATGAATATATTAAAACATAAAATATTGAACGACTTGGTCTTTATTCGATATAATTTAAAGCTTCGAGAAAAGTATGTTATTATCATTAGTAAGTTGAATATAATTTCTTATAATTTCTTAATAATTTAATTTTTATTTATTTACTAGAACTCTTAATAGAACAAGCAGTTCTATAGATCCAATTTACCTTGACCATATCGATCTTTTGGCGTATTAATTTTCTGAGGAATCGAGTTTGATAAACGAGCATGACTTGGAAGATAATCTTGGATGGAAAAATATTGACATATCATTTGGTGTATTGAATTTGAGTTATGGTAATGATGAAACTCCTCTCAATTATGAAAATTTTGTATCAAATGAGATTTGAGGTTAATGCGATTTGAACGAGTATTCGACTAAATAAAGTTCCAAGTTTTTCATTTCTTCATTTCTTTTAATTTCACTTTTATCTGATGCATATATTAAATTCTATATATGCAATATAATATAACTATAAATGTTTTTATTTCAGGTTTTATTTCTAGATGGTTGTGTTCTAGGCACGAACTTTTGTTGTAATACTTATAAGGTCATTAATTTTATTATTCTTTTTATTTGATGTCTTGATCTAATTATTATTTATTATATGATGAAATTGTAATATCTTAAGTATTTTGTATTATTTTTAGTTTTATATTTATATGATGACTAAATGATATCTTTTATATTAATTGTAATTATTGTTTATATGTGAAATATGTGAAAAGTAATATTAATATAAATAAATAGATTGTTTTTATTTCAAATTTATATTGTTATGATTTGTCGAGATATGATTGTTATAAAATTATAAATTATATAGTATAATATATTAAGGAGCTATTTAGTAATTTTAAAAATATTCAAGAATTATTTTTATAATTCAAAAAATTACTCAAAATTATACGCAATATAAACTGATAGTGATACAGTATTATGCCAAAATCAAGTCCGATATTAATCATAGTGATACGATATTTGATAAAAGTGGTTAAAACTCTGATTGTACCAGAAAGTAGCCAATCGACAGGAGAACAACATTGGATTTCGATATAGACGTGGGTGTCTCCAATCATATAAAAACAAGCATTAAAATGATGCTGAACAAGCCCAACCCAAAAGCTGGGGATCCAAAACCCACAGACAAGCAACGAGCTATTGGATCGGGTTTGGGTTTGGTTTGGTTGGTGTGGTTGGATTGGGTGAACCACCACCTCCACCAAGGACAAGGAAGTCTCTTTCTTTCTGAACATACCATTACGTGGCAGATCTCCCATGGACAATACGTTCATTGTTCTACATACACTTGGCGATACAACTTATGTAGCAGAACAAGTTGCACAACGCAAGTATTCAAGTGAACTCCAAAGGGGACGGGCGGGGCCATAACATAAACCCAAAGTGAGCGTTTGTTCTCTTTGTTTCCGTCACACCTAGATTTCTCCGCTAACCATCTTCATTACATTTCTTGCTCGTCTCTTTTATAACCCCCGTACTGGGTTTCTCTCACACATTAAGGAGAAGAAAAAAGCTTTCAACTTTGAGGAGCTTTGCATCTGATGGCTTCGATTTTCCAAGGATTAGGAGCTGCCTCTGGTTTTACTGCGTCCAAGTCCTTGGACGCCAACAAGCTGCTGCTACCTTCTCGCAGATCTCTCTCAGGTTTTGTTTCTTTGTGTTCAGCTACATTTATGCTGATTTGGGTTTCTGGGACTTGCTTCGTTTTAGCTAACTGAATTAATGTTGAATTGGGTGAGCTCAAAATGGGTGTTCTTGTGATTTGCTTATTTGATTCAGAGAGGAAAGCTAGCTTCTTTGTGGTCAGATCTAATGGGGATGTGAACCCGGGTTCTAATTCCAAGGGTCACAGAGCGAAGCAATTGATTACCAATGCTGTTGCAGTTAATTGTCTCTCATCCCTCTTGTGTTTTGTATACTACCTCTATGTGTTTCTGTTTTGTAGCCTAAAGTTTAACTCTTGGATATTTCTTTGTGTAGACAAAGCCTGATGCTTCCGCAGCTTCGACCGCGTCAAAGCCCGGGTTTGTTACTACCATTCACTATTTTTTTTCTATGAATCTTTGATTTATAATTTGAAGCTGTTAGTACCAATCGTGATTTGATAGTGACTGATGTATGCAAATCTGTTTTACGTGGGGGGAAGGGGTGCGGGTACTTGGCCAGCTAAATGTTTAACCCAGTAATTTTGGAGATATAGAAAGAGAAGTTGTGGAATTTGAAAAAGAATTAATCATGTATCGATAATGCTATAAACAGTCCTAAGTCTGGTAGTTCCACTCCCACCCTCATGGAGAAATCTTTTGACATCATGATTAAATAACATATCCAAGTCTTTAAGAATTTTGATGGATCCAGACATTAGTGAACACCAACTTTGAACAGGTGTAATCAAAGAGGATTAAAAGGCTGAATCCAAAACTTGGGTTTCATAATAAGTCCAAAACTTGGGTAAGCAATTTCTGAGAGTAAATAGCTTTCTCAATAACCTCTTGCATTATGTTAATATGAAATTGTTGATTGGCCTGGTTGAGTCATGCCATTTCTGTTGATGACACATTGGAATATGCATGGTTAGACAAATTTGATGATGGCATATTGTGGTGTTCGCAGTTTGTAATGCCATCAAAATTACTAATATGTAGTCTGATAAATACAAACATAAGTCCTCCTTATGAATTTGTTATGAAATTAACATTGTGACAAGTCCACAACCAGATGAAACGCCGTAAACCTCCAAGCTGTAGCATTTACTTTTTATTAACTTATGCATAAATGTTTACCTTTAGTGCATTTCTCACACCATTGTTTGGCACGTAGTTTGCTGATTAGGACAGGTGGATCATAAATAGTCCTCAAATCCGAACATATTCATGTAAATTTTCTTTTCAAGAAAGTAATAGTTAATATCCTGGAAGTTGTAAGAGTGGCAGAGCTAAAATTCTGAATGGGCCTTTAAAGTCTACCCAACTCACCTTTATGCCAATTATATTAGCTATGCCTTTTATCTCGTTTTGTAACTTTTGTTTGGCTGTAACAGATGAATGAAACTATGCAGTCTTTGGACAATGCCATGAATAGAAAGGAAATCCATGAAATATTCATGGCATTGGCTTTGTTGATTTGTATTGTATTATTGGTGATGGTTTTTATCTCAATCTTATTTTGTTTTACATTTAGGCATGAACTTCTACTCTTTGAGGCCCTAAGAGAAGGCTTGGAAGAGGAAATGGATAGAGATCCCACTGTATGTGTCATGGGTGAAGATGTGGGTCATTATGGAGGTTCTTACAAGGTGACCAAGGGCCTGGCTACGAAGTATGGTGATCTTAGAGTTCTTGACACCCCAATTGCTGAGAATTCCTTCACTGGCATGGGCATTGGAGCTGCCATGACTGGCTTGAGGCCAGTTGTTGAGGGTATGAACATGGGTTTTCTACTTTTAGCTTTCAATCAAATCTCAAACAACTGTGGTATGCTCCACTACACATCTGGTGGGCAGTTCACCATACCAATAGTTATTCGGGGACCAGGTGGTGTTGGTCGGCAACTTGGAGCTGAGCATTCACAGCGCCTCGAGTCATATTTTCAGTCAATTCCTGGAATCCAGATGGTTGCGTGCTCAACTCCTTACAATGCCAAGGGTTTGATGAAGGCTGCAATCCGCAGCAATAACCCTGTGATTCTCTTTGAACATGTTTTGCTTTACAACCTAAAGGAAAGAATCCCGGATGAGGAGTACATCTGTAACCTTGAGGAAGCTGAGATGGTTAGGCCTGGAGAGCATCTTACTATATTGACATACTCTAGGATGAGATATCACGTGATGCAGGCTGCAAAAACCTTGGTGAACAAGGGATATGATCCTGAGGTGATTGATATCAGGTCACTGAAACCATTTGATCTTCACACAATTGGAAATTCAGTGAAGAAAACACATCGTGTTCTGATTGTGGAGGAATGTATGAAGACTGGTGGCATTGGTGCTAGCTTGACAGCAGCTATTACTGAAAACTTTATTGACTATTTGGATGCTCCAATCGTATGCTTGTCTTCACAGGATGTGCCTACCCCTTATGCTGGTACATTGGAAGAATGGACTGTTGTTCAACCTCCGCAGATTGTCGCAGCTGTTGAGCAGCTGTGCCAGTGAAGTCAAGTGAATCTATAAGTTATATTTTGCTTTATTTGAAATTTTGTGTTGGTAAAAAACACAACAACTTTTTCATGGAATCCTCTTATGTTGCTGCCAAATAGGCCAATAATTACTTACGGTTCGTAGTTAGATATGTGGAAGAAACGTCATTAGCTGTGTTCATAAACTATTATTACGGCTCACACATGTTGGTTATTCTTAACTCTTTATATTATGCGACAACTCTGCTGCACACTATTTTTTGGATCTATACTTCAAATGATTTGTACAGAATTATGTGAATAACAGTATAATGAAAATAAATGGAGAAGTTGAAGATGATATCATTGTTGCCTTGCTAGTAGATGAATCAGTTGTCGAAAGCTCAAAGATGGATTCTTTTCTCAATGTTTTGAGGAACCATTTTAGGATGTCAAGTGATTCAGTTGACACTAGAAGCAGAAATGGCAGCATATGATGAGTTTCGTGTCCTTGGATTTCTCAGTTGATAGTGCGTATGTAATCAAAAGTTCCTCAATTGGGATTTCGCCTATATCAACGAAAAGGGACTTTTTAATCTAGTGGGAAGCTGAAGTCCCCGTGTCGTCAAGACATATCAGACCTTCGGGATTCAATACTTCCTTTGTGAATATTTCTTTTCTCGGCGATATCAAATAGTTTTGAATTGCCCTAAAACGCGCATTTACACATGAATATTTCACGCAAATGCAAGTGCTCGTGGCCTTTTGTAAGTTTGTAATACAATTCTCAAGCTTTTGCAGAATATTAAGAACACATTAAGTACGCTCAAGTTGCTACAGTGTATGTGAACTCATCAGTACCTGCAGCAACCACAAAAATTGAAGTATCACCTTTATCTCCTCCTATTACATGTCTCAACTTAAATTTCTCCGGTCTTCATCTATTTAGCTTAAACATTCGACATTTTTGGCAACAGTTCCTTGTTCGACAATTAAGATTCAATAGAATATAGTTTCAGAAAACAGAATGTTGTACCTGCGGGCCTAACTATACGAACAGTTGTATTCTAATGTGGCCCATTTTAACCAAAGGAGTAGACTACTAAACAAGCAAAGCCATTCCATTTCATCTCAGATGCAACAAAGCAGCTCAGAAGCTGGTGACCTACATGCAAAATGTGTAGAGCCAAATTTTCCAAAGGTAAGGGCTTGTCATCTCTCTTTGTTTATGGGTTTTGGAGTATGATCTAACTGACCCATGTCACGAATCAGTTGTTCTTGCTCAGTCCTATATACATACGCACATATTGATATTCTCTGTTGAACTGGTAGCCAGTTTACTACCTCCATGAGAATGATTTTGACACTTATCCCTTCTGATTCCAGTTTTCATCTCAGAGAGGGATTGGTTCTGACTTTTTGTAGTTATTATTGCTATTGCTATTATTTTGTATGGCTAGATTAGACAAGTATATGCGTTCATGTTTGTTGTCCAGAATGGTGTCTATGATGCTGCTTTTGGAATTAGATTGTTTACTAAGTTTATAAGTTCGTTGTATTTCTATGGTAGACATATGCAATTAGAAAGGAAAAATGTGGACTTTATGAAAGGAAAATTTGGAGTTGTGTGAAGGAGTATGCTTGAAGCTAAAAGTATCAATGAGTAGCTACTACACTATGTTGTGATGCTTAATTATTCTGCGATCAAAAGGGTTGGATCACTTCTTTTTGTTATTTAAGCAGGTCACTCTTTATCTTCTGAAAATGTGAATGAGAACTAAAATTTTATACTAAAGCATAGTTTGAAATGGTTGATATCAAGCCACTGGAGTTGCTAAATCCCAATAAATGGCCTATACTTTACTTGCATTGATAAGAGATATAGTTTTGATCACATAAATACTTTCTTTTATATTTCTATTAAGTTGACCTGTTTCTGTACAAATGGATGTTCTCATAAGGGGAAACTTTCCATAAATTTAAGCCATCGTGTTTTTTGAAATATAGATGTTACTTTATATCTTCTTTCCTTTTCAGTTAATTTTACATGAACACGTCATTATATATATATAATATTGGAGAAAACAACGAAATTTTGATTGGTTGTTGCCAAAAGGCTAGTTAATTGATGCATTGTCCTTTATAATCCTTCTCTTGTAGCCAGCCTAACCCCCACTATGTTTCATATGCATATTTTTCATTGAAGTACATTGCTTGGAGTCTTCCCATTTTTTGATTTTTTAAGATTGGTTGATATATCCTTATATCTTTTTTATAAAAACCTTTACAGTTTTCCAGAATAGGAGCCCACTCATTATTATTTGAATCAATAATACCTGCTCTGTTCGGTTTCTTTTCCATCTACTCTAGGTTCCTATTCTGGTAGTACTTATTTATACATATATGGTGGTGATAATTTATCCCTTTTTTTTCTAATAGATATATAGTTTCTGCAGTTACAAGATTGCCGGTGGAAACAATTGAAAATGCACTTACATGGCTACATCTTATTGGGCCGAGTTCTTTGGTTCTCTATAATCTGCATGGTGCAGGATTTTGGTCAATGAGATACAATAATATGAAAGACTTGCTTTGAACCCTCTAGGGTGGAGAATGTAAGTAACTGAGTTTCTAAACTATTAATTGATCATCATCTTTTAGCATTAACATTAACTTCTAAATTTCTCTTCCTACAAAAGGGTACTGGCTGCTTTATCTACCAAAGTCGGGGCATTTGTTCAAAGCATCAATCTCCTTTTATTTGCTTTTGGTAGTATTCTTCTAGTTTGCATCATTTTCTTTTCAAAAACTACTTATTGCCAACAATAATCAGAGAAATGCTCACAGATTTCACCTCTTTAATTCCATTGTTTTTCTCTAGGATCTCTTCTTCTAGTCTTCAGCAAAGGCTGGAAAGTTCACAAAAATCAACGCATGCTTATTACAAGGATTCTCCAGCATTATATCAGATAAGTACTTATGCTAGGAGCTTGAAAGGAGAACACACATTAAACTGATTTCTTAGGCTTTGAAATTTAGGCTTAGTCAAGTTGAATGTCTTTCTTGTGCTATCTTGGTCTTCATATGACAATTCACCCTATTGGATGTAATTGTTGTAGACTAATTTCATGTTACATGTCTCGTTAAAACAAAGAAGAATCTTACATAAATCAAAGAAATTGAGTAACTTTTCTTTCCTTGGTGATGTGTTGCTCTCATTTTCACTTCCTTTTCCTTATCTCCAGCTGATCAGTCCCTCATTTCATTTCTTTGGAATCTTTCTTCACTCAAAAGAGTTTCATCAATGGTTTAAACTTAGTTGAAATTTTGAATTACTTAGATGCTTGTATTTAGTATTAACTTGGTTAGACCAAGGTCGTCATTGAGATGCCTTCTAGATCTCTTTGTAAAGTTAAAATTAGCATGTAAAGCTTGGTTATGTTCAAAAAATATGAGTCAAAAAATAGTGGAGGTTCATTCTTGTATGCTAGTTAACTGCAAAGGTTGAACATTTGTCTTAATAGTGGGTTCAATGGCACAATTGTAAGGCAATTCTAGTTTATAATGTTGGTATTCAAAGACCATTTTGTATTTTAATGGTTTATGTAGTGGTGGTGGTGGTGTTATTAGGAATAATGCCACCAACATTAATAGTATCACAATAGTGATTGGTTAATTTCAATTGCGGTGATAAAAACAATGCGATTGAGATATGGGTTTGGTGTTGCAGTAGGTTTGGTGTGTACTACATGATAATTTGTTAAATTTGTATAGAAGAGAAAAAGAGCATCTACCTCTTATTGACTAGTTTCCCACAATCTATTTGTAATAGTAGTGCAATACAATCTATCATTATTTATTTCGATACTTCGGTATAAGCCGCATAGTGATATGTAAGTAATATAAGGCTCACAACATCATAATATGAACTATCTAGCATAAGGTAATACAAAATATTGATAGAGTAAATTGCGATAAAAGATCAAGGATTGATGATAATTTTTGATATTGAGAAAATTGATCAAATAGATGTTGAAAAAAGCCTATAAGGTGCGTAATTGGGGACAATACTTGACTTAGTTTCATGTTTAATTTTAGTAATTTGTCATTGCTATCTTATTTAAGAGAAATCGAACGGCCTTAACCAAGTTGAGATTTCAGTCAAAGGTCCTCATTATGAAGTGCATAGCTTTACCTATTGTATCATTTTTATGTTGTCTATTTATTACATTTCCTCATAACCACCTTAAATAATGCCTTCATTTATGTTCACTTGCAACTCTTGCTCGCACACTAGATTTGTTTGAGTGCTTTTCATTATATTTGCATTTATGGCTATCTTGAGTGTAGATTTTTACAGGACAAAAGAAATTTAAAACAATTGTTACATGGAACTTTATTGTGGCAACTTATTTCATTTGTACACTTCCGTAAGTAGTCTTTATGAGGATTGCCGTTTGCATTAATTGTTCTCACCCATTATAACTTGACTTTCCCTTGTTAGACTACTATAAATTACGATAGGATGCACTGCAAATACCAAGGTTCTTCTGCTTGTTAGTTTTTCATAGTCTTCTAAAAGGAGTTCCTTCAAGTCTCTTATTGAGAGCCTTCTAATCAACTTCAACAATGAATTCGCTTTTACTCAGCAATAAGGAAAATGAAGAAATACGACATCCTTTTTCATGCATTTATTGCCATAGGGTCTTCAGCTGCCATCAGGCTCTTGGAGGTCATGTCAGGGTTCACAGAGTGGAGCTTAAGTCAACAAGACACTTGAAAACTCTTGATCATCGTAAATCTGTCAACGGTATTAGCTCCAAGCTGGAACCCTTTGTAAATGGCCAAGCTGAGAGCTCTTCAAGATGTGTCAGGCCACTTCTGCCTCTTTTCAGTATGGAACCTCCTCTTTTGTGGTCTTCTGAAATCCACTTGCCTGAGCCTGTTCTGATGGATACTAGAAACTTAGCTGGTAAATGCCAAATCTCTATCTATCTTTTCGTCTAGGCTTTCATTAAGTGTCAGTCCTGAAATTCCTCAATCTGTTTATTATTCAAAAGAAGCTGCTCTGTCAAATACAAATCAATCTGTAGCCTCCATGTCTTTTGGTACTTCCGCTCCTATTAATTTTCCTTCTGATCCTTCATCAGATTTGGGTTCCAACAAAGAATGTCCAGTTACTTCTGGCAAATTCCAATCCTACGAGGATAGCACATCATTCTCACATGGTGGTATCTCACTGAAGCTTGTTCAGGATCTTAACAAGCTTCCGCATCCCAATGCTGCGTTAAATGATTCTCATCTAGGTCATGGCTTAGGAACTGGTCAAGAGGATGCTGGCCAGTATAACAAGACAACTGCTTGGAATTGTGAAGGGAAAAGAAGGCCTGACATAGATGATGCCCCAGACGATGGTACAACTGTGAACACATTGAAAAAGCTGAAGATAAAGTCCTGTGTATCTGCTGCCCCAACAAAAGAGCCCATGAAGGAAAATTTGTTTCCTTCTAAGAATTTGGATCTTCCTCTTTCTGGGATGAATAACAGCCGTGATTACGAAGGGAGCACTCAAGGAACTTTGGATCTGTCATTACATCTTTAGCTTTATAGGTCCTTACCTGAGCATATGCATAGTTTGTTTCCCAAGTCATGAATGGATATGCTTGCAAAAGGACTTTGTTTGTTTTGTATTTGCAAGCATACACTATGTTATATTGTTTTTGAGTTGGAATATCGTAGGATCTTCAGTAAGAATAGGCCTATTTGAGTGACTTTCCTGAAACTTTGTTGCAGAGATTGAGGGATTGATTGCATTGTCATCGTCCAGTTATTTGACAAGGATTTAAACCAGGCTGCAACAGAAGTTTGGTTGTAAGAGTAAGTGAGTAGTAAGTGTTGGGAAAAAAAGATTAGCCTGAAGACAGGTTTATCTATGTTAGTTGCTTGGGAATAGTTGTTGGTTTCCTTGACATGTATTCTCAAACTTTACTTCTAAAGTTTTATGAAAATTTAAATGAATGCTAAACGTCTTATAGTCTATAAGTTAATTTCTGTTTATAAAATAACACTTTATGAAATTTGATAATGGAGTATGCAAATCTTTGCCATACATTGATTTTGCCATTATTAATAAGTTTTGCTTTAAGGACTTGCTTACTTTTAGTTGTGATACTTGTGAATTACATATTGTTGTCCCTCCTGGTAGGATATCTTTACTGCACAATGCAATTTGAACGTGAATACTTGTGACAGTAGCTTCTGTCCTCACTATTCCATTCCATTGCCATTGTTTCTACCAACATCATCACATAAAACCACTTTCTTTCACTGCTTGCTTTGATGCCCTATAAAAACCAAAGACTTTATATCACTCACTCTAGCAAATTTAGTAGTGTTGTATTTGCAGAGTTGGTGTTGGACTGGTCTGTTATATGACAAGTGCATATTATAATGGTTTGTACCTAACCAACACATAAGCTGAGGGGATTGTTGGGTGGTGGGATCCGTCTTTGCTCCAATTTCCAAAATGTCACCTCTAAACATTGGCTCAGCCAACTAAATCAAAAGAAACCACCTAAATGTAGTTTCTTTCTCATGCAAGGATAAGAATCCATTGAGTTGAAAATTAATCTTACACCTACTTATTGAATTTAAAGCTCCTAATACCTACAAATTAAATTTAAGACAATGGAAAGAAGATGGTCACTTTCAATTTTTCAATAAACAGAAATATAAAAAAGATTTCTCTTCACCAGTCTCATAATAGAAAATTGTGAAAACCCTTTTGAACATTTTTAAAAGGTGAAGTAGAATATAAGTGAACTTATCTTTTTTTTTTTTGGATTTATTGTCTTAGGGGAATATAAGGTGAAGTATAAACAAATTAAGTCAAATTATATGCATTAACTCGAGTCCCACCATGATTAATAGTTTGGTAAAACATGGAACTCTTTTTGGATTTTTGGATGAGAAAAGGGAAAACTTAAGATAGAAGAAAAGGGAAAGAAAGAAAACAATTATAGGGAACAATCTTTTCAAAATAAAAGTCGAAGAAAAAAAATTATTATTATTATTATTATTTTCTCTTTAAGTGGTTCATTTGGAAATAATTTTTTTATTAATTAGGGATAAGATTGCGTATTACTCAACTTTCTCATATTTCGCATGTCAGTTGTAATTTTTACTAATTGTTCTTATTGACTTGAAAATAAATCTTATAAAATAATAAAATTAGGGTAATTATATTATACAATGTTTTCAAAACTAGATTTAAAGTTAAATTGATAAAACAAGAGGTTTAAGATTTAAAAAATTAAACTGGTATTAAACCGTTATAAAATTATTTAAAAATTAAATAAAATTAAAAATTTTGAAAAATAATTAAAAAAGATTTCCTTACTTATTAAAAAATTTACAATTTAATTAAAAAGAAACTTTTAGATTAAAATTAATTACACTATTTTGGTTTATAAGATAGTAAATACTTTATAAAAATTAATCGATTAATCAATAATCTTTTTTACTAAAAATATTAAATTGAATTGAACTAAACATAAAAAATAAAAAATAAATCGACATATTTAAAATATTTACTGTAGCGTCGCTCTCGATTTAGTTTTCAAAAGATTGATATTATATTATAATAGTTGTTAGATTATATCCACCGTTTTTTTTTTCTTTAAACTGCGCATTTAGCCTCCGACAAGACACTTTTGGCTTTTAGCTCCAATCTTCAAGGTCCCCAACTCTGACCACGTGCATTTCCGATGCATTTGTCGATCACGCTCCAGCAGTTCAAGACAAGTGTTGATAACGTGCCTCGTGGCTGTACACACGCTCCGTTGGCGCGTGGGAGTACATGGATTCTCGAGAAAGCCATTCCTTTGAGAAGAAGGGTAGTGTTACTTCTGGGTCATCTCTATTTTTGCTGTACGAAGAAAACTAGAGCTGATTCACATCCAAGTCCTTATCTTATTTTTTTTAACAGTTTATGCAAGAAGATTGATTTCCGTAAGTTGACGTATTGGTTTTTGGCGTTTGCTTTCTGGGCACTTTCAGTTTCTCAGATACATGGTATTTCTCTGAGCTAGTTTTGTTTGTTGTGTTGATTAGCCTTGGTATTAGACCTTCCATTTTTGTTTGTTACTGGTTTTAATTTTCTTTAAGGAGCTGTAGTTGAATGATTGAGCTGTTTTGGTTTTGTTGCTATCTGGGCAGATGATCTTCTTTTTTGCGGTGATTGCTATTGTTATCAGTAGTTTAATTTTCAAATAATCGACTTGATTCCAAAGTGGTGATGCGTAGTCATTCTTTGCGGACTGAAGAAAAGTTTTGTGCTTTGATGCGTATGATGAATTTTTGTTATTAGGAGGTTGTTTATGTGTTATGTTTGTCATATGAACGATTTTCCTGAACAGAAATTGGGTTGCTTTGTATGTTTTCAGAAAGGGAATTGGTTAGTTTGAAAAAGAAAGCTGTAAAGGAATACGTAACTCCGACCCAGGAATCCTTCCTTTGTTCCCCTTAGTTTCTCGTTCAACACTTTAGGGACACATCATTTACAGTTGATACGGTGAGGTTCTTGAAGCCACTGGGAAGAACTTTTGTATTTTGTTGGAGGTAGAAAGATGCAAAGGGTACGTTTGTCTTCCCAACAGGCACCTGTACATAAGCTAGGGGATTCTCAGATGACGTTATCTCCAAAGTTTAGGCTGGCTGTGAACCAATCTTCTTTGTTAAATCCTTCATCTGAGTATGTGGTGTCTTCCCTATCTGAGCCCTTCATTCCAGGGCTTCCAGATGATGTTGCATTAAACTGTCTTCTCCGGCTTCCAGTTCAGAGTCATGCAGCTTGCAGGGCCGTTTGCAAGCGATGGCACTTACTTCTGGGTAGTAAGGAGCGGTTCTTTACCCGTAGAAAGGAACTAGGCTTCAAAGATCCTTGGCTCTTTGTCTTTGCTTTCCACAAGTGTACTGGAAAGATTCAGTGGCAAGTCATGGACCTTTCTCACTTTACTTGGCATACCATTCCGACTATGCCTTGTAAGGACAAGGTCTGCCCGCATGGATTTAGGTGTGTTTCAATACCTTCAGATGGAACACTTTTTGTTTGTGGGGGTATGGTCTCTGATGTTGATTGCCCGCTTGACCTGGTTCTTAAGTATGAGATGCAGAAGAATCGGTGGACTGTGATGAATCACATGCTTACAGCCAGGTCATTTTTTGCAAGTGGAGTAATTGATGGGAAGATATATGTGGCTGGAGGAAACAGCACTGATCTTTTTGAGCTAGACTCGGCTGAGGTTTTAGATCCCATAAAAGGGAGTTGGCATCAAATTTCAAGCATGGGAACTAATATGGCGTCTTATGATGCAGCAGTTCTTGATGGAAAGTTTCTTGTAACAGAAGGCTGGCTGTGGCCATTTTATGTCTCTCCCAGGGGTCAAGTTTATGATCCTACAACCAATGAGTGGGAGAATATGGCTGTTGGACTGAGAGAAGGATGGACTGGTTCGAGTGTGGTTGTTTATGGGCGCTTGTTTGTGGTTTCAGAGCTTGAAAGGATGAAGCTCAAGGTTTATGATGCTGATACTGATTCCTGGGAAGGAATAGAAGGTTCCCCTTTGCCAGAGCAAATTTGTAAACCTTTTGCAGTAAACGCCTGTGATTCCAAAATTTATATTGTGGGTCGGAATCTTCATGTTGCCGTGGGTCACATCTCTAGGCTGAAACAGAAGAGAACTGCCGAGAAGTGGAGCTTTGGTGTTACATGGCAGGTAGTGGAACCACCAGATAGTTTTTCTGACTTGACACCCTCAAGTTCTCAAGTTTTATTTGCTTAGCCTCTTAGTAATCTGACTACCATCTTGTTTGTTGTTGTACGAGCTGTAATTATGTAACCTGTTCAAAATTGTAGAATTACATCAATTATACTGCTACTCCATGCTTGTTGTTTTCATGTGCTAAGTGTATTTTGTGTTATTGTGATTGTCATACTCGAGTTTCTGGATCTCCACTTCTCCTGATTAAACAAAGAATATTTCCTGTTCTAAAGATTATCAACGTTTTGTTGTTGCATTGCATCTATCCCTGAACCTGGTGTGGAGAATTATATGGCTATAGCAGCTCAAAATACATAGGCCTTCGTGACCATTTTGCCTTCCGGTAAGCTTGCTTATGGGCATTGTTGTTTACAATAGGTGGTCAAATTTGATTGAATATGTTTTATGCACCGAGGCCTCTGCAACATCAGTTCAATACCTTATGAACATCCTCTGACTGGAACCAATGAACAAGAACCATTTACCTGCTACTTCATGTGATTTATAAATTTAAGAGCTGTGATCTTATATGATACTTAGATGCCAAACTCTTGTCCAAAATCTCCATTAAGAATATGTTATGACTCTGGGCCTATTATCAATCTCCACATGCTATGTGCACTCATGAAAAACAGTAGTAGCAATTTGCAACACCACCTGACTATGGCAATAAAGCTTCGTTAGTTGAGAATAAGCAACACCAAAGACACCATAGTAGTGACTTCAACCACTTGAGCTCACAAGTTGTGATGGTCATGGATTGATACTCTGCCTCAGCGCAAAAACGGGACACAATATGTTATTTCTTTGTTCTTCAGGAGATAGAAAAATGCCATAAACCATCTAGTAAAAGATCATCGAGTCAAAGGACAACTTGCCCAATCTAAATCACATTAAGAATATAACTCCAAATCACAATTAACTCGCAACAAAATTCCTTGACTCGGGTTACCTTTCAAATAATGCACAACATTAAGAACGGTATCCTAGCACTCTTGGCGTGGCTTCTGCATGAATTGTGCAAGCAAATGCACTCAAAAGGAAAGTTCAAGTCTCGTAACATAAGATAAATCAAACGACCAACCAACTTAAGCACTGCAGATCTGGGAGCAATGGAAGGTTGGTAATTAGCTCCTAATAAACCAACTTTAGTACTCATATCTAAAACATATTTACATCTGCACAAGAAAATTCTATCTGGACTCCAAGTCACCTCAAAACCTAACAAATATTTCAGGACTCCAAGGTTTTTCATATGATTATTTAAAGGTCTGAATTGTAGCGCCATCATTCTAAAAAATAATAAGACAATCTACATAGACCGACATATTGAGTTGCAAGCCAACACGTTGCAATGTAAAGAGAGACTAATCAAACTAAGATTGCTTGAAACCATATTGTTTCAAAGCTTCAGTCAACTTAGCAAAACAATAGCTGGGAGCTTGTTGTAATCCATGTAAGGATTTCCAAAGTTGACAAACGCTTCCCGATACCTGAGAACGGAAACTAGGAGGCAACTTCATATATACTTCCTCTTTCAAATCATCGAGAAAAAATGAATTTTCAATGTTCATTTGATGGAGTTTCCAATTTTGAGTTAATGTAACTGCAAGAAATGTACATATAGTAACCATTTTTGCAATGTTCTAAAAACTGGACCATAAGTTAAACCAATAAGACAAGAAGTTTAAGATTTAAAATATTCAATCGGTATTAGACTGTCATAAGACTGGTTAAGATTAAATAAAATTAAAGAATTTAAAAAATGATTGAAAAAGACATCCTTACTTTTCAAAAAATTTAAAGTTTAATTGAAAAAGGAGAATGTTAAATGAAAGTTAATCAGTTTATTTTAATTTATAAAAACTAATTACTTTATGAAAGCTGACTGATTAATTCATAAACTGAGCAATTTTTAACAGAAAAAATTCTTAAACCAAATCGAACTGTAAAGTTGAAAATCAAATTAAAAAGTTGGTTGATTCAAGGTTTTCACTATTAAATCGGTTGAACCAGTTCAATTTTTAAAACATTTCATTTTTGCTACAAGAATAAAAGTCTATTTGTAGTCAATTTTTTCAACTTGATTGTTCCTTAGAATCACAAGTCTTGAGCCTCTTAATCATTTTGTTGGAGTTATACTTTATTTTATAAACCTATTTGCACCTAATAGCCATCTTCTCGACAGGTAATGGTTTCGGCATCCAAGTGTCATTATTCTCAAATGTATATATCTCCTGCCTCATAGCATTTCTTCATTTTTTCATCTTTACAACTTCAGCAAAAGTTTGGGATTTAGTTCTTGTAGTAATAGCTACCATAAAATTTTGATGTTACACGACAAAAGTATTACAATTTATATAATGTAATATAGGGTAGGCCATACCTGAGGAGTGTGATTGTGTTGATGAACTCGTAGAGGAGCTCAACTTACAAATGGTGTTTGTCACATAGTCTTGCAGATGTGTGGATGGTATTTTGTGTTGATGTCCAAATCCTAGAGGTTCCTCATTATCACTCACATCTTCGATTCCTTCTCCTCTTAAAGAAATTGGACTCTCACTTCTGTTAGTGCAATCACCATGTCTTATACCTTTAACTTCTTGACTAGCCCGATTGTGCTCATAAAAGGAACTTCACTTTCTTTTTCTACCCTACTCCAATCTTCTATACCCACTCAATCAACCTCATTCTTATCTCACAAGGTGTCATCTATGTAAGGAAACTCTCATTTACAAAACACAAAATCTCTCAACGCTAGGAACACTCCCAACTCTAGATCATAAACCAATTTGTCTTCTTTGTAGTTCTGATTATAAACATAGCATAAGCATCCAAAAATGCGCAAATGTCCAAGTGAGGTTCTCTCCTTGCTTTTGAATGTCATGTCATATTTGAGAATCTATTTTTTACTTATTCTCATGGCTTTCGAAAAGATAAAGGGCACTAACCTTCTTCGCTTTTTACTATACAGAATCGCTTATACTTGAATTCTACTCTTCTATTTTATTGTGGAGTTCCTTTACAACATGATTCATACATAATACCACGTTTCTGAAAATAATTGTTCATGCATCCAAATTTAGTACTATTATCATTATGCATAATCTTGGCTTGTTTATTAAACTGGCATTCTACTATAGCAAAAATTTTACATAAAGTCATTGAAACTTCTATTTTATCAATCAACAGATAAATCGATACTCGCCTCAAATAGTCATCAATTGTGAAAAATATCTTACACCACTAAAAGTTGGAGTTTGATATGGACCCCACAAGTTGGGGTTTAGTTCATGTAATAATAGCTACCTTAAAATTTTGATGTTACATGAAAAGTTATTACAGTTTATATAATGTGATATAGGGTAGGGAGTACCTGAGGAGTGCGATTATGTTGATGAAATTGTAGAGGGGTTCAACTTACAAATGGTGTTTGTCACATAGTCTCGCAGACGTGGGGATGGCATTTTGTGTCGATGTCCACGTCCTAGAGGTTCCTCATTATCATCACCAGACTCGTTAGAACTCCCTTGACATTAGTATCACTCACATCTTCAGTTCCTTCCCCTCTTGAAGAAACTAGACTCTCACTTCTCTTGGTGTAGTCACCAAGTCTTATACCTTCAAATTCCTGACTAACTTAATTGTGCTAAAAAAAACTTCACTTTCTTTTTCTACCCTACTCCAATCTTCCATACCCACTTAATCAACATCATTCTTACCTCACAAGGTGTCATGTTTGTAAGGAAGCTAACATTTACAAAACACAAAGTACTTCGATGCAAGGAACACTTCCATCTCTAGATCATATACCTTTCATCCTTTCTTGCTATAAAGATAACCCACAAAGACACATTTCTGACTACAAATAGAAAATTTGTCTCCTTTATAGTTTTGATTATAAACATAACATAAGCATCCAAAAACATGCAAATGTCCAAGCAAGGGTGCTTTACCATATAGAATCTCATACAATGGTTTGCCATCCAAGACAAGTGAAGGTGTTCTATTGATTAGGTACCTATTAGTCAAAATACATTTCCCCCAAAACTTTATGGGAAGATTAACCTGGAATCATAATGCTTAAGCTACATTAAGTACATACTTATGCTTGCGGTCTACTCTTCTATTTGTTGTGGAGTTCTTTTGCAAGATGATTCATGCATAATTCCACGTTTTTTAAAATAATTGTTCATGCATTTAAATTCGGTACCACTATCACTATGAACAATCTTTACTTGTTTATTAAACTGACATTCCACCATAGCAAAAAAAATTTATTAAATAAAATTACTTATCTATACTGAATTACTAATTAATGACTTTTTTAGTGTCCTTCTTTTAATATACTTCTTCAAAGTTTAAATATCACTCTTTAACACATTCTTGAATTATCCTAAACAAAATTACTGATCTATGCTAAATTACTAATGACTAACATTTTTAGTGTCCTTCTTTAAATATACTTCTTTAAATTTTAAATATTACCCTTTAACGCATTTTTAAATTATCCTAAACAAATTACTAATCAATAACATTTTTAGTTTCATTCTTTAAATATACTTCTTTAAAGCTTAAATATCACTCCTTAACACACTCTTAAACTTTCTTAAATGAAATTGATCATTTATCTTAAATTACTAATTAATAATTTTTAATGTCCTTCTTTAAATTTTAAATAAATTTCTATTTTTTAAAATTCTGATCAACAATACTAATATTTTTAATATCATAAAAATTAAAATTTATACTTCTTCTTATTTTAGAATTTTACTATTTATTTTAAGTATAATCTTTTCTCGATAATAGTATATGAAAACTAGAAAGTGAAAACAAAATGAAATTCCTCTATGTTTTATTAATTTTCCTAGTCTAAAAAACTAAAAGTCTAAAACTCATCTTTATTTTCTCAGACTCAATACTCTCTCTCTTTCTTTCTCTATTCTCCCAATCCCAAACCTCTAAAATCGCTATCTATTATGAATTGTGAATTTGTGATTGTATGAAAATAATATCCCTCCTCCTCTGGAATGTTACCATCCTTAGTCGATCATTTTGCCTCAACAGTAATGTTTAATTTCCTCTCCTTCTCGTTTCTCTTTTGTTAAGATATATGTTATGATATCTTATTATGTAATTTTGGACATGATTTGAAATTGGACTTAGTTGGACTTATGTAGGACTCTTTCAAGATAAGGTTGATTAGGTTTAAAATCCTAATCAAGATAGGATTTAATGGATAGTCTATATTGGGGATAATGACTATCTAAGGTAGCATACTTTTTTTAGAGATTTGGCTTGATTATGGCAACTGGATTGTGGCTGTGTTTCACGTGATTTGTGGCTGAATGGTTTTTGTTTTTGGTGTGGAAAAATATAGGTTTAGTGTGACTTTGGTAGCTAGGATTTTAGGTATTTTGATGATATTCAGCAACTGATTAGGTGAAGATATTATTCTCTGTGTTGCTGAATTTTCTGTGGAGGATCACGTGATTTTTGTGGACTAGGCAATATGTGATAGTATGGATTTTGTAGCTGTGTTTTCTCCCATTTTTGAACAAAAATAGTGTTTTCTTGGTAGTTGGTTTTGTGAGTCTCGACTACTGTGATTTTCCCTTGTGTTTGCATGATTCTTGTTGTGTTGTTCACTATCGATTGAGCTTTGATTGTGTGGTTGTCGGTTGTGATTTGTGGGGTGTGAAACTTCACAAGTCTTTGTGATTTTTGGAGCTATTATGTATAGTTGATTGTGTGGCTTTTGTTAGGCTGATTAGGTGTTGATTGTGTTTGTTTTGGTGGCTGTCGATAATAGAGGTGATGTGCAAAAAATTCTAACAGCTGGTGTGGATTTCGCTGTTCAGATTTTTGCAACGTTTAAATAAAGAAACGTTTATTTTTGTTGGGGATTTTTCTACTGCTCTGTCTGTGGAGTTTTGATGTTAATATTAGAAGACTACAACAACATTTTTGGTGAACAACTTTCCAATCTATCATTGAAGGAGCTGAATTTATTAAGGAAGTTGTTTTTCTTATCTCAAGTGTATTTGTTTATACTCTTTATAGTTTAATTACTTGAGTTGTTTATTTCCTATCTTTATTGTCAAACGTTGTTGAGAAAATCCTCTATTATGAATTGTGAATTTGTGATTGTCTGAAAATAATATCCCTCCTTCTCTGGAATGTTACCATCCTTAGTCGATCATTTTGCCTCAACAGTAGTGTGTAATTTCCTCTCCTTCTCATTTCTCTTTCAATCTCCACCCTCCATTTCCCAAGTCTTCCATAGCTGCTTGCTGCATTTTTAATAAATCAATAGACCTTGGCACCGTCGAAGCTATCTCACCTATGTGCAGCAGAGCGAGTTAAAGCTTAGGGCTTGTAAAAATTCATTGGATGTCATGATAGTTATGGAGGTATAAATGCATGTGAGCTTTGATGTAGGGTTTTTGAGCATGGTCCTTGTGATTTGGCATTTTCGATCGTCTTTTTGGTGCTCCAATGTAAGTGATAGCTAGTCGTTTTCAGATACAAAGATACCAAATGTTTACTGGTTTGGGCATCGAAGAAGAAGAAGAAGCATTTGATTCTTAATTGTTCAGAGGAAATCGACCAGTTTATTATTTAACTGGTCAGTTTTCATTCACAATGGTCAAAAGTAAAAACCGAAACCAAAATTAGTATGGTTTGTACTTAATACGATTGAACCGGCCGGTTCGGTATGATTTTCATATCATTGCAATTATCTAAGTATATACTGTATATTCTAATAACTTCCTTCATACCTCTTTATAAAAGAATCTTCCTGAAATTATGCCAAAATTAATTAAAGGTGACCTTAAAAGAAAGCCTATTGATGACCCCTAGAGCAAGCTAAAAGATAATTAAGCAACCTCTGGCTATGCTACCGTATCAAGACCTGAAATTCCAACAGAAAACGACCCTCACATGCAAGGTACTTACTCTGACTATCTTTAGAATCAATAAAGATAACATTTCAGCTCTAGATTAATATGGAAAGCCGCTCTGCTTGCCTTTAATGGTCAATTTTCTTGAAGAGTGCACTACCGGCCATTTACTTAAACTACTAATTTCCTTTTGAGTTTGTTTTCGGTTGGGGCTAATAATATTTATATGTTTGTCACTGTTTGACAATCTAAACTTTAGGACTTTTAACTCTTAAAACAGCAGTCTTTTTAGAGTAATAGTATTTGTATGAGTGTTATGTAAAAAGAATTCTTTGTATTAAGATCGAATTAAATAAATCAGCAACATGAATGTTACACATCATGATTGAGGCTATATATTATATGTGTGATATAATAATGTAAAGTGAAATTGAAAACGATATTTCTAACTTAGACAAGTCTAAAATTAAGAATAGATGAAAGGATCGTAGGCAACAAGACCACATGAATTGTTATAATAAACTTTCAATAGGCAAGACCACATGCTTGCTCTACATACGTGTTCATGGGACCTCACCATTATCTACTAATAATATAACATGTCAAAAGCAAAAAGGCAACAAGACAATACACCGGTTAATTGATTCCTTCAACATCTTGCCTTATAATTGTTAAAGAAAATTTCTTTATTTATGCACATTAAAAGGTCAAACAAACCATTTCCACAAAGAACAATCCATTCTACAATGGAACTATTATTCATTAAATTTCTCTGTTTTTGTATATCTTCCTGTTTTTAACTATTTCCCAATTCAAATGGGCAAAAGCTTATCCTTAATAGCCAAAACCATCTCCAAATTTATTAATAGTTGTGTAATTTTTGATGAATTTCTTATTACCTTCTTTTTTAAGAATTACAATAGTTAACTACATTGATGACCTTCATCGATACTCGCAAAGCGGAGCCTTATATACGGAGACTAGATTCTCTGTCTTGAGTTAATCTATCTATTCTGTCCAACCAACAAAACGTTATCGTTCTTGTAAGTAGAACAGTACATAAGCAACAGCCCAAAAAATAGAGAATCAATAAAACAACCACGTTTATGGGAGGAGACAAAGTTAGACACGATAAGACTAGACAGAGGATCTCCTATGTTATATACGTGGGTTGATTTTGACAACAGCCAACCACAAAACAAAATCCTCATGGGTGTAGGGTTGTTAATACGAAGTACTGTTGGGCTGCATGTGCACCACGTTGGCTGATGTGAAATAGAGAGACCATCCACATAGGTTCAACTAACCCTGATCTTACATTGTGTAACCCATTTCTCTCCAGAGAAAGTGAAAGTGTGGAAAACAATCCCCAAAAGCTCCTTTGCGATAAAAAGTATACTCAAATGACCCTATATGTGCAGTATGCTGACGATCTTGTATATATTATATTCGTATCTCCCAAGAGAATAAAGCTGAGCAAGCCAAGTGCCCTCCGGTTCAGGATAAAAAAGAATGTAACCACAAGAATACCCTATCCTTTTAATACCTTGCCCTTCAGCATCTCGTTCATACATAAATATTCATTTCCTCTTTAATATACATATATTTCAGGGTATGCAGTAAGACAGAAGAAAAGCAGACTTGAGAAATATGAGATCAATTATGGATTCCACGTCCAAAAGTACCTTTCTTTTCAACCAATGACGTGGGATAGACAAGTTCGTTGTCCCTACTCCTTACGAGCAACATTAATACTAATTTGTACATAACATTTTGCGCTGCCACAACAATTAATGCACAAAAGAAAATGAAAAACAAATTAAAAGAGAAGCAAGTTCCCTACGTCATCGAGAATAATAACAGTGAAAGAAATGTTGTGCCTCTGTAACAAAACAATGAGATATAACGTTCAAGAAATCCTGATTGAGAAGCCGTGCATGGTTCATGAATTGTTTGGGCAGTTTTTGAGGTGTGTTCTCCAAAGTCATTTGTGGCTGAGCACATTGTGGAACTTATGCATTATTGCTCTTAGCCTTAGTATTTACATGAACTTGGTGCATAACTTAATACGCTCTTCTCATTAAAACTTGGAGGGTCAGCAAAAACACAAACATCGAGTACACCAAGCTTTGGTATTCCATCTTTGCAGCCTGTTCCACAATAAATGCCATTTAAGGATTAAAAAAAAGACCAAGAGAAAAAAATTAGATTTATTGCCCCATTAATCATAATATAAATAGTAGAACAACCACAAAATGTATGTAATTACGATCTCAATGATAATTTACAACCAATGATAATTGTATTATACAAATTGCTGAATGTATACAACTTTTGCTGTACAACTTTTGAGTGTATGAACTTATAATATTTAGCCAGCCGAAAGTAAAGTGGAAGATTAAGGTGAGAAAAGAAACCTATGGCTTTACCTTGGTGGCACTGGCGGAAGACGTAAGAGAAATGGAAGAGGAAGATGTGGACGAAGAACTGGATAGAGCTGTGAGGCCCACACTGTAAGCCATGGTACAATCAGGTCGGTAGAGACCGTAGTTTCTCTCTGAAGTTGGTCCCGGCTTCAAATCCTCATTGAACAAAGCGAAAAGATAAACTTCTAACCTCATATTAGGTCTTAGAGGCGTCCCTTCGTTCTCAAACTGCCTTCTCAACAGGTTTCTGTTGTAAGCTGCTGCATTCTCAATGGTTGCACCAATTTCATTTGTGTCACCTTTTGACGGCCAACCGGTCTCCGAAACCCTTACTTCTATTCCGTTGAAACCTAATCTCGCCATAGCAAAAATGACAGAATCTACTTGAGCATAGAGCA
This sequence comes from Erythroxylum platyclados, assembly GCA_027563515.1. NCBI lineage: Eukaryota > Viridiplantae > Streptophyta > Magnoliopsida > Malpighiales > Erythroxylaceae > Erythroxylum > Erythroxylum platyclados. Next base: position 24,169,070 of record JAOQMM010000002.1, on the reverse strand, counting down.
TGTTGTCGTAGTGTAACTTGGTGAAGGGGTCAACCATGCCTGAATTAGGGTTGAAAAGTACATAGTCCAGAGGAATCCTATTAGATTCGTCCTTATAAGCAAAATATGGATATGCATTGATCCAGAATGGTGCCTTGGTGCTAGACAAAAACTGTAAGAATTGGTACATGACCCCTGAAACCTCACTTTTGAAACTACCAGCCGAAGGAGGGTATGATTCTTCCAAAACTGCCAGGGAATTAGGTGTTGAGACTTGAATTGAAGTATCCAGGCCTAACTGAACTAATGCACTATGAATGCTAAGTATGGCAGGGACAAGATATCCTAGTAAAGAAGTATCATCATCGGTGAAGATCTCGTTGCCTACTGCAATTCCGGTGATCCTTGTCGCCGGAAAGTATGGTTTAATGTGGGTGCTAACCCATTGAAATGCTTGTTGAGGGTCCATCAAAACAGGTAGCATTTGGTTTTCTACAGTCACAATAAGCTCAATGGTCGAGTTGGCAAATGCTGTCAAGACCTGAGGATTGGTGTCATAAATTCTCACTTTGTTGATCTTGAGGGAGCTTAAGAGATCAAGAACCTTCTCTGGTGATGGTAAATCGTTACCAACTTGGCCATAGTTGATACCCAGAGATGTCACTCCCTGTAAAACACCATTATATTCTGCAACCCGTTCATAATTAGACTCTAAATTTCGAAATTGGGACATAAATGAAAAACCAAAAACATGAAAACTAACATGCTCATGCAACTGGATATGATCAAGTAAGAAAGATGATTAAGAAAAATGAATGGTACCTGAGAAAATCAGAGTAAACAGAAGGAACATAGGAATCATCTCAATTTTGCCAAAAGCTGAGTGTGGCACCATGAATTGATCTGTTGAGATTCAGAGTGTGAAGAATTCCAAACTGAGATGGGGAGACAATAAATATAGAAATTAGAGGTAGAGAGCAAGTTTGGAGAAGGAATTAAAACAATCAATTCTTTTCTTTGCTTGTATGATATTATAGAGAGTTTGGTAGTAATTTTCGGCTTCCTTTCCTTGCCAATGCTGTATTTGGCTCTTACCTCATAACTGGTTTTTAAACAACATATTTCTTTGGTTATGTGGGTCTTCCCATATTCTTCTAACATGGTAGCTTTTCTTTTGGACTAGATTTCTCTTTCCAACATGAGTCCAACTCCTCCATTTCTTAATATTACCACAATGCCCCCAGCCACTTCCTTCATGCAAAAGCAAAGGGAAATCCCACTTGCTGGTTAAATATTCAGGGGAAGCAATTGGACGATCCCAAAATTAGAGGTGGGGAGTGACAATGCTACCAAAATTTTTCTAAGAAGTAAGAATCTGCAAACAATTATCTCTATCAACAGCGATGATTCTTTTAACACTTTTAGACAGCAGACGTTGAATACCAGTACTTTGCTACTTTTACGCAATGGGACAATTTGGCTGACGATGAAGCTGACCCTTTATGGAACCTGGACCCGAAATGATATCTTTTTCTCAATTGCTCTAATTCCAAGCTGGCTTGGACTAATAAGCCTGCTTAATCCCAAATTAAACTCATTAAAGTTAAATTTACTAATTTGTCGTTTTTTATCAAACCCTCGACATTAAGTTTTCAGACAAAATTAACGATTAAAGTCTATTGAGTAATCTTTGTCAAAATTATAATGGACCCCAAGCAAGTGCATTGCAAAGTGAATTTTGTTCATTAGTATTAGTTATATTACTAAATATTCAAGTAAAATAACCAATGATTAAAAATTCAAATTGGTTCAATTGGGTCAACCTTAAAAATTTTGAACCGTTTAACTTTTATTTTTAGTTTTTAACTTTCTGATTTGATTTATTTTAATAATTTTTGTTAAAAACTTATTAATTTATTAATTAATTGATCAATTTCATTAATTAATAAATTCTTATAAACTAAAATAAATTAATTAATTTTCATTTAATAACCTTGTTTTCAATTAAACTTTAAATTTTTTATGAATAAGGACAATTTTTTTCAATACTTTTTAAAACTTAAGCCTCTTATCTTACCGATTGAACTTCTAGTATAGTTTTTAAAACATTGAAAATAACTGCTTACTAGAATTTCACTCACAAATCAATTCCATAAAAAGACCATTGGTAAACGTAATATTAAGACAAGTATTCTTATATTAACTCTTACTTTAACTAGTAATAGAAATGATGATAACATAAGAGTATTGAAAATGAGATGAAAAGTTAATCTGATAGCAAATATATATAAGTTTTAGCAAATTAATTTTCACTTACGTTGAACGTTGAGAAAAAACCTTCCATTAAATATTTAAGTCTTTTAGAAAGAAGGTTCTTGACACTTTGTATCAATGAATATTGAGCTGTATTTACAACAACAATAACAATAATTAAGTAAAAATTTCGCTGAAATGCGG
>JAOQMM010000002.1:24149487-24161239 GCA_027563515.1 Erythroxylum platyclados | reverse complement strand
TGTCTAAATTTGGCATTTGTGCTTGGATCTGATTTAGTTTAGCCCTCACTTAATAGGTTAGGACCAATTTAATCAAGCTTCAGGTTGATCTTACATTATTATTTTTTAAAATTTTAGATTTTGAGTTGAGCTAGAACTTGAGCTTTACGGCCGGACATAACTTGAATTCTAAATGTCTCATCGAAGCAATGTCCAAATAACATCGTTTGGCAATAGGTAAAAGAACATTTTTCCCCAACGCTATGTTGAACCAGTTTGTCTATTTTAAAACAATGTCATTATGCTTATCAGCAAACTAGCGTCATTTTAGCATGGACAAAACCCTTATGTCTGTGTCTCTCCTTCTCCCTTCAGTCACTATAGCATAATTAAAACAAAATCATAGTGACTTTTTCTCCTTTGCTGATATATCTCTAGCATTTACAATTATATGTGAAGTTCTGTTAATTTCTTATAGAGTTTGCACTTTTATGGCATATAAATGAGAACTAAAATATCTTGATAAATTTATAGCTTGCTCTTGCTTTAGTTTAGGTCACTTGGGTGACAAAATCTAGTAAATCTAATTTGGAAATTCCTGTTGCAATTCGTCCAACCAATGAGACAGTAATGTACCCCTATTTCTCTAACCTTTTGAGTTTAATTCATAAGCTATTTAGTGGAAAGACTTTGACGTCATGAGCTAATTAGAATTTTTATCTATTATCTAGCCTTTGGATTAGTTATAGATATCTAATTAGTGTATTTGTACTTCCGAATAATGTAAGGGTATAGTCATTGTGGAAGTGTATCAAATATTTAATTTAAACTTGTCTCAATTTTAATTAGTCTATGCTATTTCTAAAGAATAATTTATGTTATTGGTTTAGATAGATGAACATAATCCTTCAATGGAAAGTTCTAATTTGATACCTAGCAGTATATCATTAGAGAGTTCTTATTCGATAACCAGCAATAATTACCTAGTGAAGAAATGGTTTAGGATGAAGAAACTGGTTCATTAAGAAGTGATGTCTAGAATCGCTTTATTAAAACTAGATTAAGTGATAAAGTTGAAAAGGGACAATGTAATTATTGTTATAAGATGTTAACTGAAAGTTCTAAAGGTAGAACCTCTCATTTGAAGAGATATTTGGAGTCATGAAATAGAAAGAAGATGGTATTAAAAGGTCAAATATTTTTTTTAATCTTTAATATAATGAAAGATGATCATTGGTGATGAATAGTCATTCTCCATTATTGATAACAAAAACTTCAAGATGTTTGTCACCTTATTTAAACTAAATTTCAAGATCATGACTGAAAATACCAAAGAAAAAAAGATATTTTCAAGATTTACAATGCGTAAAAGAATTTAGTTTTGAAGATTGAGTATTCACAGAAGAGTATCCATCACATTAAATATATAAATGGCTGACAACCAAAAGAAGGGTTATGTGGTAATGAGGACACACTACATTGATAATGATCGAAAGGGTTATGTGGTAATGAGGACACACTACATTGATAATGATCGAACCTTTATGAAATCAACTAATGAGGTAAATTATGTTATTTTTTGTCATTATTTAATTGTTGATTATGTTATAATTGATGTTTTTCATGTTTTTAAATGATAGGTTTATATATATGCTAGCGCCATAAATAAATGAAAGGTTAATAACCATAATGGATGCATGCTTAATAAATTATAACATTGACACAAAGCTCTCAACCATAACTCTAGACAATTATAGCATAAATGATGTTGTGATCAAAAAATTGAAGAATAAGTTGTGGATTGGGAGCTTATTAAGTGGGGAAAGGTTATTTTATATGTATTGTTTTACACACATTGTTAATTTGATTATGAAGAAATAGTTTGAGGCAATAAAGTAAATAGTAGAGTCAATTTGGAGTAGCATACGGTATTGTGACATTTGAAAATTTTAAAACTTTTGAAAAAATTACATGACAACTACACATTTTGTGACAGAGAAGTTGGTTTTGGATTATCTAAGTAGATGAATTTTAACATTCAAGATGTTAGAGTAAGCAACCACTATATTGAGATGCTTAGCAAGTTGAAACAAAGAGATTCTCAATATACTTACTTACCGACAGAAAGCAATAAGAGTTGGCTAAAGTACTCCTATTGCTAAAATTCACTCTTTATCTTGAATTATTATTTTTTTGTCCTTTTGCATTTAGATAATATCATTATGATACTCTTTAGTTTTGAAAATAACATAATTTTGATTAAAAGTATTGTGATACTCCTTGCATAGGCTTGTCTTTTGGTTAAATCTATGAACTTATGTCCAACTGTACTTTATCCTTTGTTCATCTCTTTTAATAAGATAATTATTATAATATGATGATTGTTATTTTCTTTCCAGGTCTTTGCTTTCAGATCATAGCATAAAATAAAATCGTTGCTTATTAAACAGAATCACACTACATCTAATGCAATAAAATAAACTGTTTTTATTCTATTATTAAATAAAATTCAAATATTATAAATTCAACTATGTTATATATTTGCTTACTACCAAATGAAATATTTAATAGTATTAATTGTTCTACCAAATATACATAGAATAGACAAAGCATTAAGGAATAGATTTAATATCTTGAAGTTCAACAAGTTTAAATATCACCTTGCTTTAAAGAACACAAGAACAAGTGAAATTTTCATAAAATAAATTTTAGAAAATTATGCTTAAAAATTTATAACATTTTCTATTTTATTTGTCTCAATTTTTAGCAGATATATCAATCTAAAACTAAATAAAATAAATTAAAGTTAACTAATATATAAATCTAAATAAAAAGATAAAAATTTCGTTTATTACAATCAAGCTAATTCAAGAATGACTTATCAATAAGATATGTATCCTCAGGTTATATAATTATCAATAAGAAGATATTACTATTACGAAACAAAGTTAACAATTATAAAAGAACAATATTAAAATTTCAAACTATTGTACATAACATGTAATAAATGTGATATGTAATTTTTTAGAGATGATATATACATAAGTCAATTAGTTCTTTTAAAATGAAATTATTAAAGAATTATTAATTAAATAAAATAATTTAAAAAGTAATTAAATTTGTATTTAAAAAAATCAAGCTTGATTTTGACTATCAAACTTTAGTTGTGGACCCTCATCTTGAAATTTGATCGGATTCGGATTCGTACAGCACATTTTAAACTCTTTTGAACCTTGGACCAAGCTTATAGATTTCATATCATAAAGAATTCAGATCAAACGAACACATGAGACAGAAACATAAGATTTAGATTCCTGTTTATCCTTTCCGATGTAGAGAAAAAATATGCCCTTTTCAGTTCGTATGGCTGTGGGTGGCCCTGAAGAAGTTTTCTCTTTTACTTGATTTCATTTTCAGGTTTAATGGTCCCGAGTCCCGATTCCCGGGGACGCTGGCAGTCCTGACAGGATGCCTCTTTGCTCGAAATACCAATTATAGGCTTTACGTAACTACAATGGAACTACTCTTCACTATTCCTGAAATATCGAAGCCCATGGTTTGCTACGATCCCTTTGTCTTTGGTTATCCTACGATTATTAGAGTTCCTATTGTCAAGAAAAGATAAAGGGATGCAATACGAAAGATACGTATGTAGGAGGACATTGAAACGAACTTCGTCCCAGAGTAATCCTTGCGTCGTGGATTATGTCTATGGAATTAGGTGGGTTCTTGACTTCGATGATTCTCTAGCTAGCTACCTTACCCTACCCTTCTTCTTCTTCTTTCTCCTTAATTTCACCTCACTTTCCCTCTTATTTCCGAACTCTCTTCATCCAGTTTTCCTCCTCATCCAACCAAGAGAATTAAATACGCCGTAATGTATTACAAGGTCTCGTATGGTTCCTACGTACGCCACGTTATCCTCTTCTTACCACATTGTGAACCAACGACCAAGACCTATTCATCATCCTTCTTTAACCTCGTTACACAGTAACAAAATGAATACTACAGACAACCAATCGCCTTTATATGGAAGATCAAAGCGTTCTTTGACTTTATCTTGCGGCGACAAGGTTGTCGTTGTGTAAGCGTCTCCTCCAGGTGTTAACGTCCCATGTACAGTATGCAGATTAGATGAGAGTCCCAATGAACAATTCGAAAAACTGAGGTTACCATTCATTTCACTTAAGCAGGACCACCAACTTATTACGGCTAGAATGTTGATTGGATGGTTGAGACGTATACTCTTTCACCGTTCAATCGATTAGTGATGATCAATCGGCAAGCCAGGTATGGGATCCTCTTAGCTCACATGCTTACAAATGAGGTTAAAAATTATTTTTCTTTTACATGATTCCAGCAAGCCCTCCATCGTCAAAGTTATGAGACACCTTAAGAAAAGCTTGATAATTTAGCATACACGTGGCTCATAATTAGGTAATAATGACCTATATTGAAGATTATTCATCTCAATAACTTATTAAATTGGCAACCTCTATATGGGGGTTTTGTGCAGTATTTTTCTTCAACAGTGCAGTATGAGCTTAGGAGGAAAATCCAATTTAAATCTGATGAGATGATCAGGAGAAGTGATTGGATTTTGGGGGCTTCCAGATCTAAAGAAATCGTTTCCCCTCAAGCTGCTGCTATGGAGTTCTCTTTCCTATGCCAAGAACTCCAGATTAACTATGTCCTCTAGCTTCCATCAACTACAGGTTCTTTTTCTGTTAAGTCTGCCTGGGAATCAATTTAAGGCAAAAACCAAAGAGTAGATTGGTGGAATTTCTAACTGCCAAAACATAGCTCTATTGTATCCCATCAAAAAACAATAAAAAGAGATTACTTAAATATTTGGTGATTCTTTCTGTCAGCTTTACCCTGGTAGATGGGAGTCTAAAATTCCCTTTTGTCACTAATTTGTGTGGTCTAGTTTATTATCCAAATGTTAACATTCAAACACCTGTTGAGAATGGGATTGGAAATTTTCAACTGGCCAAGAAGCGATTGTGGAGAAGCTGCAAACTCTAAAGTTCTTCGTTTGCTTTGATGTGTTACCATGTTTGGAGAGCTTGTTAATCGGAGTTCAGTGCATCCAACCAGCTTGATCACGGATATCTTGCTTGCTGTAAAGTACAGAATAGTTAGTTTTCCTCAACTTTCTGATTGTTCTTTAAGTTTTGTTCTTTTTGGTTGTCAGTAAATAACTTTATTTGCATCTACTATGGCTTTTAGAAGTTGTATGTTGTTTTCACCATGTAAGCAGACTTGTCTGCTCAGTGTTTCCCATAAGATAATGGAAAATTTTAAATTCATTCATCTCAAAGACTTGCTAAATGGAGAATTAACAGAGAAAGAGACACAGATGAAATGAAAAAGAAAAAGAAGAGTTAAATCCGCAGATACACGAGAATAGATACACGAATGTTACATTCTTACAAAACTACTAAACTAGGTTATTGTCAGCCAACAACTTGTACCATTCCTCCATCGGAGGCAGCTCTAACATCATTCCATCCAAATCCTTAAACGACAACCCTTTTGTGAACCTCAAGTCGGCATTGCCAGGACTACTTTCAATTCCACTACCTGGAATCCCAGCTCTTCTATTATTATTGCCACCACCGACAGGTCTTTTCCTCTTTTCTCCCACAAACGAGCTCTCCTCTATCCAGGAAACACATGAATCTTTGCCGGTGAGACTCTGAACCACGGACTTGAAGCTCTTGGGATCAGCTACCACGTACTGAGTGTCAACAAGCACCACCTTTATCTCGTCATGGGCCATTTGTGAATCGCCTTATTGCAAGTTGACTACACTTTTCTTGCCGTTTCCTCACTGAGTCTTCCTCGGTATAGAAAGTTGTATGATCTATAGATCTTCTGGGGTTCTTGGCAGGAAATAAATATATATACCTTGCTTTGATATGGATTCTCGGTCTACTCTGGCTTGTTTGAACGATATTTTGGAGTGTTGTTATGAGGGGAGGATTGTGTGCGGCTTTATACTGGGCAAATGGGGAAGGCTGGGTTGAAGAGTTTTGGGGGCAGGTAACTAAAAACGGACAGTTGAACTATTTGACCAGAGGCAGTCTACGAGGACCAAATTACATTGTCTTGAGTCAAAGACGCAGGCAAGTTGGAATCGGTTTGAAAGGTCATAGTTGGTGATTCTATACACGTGCGATACAACTCAGACGCACCCTTTCGGCTTTTGCTAGATTCTCAACTCCGAAACGTACTATTCATAGGATTACTTTTCGTTGGTTTGTGCTTTTGCCGTCGTGTTTGATAGTCACTGCTTCGTCGTTTGTTTTCCTCGTACCCGAAATTGTCAAGTGATGTTACAAACAAGCCAATAATGCAAGTTTTCAGTACCCTACCAAATAAATATTTTATACTTAAATTTATTATATTTTATTTTAAAATAGTGATTTTTAATCCATTAACACTGCTATTAAGCTATTTTTGTTTAGTCTTTTACTTATTTTTGTCTTTTTTCACATTCTGTTTAGTGATCTAGAAACTAGAGAGTTGTAAGTTTTATGAGAGGGCTAAACGTCTTTCCAATTTTTCAAACAATTTTGAATATTGGAAATACCCCTTTATTAGTTAAGAGTAAGGTCAGTTAAGAGTAAGGTCGCGAATTTTTGGACCTTTCTAGATTCTGCATATTAACGACATTTATTCTAAGTGTTGTTGTAGAAGCTCTCATGTGATTTGATCTTAGTATGAATTTCCTTAATAAAGTTAATTATTTGGTTAACTTGTGCTTAATTAATAAAATATGAATATGTGAGGTTTTATTCCTTTTTTAATTTTTTTATTTAGATTATAAACTAATTTAATTTTCATGAGGTTAGTAATGTTATTAAATTATTCATATGATTTTATATAAGTTTGAAAATTAAATGTTCATGTCATTTAGCAAAACACGATGGTAATTTTAGAATATTATAGACGATAATTTTAAGAATGAGAAAAATTATAAAAGATGTGCGTATATTTATCTCTTTTCTTGATTCTATTACTTACATTATGAATTATGGTAAGACCAAAAGATGCTAATCTGTGAACTAGTTAAAATTTTTATAAACTTATAAATTTGTTATATCTTATGTGTTGAATCATGAAGAAAATAAAGAAAAGTTAGAATGAAATTCATTCAAGTAAAGAGCAAAACTAAGTCCAAGAAAAATTAAGGCACAAAAAGGTTATAAATAAAAATATAATGATAATTGTAGTTCATACTTAGTTGCTTTGATACTTTATAGGCTCATCATGTGTAAATATATCATAATTTTAACTCATTGCGTTATTCTTTTTAATCATCAAAAGGAACTAAAGTTTTGATACCAAAGCAAATCTTTTTTATCTTTAAAATACTATTTAAGGTATATTTTAAGAAGTGTTTAAATCAAATTTTCATTAATAAAAATAAGTTTGATTATTTAAGATGTTGAAAACAATATTTTAAGTATATTGGTCGACTAATATAAGTTAGTGGTCAACTACTACATGTTAAAGTTATAAAAGAATATACTATATCTATATTGGTCTAACCAATGTCGCAACAGAATGCTTTTTTTAAATAGGTTCATATTCGTCGAACAATATTCTATTAGGTAAATTTTTTCATAACAAATCCACATTAGTCAACCAATATATTACAACTAGCCATTGTAAAGGTTAATTTTTGGCTATTAAAGACTATATTGAGTTTGAAAAGCTATAAATACGTAGTTTCTTTTTGGTTTTGATACAGAAAACAATTTGAGTATTTTATAAACATATTTTAAAGAGTTTTTCACAGTGTTTTTAAGCTTTTATTGTTGTATTAGGAAGTGTGTGAACCTAGTTATCAAAGTAAATAAGCAAAAACTTTTGAGTTGTAAAATTTCACTTATGACTTAAGGTTATTCTTCACCTTAAAGGAAGATCATGAGGAGGATAACTCTTTACAAATAGATAAACATGATTGATTGTAAGAATATTCCTCTTGACCTTGTTGAAGTAAGAGCCTTAGTTGAATTCTAGGAAGTATCTTAGAGTGGACATAGTCAAGGATTGTCAAAAGTATTAATTAAAATATATTTTCAACATAAATTTGAGAGTATTTTGCTTTTTTTATGGTTTTTGTAGGAATTTGTACTTAACTTAGTTATATTTATTTTCAAGCCTTATTTTAGTTCCCTAATAAAGAAAAATGAATTCAAGCAAATTGGAGTCAGGTTGTGCAATTTTAGTATGATTTTAGAGAAAAGATTTATATAGTTTAAAATATGGAGTTATGTCCAATCTGTGTTTGTTCATTTGAGATTGATTTGGTGTAGACTGAGAAACATGCTTGCATGTTTCATAATATAGAGCCATATTCATGGTTTTAGTCTCATGTTTTAAAGATAAAACAGTGTACTTAAAGAATTAATGATTTAGGGTGTAATTATCAAGTAGTTGAGTAACATATGTATAACACAGATCTTTGTTGGGATATATGATGGCAGTTATTTCAAATTTTAAGGGTTTTCTATAGAATAAAGGGGGAGGGGGCTGTTACAACGAGAACAAAGCCAAACTTGAAGAGAAAGAAAGGTATTTCCATTAAGATTCAATTGAAGAACTTCAAGATTTTAAGATCCATGAGAATGACTTTTTTTTGGTTTACTTTATCTTAGTATGAATTAAAATTTGATAAATCTAGATGAGATGAAACTTAGAGCTATTTGTTTGGATTAATAATTTGATTTAATGGAAGACCTAAGTTTTCTTATGAATTATTTATTATTATTTCTTATGTTTAAATTGGAATTTGTTAGTATAGTTCAATTTTAGATTTCATATATAAGAATTGAGAAATCATACGTGTGAATATATCTTAACATGAATAATAAGACTTATATAGAATCATAAAGATATGATTACATAAATCTTCTAGATTAGAGTTAAATCTAATAAAAAATTTATTGACAAGTTAATACATTCTTAGGAGTTTTAATTAGAGAGAGATTTCAAACAATCAACTTAAGGTTAAGAGTTATTTTCTTGGAAAAGAATATGGATATAACTTTGAAATTTCAATTAGTTTAAGAAATTAGGAATAATAACTAAATCAAGATAAATTTAAGTATAAAAAATTTCTAGAGAAATTATAAGTATAGATCTTGATTATTTCATTATTGTTTATTACTTTGTTTTTATTTTAGATTTGTAATTTTAACTTAGTTAATTAATTTTAAGTCAATAGCTTATTTTGTTTAGATAATAGAAAGATAGTTATTGCTAGTACTCATTGTCCTATTGAGAATGATACTCATATCACTAGACTATATTACAAGAACGATAAGTGCATTTGATTAGTAGATTTTTAGTAATTTTTGAATCATGACCATCAAGTTTTTAACACTGCTACTAGTTACTAGGACATTAGGAACATCTTATTTTTATTAATCTAATCAAATTTTCTTTTTTATTTTTGAAATTTCTTTATTAATCTTCTATATATTTGTTGATTTTAGGATTTAGATATTTTAGTTTATAACCAAAAGTATTCCCAGAGTACTAATTGATCAAAATCTATAAATAAGAAGGATTTTACTTCAAAATTTAAATGAGAGAAACCTAGTAATTTGATCACAACTACCAAACACAATGGAAAGATAGGGAGTACAATGTACTACGGAGATTATACTAGACAATCACTTACGGAATAAAATCTAGCATTACTAGCCAAGAATGGAGAACAATAATTTTGAGATTAATCTCAGCATAATTTAGATGGTTTAATAACTTGTGTAATTTGATGGTTTATCAGATGAGAATACAAATGCATATATCGCCAACTTTTTGGAGATTTGTGATACTTTTAAGATTACTATAACTTTAGAAGATGTTATTCTATTAAGGTTGTTCCCTTTTACATTCAGTGACAAAGCTAAATTATGTTTTTTGTTTTCTCTTGGAACCGTTACCAATTAGAACATTCTTGCACTTGTACCAAGGAGTCCCTTAGATATGATGCAAATAGATCTTGTTCTATACTTGATCAGATATTTTTGTATGAAAAATATTCTATTGAGGTTGTTCCTTTTTACATTAAGTGACAAAGCTAAATCATGGTTATTTTTTTCTCTCTTGGATCTATTACCATTTAGAATATTCTTGCACCTATAGATAGGTTAGATCACTAATATTACAAAATATTTTAGTCACTATAAAAAAGGGACATATTGTTGAACCAAAGGAGGTTCTCATTTATATTAACAAAACATAAATACTACTAATAACTTTAAAGTTCAACAAAAACAATATGCAAAGTTGTTTTACTCATGCATAAATCAAGGGTATCTCATGAAGGTAAGGTACTATAAAAAAGTTAGAATCTAACTAGTTCAAATGAAGACAAAACCAAGACCAAGGAAGATCAAGGCACAACAATGTTAAAAATAAGAATGTAATCATCATTGTAATTCCCACTTGGTTGTTTCGATACTTTAGAGGTTCATCATGCATAAATATATCATCATTTTAACTCATTACATGGGTAATTTCAATTTTAAAAGGAATTAAAGTTTTGATTTCAAAGAAAACTCTCCTAATCTTTAAAACATTTTTTTAAGTTATATTTTGAAAAGTGTTTGAGTCAAATTATCATTAAAAAAAATAAGTTTGATGATTTTAAGATGTTAAAATCAATATTTTAGGTATGTTGATCGGCCAATATAGTTAATGATTGACTAATAAATGTTAAAGTTGTAAAAAAAAAATATTGTAGCTATACTAATTAACTAATCTACTATATTGGTTTACCAATGTCTCAATAGATAGTTTCTTTGAAATAAATGCACATTGATCAACCAATATGTTGTAGTAGTCGACCAATGTTCTAACAGTTATATCTTTTACAATGAACGTACTTTGGTTGACCAATAGTGATCGACCAATATTCTGTAATTAGTTATTGTAAATGCTAGTTTTTGACACTAATGACTATATTAAATCCCAAAGGCTACAATTACATGGTTTCTCATAAATTTTGATAAAGAAAAGCATTTTGGTACTCTATAAACATGTTTCAAAAGGTTTTCTAAAGCACTTTTGGTTTTTCATTATCATATTTTGAAGTTTGAGCCTTTTAAGTTATCAAAGTGAGCAAGCAAGGACTTTAGAGATGTAAAATTTTATTTGTGAGTTAGGATTAATCTTTTCTCCAAAAAAGATTGTAAGAAGGTTTTTTTAACCAAAAAATAAACAAATTTGTGAGAAAGTTATTTACCTTATTGAAACAAAAGTTTTAGTAGAACTTCAAAAAATATTTTAAAGAGTAGACATATATAATAATTATCTATTTAACTACTGTAAAATTGATTTTTTTTCCTTACGCTCGTTAAATTACTTTTTGATTGTATAATTGATTTATTTTCAACTATCTATTTATATCATTAAATATTAATCTTTGTTAAATTATATCATTTAGATAAAAAATAGCTTATTAAATTCACTGATACCTTCTTGAGTTACATTTAAAACCAACATTATGCTTATAAATCTGCGAACCTGTAAGATAAAAGACAGTCAAAAGAATACACTGAAATCATTGCAATAACGAAGTCCATTATCAAAAGCTGCAGGGAATCTAAGACCCAAATTGTGAGAAAAAGCTGAAGGATTCATAATAATTTATGAACCGTACGTGATGACCAGTTTCCGGCCGATCTTCGATCGTGTTCGCATCCACAACGAGTGGAGGATATCGCCATGGCGTACGAACTTCCGTTGA
>JAOQMM010000002.1:24134385-24149387 GCA_027563515.1 Erythroxylum platyclados | reverse complement strand
TATTATATTATTTATAATTTTTGTTAGTAATTAATATTAAATTAAATTAACAATAAAAATCAATTTATGAAAAAATCAAAACTAATAACAAAAATCAATTTTTTAACATTTTTTGTAAGTTATAAAAATATGAATAAAAAAAAACAGAAACTCAATCAAATAATTTTTTTTATAAAATTTGAAAACAAAAATGGAAACGAACCAAGCTTGTAACTAATAACATCTTCTATGCAATGCTGGAGCGGATTGCATATTTTAGTTAGGTGGTATTAGTTGTACTACAAGGTCTTTATTCAATATTTTAGAGGTTGAATTAATTTCTTATAACCTGTTTTGTGTTGAATTAGTGTTTTGCTTTTAATCTTGATTATTCTTTATACTCAAACTTCTCTTAAAAGTGAAAATTATTAACTTCTCTATAAGGTGAAAATTATTTTATAAGAAAAAACTCAACAACATATTTATTTGCAGTCGTTGTATATCTTATAAAAGATTTCTTACTATGTTTATTGTTGAAACTTGGAAAAAGTTAACCTCAAAGGTTTTTATTAATAACCTAGTTGAAATTTTGCCTATTTGACTCAAAGACGATAAGTCCCAATTGTTAAAATTCTCATAAGTTAACTAAATTGTTTATAAAATATTTGGACACGAGAATCAATAAGGACGTCTAAGATTTGGAAGTCAAGATGGTTGACACATGATTATATGTGTTTTAAAAACAATGGAGTATTGCTAGGTAGTTAGTTAGGACGTCGCCATGATTGGAGGATAATTGGAGGTAGAACGATTACATGATAATTGTTTAAGGTAGTTGAATTTAAGAGGATTGTATAAACATATTGATATCACAACACAAAGGCACGCAGACACAATCAAACTACTTTAACTTAAATCTTATCATTGTTTCAACTTATTTTATACTTTGTACTGATCCTTTATTTAAATAAAATTATTCTTTTAGCAAACTTGATAATTTAGAATTCTATTCTCTAAGTTTTTCAGAATCTACCTATATTGCCAATTAGAATTCATACACATTTTAATGAGAATTTCTTCGAAAAAGTGATCAATAATTTGGCACTCCTGATGGTACTCTAACTGGTGAGGCTTTGAAATTGTAGTAGTTATCAATAAGAAATAATGTTGTTTATGCAAATGATATTTCGGAGTTGACGTCTAATTTAGCCTTTACGTCTAAAATAATCAATTGATAGAGAAGATGAGAAAACTTTCTACTGCTTTGGTAGAGATCGTTAGGCAAAATTCTCCTTCTATAGCAAGACAAATTTCTAAAGAGCTCAGGGAGTAGCTTGCATCAAATGCAATGAAAGTTGGTTAGTGTAATCATCCTCTGGTTTCTTCTTCTATGGAAGACAGATCTGTTCTTCCTTATAAAAAAAGAGGATATTTTTGTTGTGCCTTCACATGCTGATTGTAGAAATGGTCGACAAATTGTCAAGCCCCAAGCTCTAGGAAGACATATATTTGGTATTGAACTTGAAGCTAATAGGCTGAATTATGGCTTAGAGGACAACTTTTTGATTGTAAACTGTAATCATGTTCCTATTGCTACTGCTGCATATATGAGGTTTCAAGTTGATATGGAGGCTGTTAGAAAAGTTATTTAAGAACTATATAGGCCTGGGTTGAGATAGATTGGCAACCTAAAATTTCATAAGCCTTATTTGAAACATATTGACCATAAGAATCCTTATCCTCGCAATTACATAATTCTTAAGTTTATTTTATTTTCTAGCGAAGATAGACAATCAATTATTGAGCACATTGCCAAATTTACTATTTAATGCGATGAATTGGCTAATTACAAAAATTTTAATAATTTCAAAATTAGGTTGTTTTCAAATTTTTTTATAGATGCAACCTTTTTGTGGTATGCTTTGTTTCCTAGAAATTATGTTCTTTCATAGACAACAATGGCAAGAAGTTTTCATATTTAGTTTATCAAATTAAACTTGAAGTCAGTATAGTCGAACTATCTAAAGTTACTCAAAAAAATGGTGATAATGCACACATGTTTATCATTAGGTTTAAGAGAATCAGGATTCGATGTTGAATTGCATTCCGGAAGACCAAGTATGTGAAGTTGACTCAACAGGGTGTTGATATTAAACTTTGAAAAAGTTTTAAGGTATGAAATTTCATAATTTTTATGAGTTGGTAGTAAAAGTGTATGATTATGAAGAGCTTCTTAAGGAAGAAGGACATCGGAAAAATAGTCCAATTGGTACTTATTTTATGGAAACAAGTCTATATAATTTGGTAGTGGCTAAGGTTAAGATTCCTGGAACTTATGTTTGCTCTGCTTTAGAATGAAAATCACTCAAGTCCAAAAGGAAAGTACAAGCACCAACTACTTAGATATAATACACTTTTGATATCTTTAAAACTAAGGAAAATTTTGATTTCTTGTTGCATAAGAAGTTTATTACTTTACCGATAAAATATAAGATTCCTATAAAGGAGAAGATTCGAGGGGGTGACTATTGTAAGTACCATAATAAATGGAGTCATCTTACAAATTCATGTTGGAATTCAAGGATGTTATCCAAGATTGGATCAACAAGAGAATTCTATTATTTGCTAAAGTTGAAGCTGATTAAATTATTTTGATAAATAAAGATATATTTTCACATAGATAAAGATATGCTTTCACACATTGCAACTGTTGATGCAACTTAGTTTGATTTATGACTTTTGTTAGATGCCAAGAGGAAGCTAAAGAATGTGGAGGATCGTTTGACATCAACCACGAGTTTAAGTACCTATGTTTTTGCTCCTAATTATAGTTTAAATGCTAATACTATGAATGAGAATCAACGAATCTTAGAATCTAATAGAAAGTAGAGATTATAGGATAGACTCGCAAGATAGAGTTCACTCAAAATTTCAAGCAAATGTTTGTTTCTCGAATTCCAAATTTTCAGCATAGGCAATGTCAATTTATAATACTATCTCGAGTGCCTCTACATTATTAATGGAATCAAGGGATGCATCTTAAGAATCTAATTCCATTAACTATAACTCAAACTACTTGTTCTATGTACAAAATATTTATGAAATACAACATTTAATATTTTAACTTATTTTATTTAGATTTATATTATTTTCATTATAAATTTTTCCTTTACAAAATTATTATCATTAAACATTATTTTACATAATAAATTTTCATTTATATTCTTCTTATATATGCATAATTGATTAGTAATAGACTCATATTTAACTTATATTTATCAGAATATGAAAATTAAGCGCTTCTTTAAACCTTTTTCTTTTGTAGCTATTAAGTACTGAAAATTCATATAACTAAATTAATACACTATTTATTATTTAATTTTTTTAAAAAAATTAATGGTTTTATACTATAATACTAGATAACAAATTCATGGGAATTTAATGTGGTTAAAATAACCAACCCACATCATTTTGCTATTTATTTTAGTAACTAAAATATTCAACTATAGATCATATTCATTTAGGTATAACCCTCCATGTATAAATATATGTATCTTCATTCAACCTTAGCTACAAGTATATTTTTAATTTTTAGTTTAACGAAATTTGATATTTTAGACTTCTAATTATTAAATTTTTAATTAGTTCTTAAATTTATGTTTATATTATATTAAAATTTTTGTATTAATATTCTTAATAAAAATTCTACATTGAATTAATGAAATATAAGTTATATATATTAAAAATAATACGTGCTTCTAATTTGAATACTACATAAAATTTTCAATTAATAAACATTAAAAATTTTTAATTTAAAGGGAATAATAAAATTGAAATAGAAAGTTTGATTAATAAAAGAATAAACTGAAAATTGGTACTAAAAAACAGAGAAAAAGATTTAGGGTCTTAGAATTAGTTGAGTAAATTATAAATCACAACATTAGATCTGAATTGTTCCTTTGTGACTAAAAGGTTATAAATTCGAGTCATACAAACAGTCTTTTTATAAAATACAAAGAAAAAATTACATATAATTGATAACTTTTGTCCAAATTTTGCACAGCAGAGAGACTTGTTCTTTGAATTTGCCATCCTGATTACAACAATTAATAGACAAAAAAATAAAGATGAAAAATTACAAAAAAGCATATGAGACGATAATGTCCTAAAATTAATTATTTTGCGTAATAAATAAATAAATAAAATAAAATAATATTTGTTAATAATACGATAACCAGGTAAAGATCAAAGTTTTCGTTGATGTCTCTCCCTACCAAACGCACTGCCACCGCCAGCTCCGCTTCCGCCTCTACCTCCGCTGCCGCAGACGACACGTTGCACCCGATGAAGAAGGCCAAGTCGCAGGGCGTCTCCACCTGCTCGCCTCAAGACAACAAAAACGGACTCAACCACCACTTTGCTGGGTCCAATGTAGCATTGGACCCTATGGCTCTGGACGACGATTCAAAGCTCGACCACAACAGTGCGTCTCATACCGCCGCTAACTTGTCTCGCAAAAAGGCCACTCCTCCTCAGCCCGCAAAGAAGCTTGTTATTAAGCTCGTTAAAGGTGCAATCTTGTTGTTTTCGTCGAAAATCTGACTCTAATTTGGCATTTTCCATTTGGGTTTTGTCATTTTAGAGATTTAATTAGTCTAGGGTTTTTCTCTTCGGATGGATTTTGGTTTTGGATAAGATATCGAGTATGTGAATTGAGAAATTTGTTGAATTTTGGATCTGTTGCTTATTGCATCATTTAAGTGGTTTCTTTTCAGTGATAAGTTGTTTTAAATTGATCCGAAACACTGGAAATGCTTCCATTTATTGGGAGCTTACTATTGGCAAGTTCTTATGAAGTTTCTGTTTCTCATTTTTGCATTCTTTGCATACTCGTGCTGGGTTAACCTTGTTTTAAGTTCAAGTGGTTGAAACTGTAGCTAAGCAAGGGTTTTGGTGAACTGCTATGCAATTTGGATGATTGCTTAGGCTCCTCTGCTATGCTCGCTTCTTTGCTAATTAGAAAGTGTTAATGTCATGAAGTAATTCATAAGCTTGCAATATTCTATTCCCTATTTATTTATTTTCCATTATGGTTAATTTTCTGTCATCTCTATAAATAGTTCTCATCCCACGTTATGATGTGTATGTTTATGGTAATTTGCTCATAAAATAACTCCTACTGAAGTTAGTGTAACTGATGGTTGATCTTTCATTCAACAACCATAAGAGCTTTTCAATGGAACAGTTATTTGACAGAATTCTGATTTGTAAGATGCATTCTTAGGAAAGAAAATATACAAAAAATCAACTGGATTAGGAAGTAATTTTAGTGCTATTTTATTTAAGAGGTCTAATATTTTCATAAGTCTATTTTTAGTATGAGAAATTCTTGTTCTATTTTACTTCCTAAAAACTCCATGTATTGAGCCTATTTAAAGGGCACTACAATGAATAAGAAAATAACCATATTTTTTTCATAAAAATAGTTGGGCATAAAGCTTGTCAAGGGCTAATTTTCTAAACAGCAACTATAGGGCCTATAAAGGGGAAGAACTTTAGCAAGGGAAAAGAGGATTTCCCTTTAAATCATCTCGTAACTAGGTCTCATGCAGAAACACATATCAATTTGGTGGACGAATTGTGTGATGGACGAATTTTGTGATCTATCAACTAAAGTAGATGTGTTCAAGAAACAAGTGGAGCAACAATTGGCAAAGATAGAAGAAAGCTAGAATGTTGAATTTGAGCAGCTTTTGCAGGCTATTTGCGAACAAGACCAGCAGGGGGAGGTTGGAAACAGCAACCTCACCTGGATAGAGAGGAGGGTGGATAGAAGCGTGGAGCTAGCTAGTTTGGGCACCGTTGCCAAGTATTCTAAATTGGAATTCCCCACTTATGATTGTTCTGATGACCTCTTTTTTGGATTCACTAGGTAGAGCAATTGTTTGAGAACCAATGTAACTTGGTAGAGGAGAAAGTGGGGCTGGCAGCATTCCATCTTAACAAAGAGGCACAACTGTCATTTTTTAAGGTGGAGCAAGGGGAAACGAGTATGTATTGGGAAACCTTCAAGGAATAATGTCACTTATGGTTTAGACCTCCCATGAGTCTACCCATTGGGTGAAATAGCAAACTTGAAATAGTTTGGGATTGTGGAGGATTACCAGAGGGAATTCTAACAGAGCTTACAGCAAGGCAACAAGTTGGGTTGTTTGTTGTTAGGCTCATCGAAGGGCTTCGGTTGAAAGTGGAGCTATAACAACCGAACAGCTTGGGGGTTGCCATGAAACTGGCCCATGCAAATGAAAGAAGGTTGAGAAGTGTTCTAGTTGCCACAAGAGGGAGTCGCAGGGTTGCCTCTGCTTGGAACAACTCAAGTTCTGTGTCAGGAAATTCTATAGGAGGAAAAGGGTGTGCAAAGGAGAATTGAGGGGTTGCTTTTAGTGTGTGAAATGCTTTTGCACCTTCTTTTTAAGAAATTGAAGAATGTCGAGATGGAGGAGCAAAGGTTGAAGGGGCTTTGTTTCACTTGTGAACAAGTCCTTCTTTAGAGGACTCAAGTCTAAAAGGTTATTTTGGGTGGATCTTGCTAATTCAAAAGAAGAGGATGGAGGGCTAGGATATCTAGAGTTACTTGATTTTGAGCTTGAGGAAAAGTTCTTTGTCTGCGGGGAGTAATGATATGTAAAATGCATTCTAGGAAATAAAATATACAACAAGATCAGCTTGTTTAAGAAGTAATTTTAATGGTTGTCTTATTTAGGTAGTAATTTAGGAAGTGTATTATTTTTATAAGTCTATTTTTAGTAAGAGAATAAATTATTAGCTCTTTGTTTTATGTTACGTCCTAAAAACCCTACGTATTGGGCTTATTTAAAGGGCATTACGATGAATAAGAAAGCAACCATAATTTTTCATAAAAATTGTTGATAGAAAGCTTGTCAAGGACAAGTTTTCTAAACAATAACCATAGGTTCTAGAAAAAGGAAGAACTTCAGTAAAGAAAAGAGGATTTACCTGTGGGTCGTTGTGTGACTAGATCCTACACAAAATCATCTATCAAAGTCCCACCAGACAAATTAGTTATTTGGTCAAGTCTTTGTTACTGTTCTCTTCCTAATAACATCCTCACCTGTTGTCCTCATTCCTTCATTGCATTGTGAAATGTTTTGCAATAATTATGAGTGTATGGTGTATGTAATCTAATGAATTTATATTTCTTAGTCGACAAGAGAATATTTGTTGAATTTTCGCAAGCAATTTGCATTATGAACTTCAATTATTGTTGCGAACCTTGTTACCTCTATCCTTTATATGCATGAACTGAGGATGATGCAAATCCTTGTGTGAAATTTATATTTATAGCAATCGCTCAAGTCCATGTTTACTGGGTATATCATAAATCTAGTTTAATGTTTTCTTATTTTATTGTTGTATGAAGATAAACCAACGCTTCCTACAAATTTTGAGGTGAATACATGGGCAAAGTTGCAGTCAGCTATCAAAGCTATATTCTTGAAACAACCAGATTCTTGTGACTTGGAGAAGCTTTATCAGGTATGTTTTACTCTATTCTCCTTCATTCTTGGTAGACTAGCTGTTTGCTTCTGTGAGTTACTTCACTGGTTCGTGGAATTGATATACCTTCGTCTCAGGCTGTCAATGATCTTTGCCTACACAAAATGGGAGGAAATCTTTATCTGAGGATTGAAAAAGAGTGCGAAGCACATATATCTTCGGCTTTACAATCTTTAGTTGGTCAAAGCCCTGATTTGGTGGTTTTCTTATCCCTGGTTGAGAGATGCTGGCAGGATTTCTGTGACCAGATGTTAATGATCCGTGGCATAGCTCTGTATCTAGATAGGACATATGTGAAACAAACGCAAAATGTCCGTTCCTTGTGGGACATGGGTTTGCAACTTTTCCGGAAACATCTTTCTCTGTCTCCAGAAGTTGAGCATAAAACTGTGACAGGCCTTTTGCGGATGATTGAGAGGGAAAGGTACTTCCATCTCCTCACTATGCTGGATAACAAGAAAAGTCTCTAGCGGAATATGTTCTCTAGAAATTTAAAGGTTAAAACTAATTGGAGTTTGTTGATGATTTATTTTCTTTTGGTTGACAATAAAAAACCAGCATGTATACACCTACAGCTACACTCATGTTTACACTCGCAGAGAATCACCTGGATACACAAGCACATATACGTACCAATGTGTATGCTGGTCTGCAAAACGAAGTTCTTAAAGCAGTTTTACATATGAAATAACTATTAGCTTAACATTTCTAGTTCTCCTACCTTGGAAGATGACCTGGTGCAGAGTACTTCTAGTTGTATTTTAACTTTTAACTCCAAATCATATTAATTTAAAGGATAATTAGAAGTTGACCTCTCCAATTCTTGTTTGATACCCTTTATTTGTTCCAGAAAATGTTTCTTGTTGAGAGGTTAAGGTGTTTGGACTCTCTGTTCCAAATAATCTATATGTTGTCTTTGATCATATAGAATATTATTTCCATATCTTAAATTGTAGAAGATATCACCTTGGTGCTTTTAAAACAAAGAAGATAAAAAAGAAGTGGTTACAAAGCAAACTCTATCTTGGGTATCTATATTATATGTTGATCATTATTTAATTAGAGTGAGGATGTGTGGATGGTCAGCTTTTGGTAATGTTCCAAAGGGTATGTAGGTCTTGGTTATATATTTATGTAGGAAACAAGTTAAGGGGGATAATACATATCATTTCATGTTCTTTGGAAAGCATTTGAGCTTTTTGATCTGTACCTTTATTTGACGATTGAAGATTTAATGGCTTTGGGTACTGGATTTAAAACTTGTGGTTGATTTGCATCGTGGAGTTTAGAAAGTTTGCTCTTATGTTGCAGATTAGGTGAAACAGTGGATAGAACTCTTCTAAACCATCTATTGAAGATGTTTACTTCTCTAGGAATTTATTCAGAAAGCTTTGAAAGGGCATTCCTTGAATGCACATCTGAATTTTATGCCGCTGAAGGCATGAAATACATGCAACAATCAGATGTTCCAGATTATTTGAAGCATGTAGAGGTGTGTTTTACTCTTTCTTGATCTTTTGCAAAATGATTGTAAGTAGATTTAATATCAATTTATTTTTGTGTTTAAATGTTTATTGATATATTAGCACCTTGTTACGCGATAGTTACCTTGAGAAAGTTCATTTTGCAGATAAGGTTGCATGAAGAGCATGAAAGATGCTTAATCTACCTCGATACAAACACTAGAAAACCACTGATAGCAACTGCAGAACGGCATCTTCTTGACCGTCATATACCAGCCATTCTAGATAAGGTATGAATGTTTTTTATTGATTACTTATTCTATATCTATCTAGTGCAAAATTTTTCAGCAAAGATAACCCTTTCATCTCTTCAATTCAGGGATTCACAATTCTGATGGATGGACATCGAATTGACGACTTGCAAAGGATGTACTTGCTCTTCTTAAGAGTGAATTCCCTTGAATCATTAAGACAGACCCTTAGTTTGTACATACGGAAAACTGGACAGGGTATTGTCATGGATGAAGAGAAAGATAAGGATATGGTGTCCTCTCTGTTAGAATTTAAGGCTTCTTTGGATAAAATATGGGAAGAGAGCTTCTCCAAGAATGAAGCATTTGGCAATACCATAAAGGATTCATTTGAGCATCTGATTAATCTTCGTCAGGTTAGTGCAATATATTCTTTTATCATCCTTTATGAGATATTGCTTGTATGGTGAGAATATGAATCCATTTGTACCATAAATATTGCAACGTAAATGGTAATTGAAAAAAAAACATATCGAGTGTCATGCATCAAAGATTAAGTGTTGTTTGTACGAAAGGTACGCACAATCTCTTTGGTCATTGTTGTTTGATATTATATTTTCTTGAAAGTCCTTATGGACATTGTCATTGTGCTGGGTAAAAGGTTTTCACTATGGCGTCCAGGCTGAGAAATTTGATCAATGGCCTTTCTCATCTCCCAGTCTCATAAAGATAGAAGCTAGAGTTTCATTTATGATGATTCATGCTAAATTTTCTCTATGATTCCATTGGGATAGTTGATTCCCTTGAAGTTCCTATTTTCCTGACTATAGTATTATTGGTTGAGCTCTTATTGCAGCCCTTTTTTTCCATGGTTAGTCAGATTGAATAATGATTTCCACTTATTATTGTTATTCATCAGTGGTTAAGTTTCAGATCAGCAACTGTGGTTGATTACGTAATCATTAACTAAGAATCAAATTGTTTTCTTACTTTGATAGAACCGGCCTGCTGAGCTTATTGCCAAGTTTTTGGATGAGAAACTTCGTGCTGGAAACAAGGGCACTTCAGAAGAGGAGTTGGAGGGTACACTTGACAGAGTTTTGGTTTTGTTCAGGTTTATTCAGGTGATTTATTGTGTTTAAACAAATGCAGTGCATAAAATCTTTAATTTTCTTTCAGTTGTCCTTGATTTCCTTGCATGATTTTGAACTTTCTGCTTCTTTCTTTTGCCTTCACACAGGGCAAGGATGTGTTTGAAGCGTTCTATAAGAAAGATCTTGCAAAACGATTGTTGTTGGGAAAAAGTGCATCTATTGATGCAGAGAAATCCATGATATCAAAGGTGAAGTCCTGAAATTATTCTGAACTGCTAGCTTGCAAATTCCTCTCCTACCAATCATATTAATAGGATTATGTTTCCTATTGCAGCTGAAGACTGAGTGTGGCAGTCAGTTTACTAATAAGCTTGAGGGAATGTTTAAGGTGTGATGCTTTTATGGATGCTTCAGTTATAAAGTTTTTATTGTTCTGTTTGGCACTGAGTTTTGTTATACGAGATTCTAGTTCATTCCTCTGCTTGGTAATGTACATACTTTGTTGAAGAGTTACAAGCTGGGAATAGCCCCATACGTTTTCTCTGTCAAGGCTGTGATGCCCTTGCCTAATAGCTCTCCCTAAAATTAAGATACAAATATGATTAGCTGAAAAAAACATATTTTAGAGGCTTTTTAGTGGAAATGAATTTGACTATATGAAACGGAAGTTCTTTAACTGGTGAATACTTTTGCTGCAATATCTATTAAATCTTATCTCGTATGCACCATACTTTATACAATATATTAGATAAGAAGAAACACTTGATGCTATATAACCAGAAATTCCTAAGAAGTAAGCATCACCATCTACAAAGTTTGCATTTAAAGAAGTTTTCCATTTTGTTGTTTCTAAATCTCAGTTGTAAGAGATCAGCACTACTTTGAGTTTCTTCTTTATTGAATTGAGCTTAAGTTCTAATTACTATGTTCTACCTTTGTCCTCATTCCGTTTCTTACGGCACATTCATTCACAAAAAACTACAATAACCTTTAGGACTTGCTCTGATTTCAAGTGTTGAAATTATGGCATGATTATCGTTTGTGGTGGCTATTTTCAGGATATTGAACTGTCGAAGGAAATAAACGAATCTTTCAAGCAATCATCTCAGGCAAGGACTAAGCTGCCTTCTGGAATTGAGATGAGTGTCCATGTCTTGACAACAGGGTGGGTTGAGATCCAATATTCTTACTTGACTGTCTTGACTAGAAGATACTTGGTGTATAACCCTGCTAAAGTTTTTTTATCTTTAAATGGTTTCTACAGTTACTGGCCCACTTATCCACCCATGGATGTCAGGCTTCCTCACGAGTTGAATGTGTATCAGGTTGGGCACAAACTACATTTTGGTTTAGTGTCATTATCATAGCTGTTCTAAAGTGGACATGGAGTTCTTATGTTCCTTCTTGCTGCAGGATATTTTCAAAGAGTTCTACTTAAGCAAATATAGTGGTAGACGTTTGATGTGGCAAAATTCACTGGGTCATTGTGTATTGAAGGCTGAGTTTCCCAAAGGCAAGAAAGAACTAGCGGTTTCTCTATTTCAGGTTGGTTCATTGTCTTTGTTACGGCACCTTTGTATAGTCATGTACTGTTTCTACCCTTGTTTTGTTGACCTGACAAGGAGATGTTCTAATAGTTTGTTCTTTTATGTCTGCTTCTCCAGACTGTTGTTCTGATGCTATTTAATGATGCCCAAAAGCTTAGTTTTCAAGATATCAAGGATTCCACGGGCATAGAAGACAAAGAATTGAGAAGGACTTTGCAGTCTCTTGCATGTGGCAAAGTTCGTGTGCTGCAAAAGGTTGGTAGTGGTCATTTGAGACTCGGATATTTGTGTGTTTTGAATTATTATTCCTATAAACAATTAAGCCAATAACTCTTTCATCTGAAAATTAAAAGTTTGTGATACTAAGAATGTTATCTTGATGTATAATTGTTGTTTTTTTTCTACTTAATAATTGGTTTTCTAGTTACAATGGAGACGGACAATACTTTGTTTACTTTTCCAAGGATCATTTTAGGAAATAGGTTTTGTATTTTCTCAGTTTTGAAAGGTCTTTGTAGTTGCAGGCTGTCACTTAATAGCACAGGGAGGATTAGGAAGATAGAGATGAAATTATAGAAAAAAATGAAATTTGTTTTAAGTATATATACTCTACAGCTAGTATAGAAATGAAAATATAGAAGAAACTGAAATTTTGTTTTTACTCTACAGTTAGTATTTGTTTGGCTTTTACATCCATCTTTGATGTGTGATTTACAGCTGCCAAAAGGGAGGGATGTGGAGGATGATGATGAGTTTGTTTTCAATGATGGATTTACTGCTCCACTGTATCGTATTAAGGTATATATATATGAGCGTTGCTTTTATAGTTTCCATCAATTATTTCGAGAGTACTTCTGTCTAAAATGGAATGCTTGTTTTATTCTTTACAAAGTCTTTGTCTGGAACTGGTCAAACTTTTTGTCAATCTTATGTTGGAGCCCTAAACACTTTTTGGCTGTGCAGGTCAATGCCATCCAGATGAAGGAAACTATAGAGGAAAATACAAGCACTACTGAGAGGGTATTTCAGGATCGACAATATCAGGTTCACCCTATTGTCTTTATCCAAAATCAATCGTCCTTAGTTCAGCCATTAAGAAAGTCAGTAAACTGGGCAAATGAAATGTTGGTGATATTTGCACTATTTTTGCAGGTTGATGCTGCAATTGTTCGGATAATGAAGACGAGGAAAGTGCTAAGTCACACACTTTTGATAACTGAACTATTTCAACAGGTAATATTTGCCTTATTTTATTCCAGCACGTAAAAGGGTTATTCCAAAGCAAATCTTGTCGATGGATAGCTTGAAATTTGATCTTTTTGATAAGAATGAAAATACATACATAAGCCTTTTCAAATTCTCATATGGAAATAAAGGGGTAAATAAACCTTTTCAAATTCTCATATGGATGAAATCTTGTTTTTCTTTTGATGGAATAGCTGAAGTTCCCGATAAAGCCTGCTGATTTGAAGAAAAGGATAGAAAGCCTGATTGACAGAGAGTACCTGGAGCGGGACAAGAACAATCCGCAAATATACAATTACTTGGCTTAAACCCATTTGTCACACTGTAAATGATGAGGGAACTTCAGTCCTCTTCTAGGGGCTAAGCGTTTCCTATATCAGATTGATGTAAATAAGTCTAGTTGTTATATTTTCTTGAGAGACCTCTGCAAGTATAAAAAACATTTTTTTGCCTCTTTTTTGCTACTTCTCTTTCTTATGGACTGAGTTACTTAGTGTAGAAAAAAATAGAAAGAATATTACAAGAGTAGTTGAAATTAGGATGATGGAAATAAGTATGAATGGGTTTTAATCTTTTTATTTTTCCTTTTTTAAATTGTCCCAGAAAACATATAGATTGGATGGAATCAAAGGTGTATGTAATTTCTTCTTATATGTTGTGTTTGTCTATGAAATTGCTCACATTTTGTTACTGATGGACAATAGGATAATGTTCTCTTAAAACATGATTGTCTTTCTTGATCATGTTTGTCAACTTTTTACCTATAGAAAAAATTAGAAATAAGTTTAATTATATTTTATAGTTGTTATCTTGATAGGTTTAGTTTGGTTTCATGCTATAAAGGTCGATGATAGATCCTCTTTAGACGGGATATTATATAATACTTACAAAAATTATGCTTAGTTGCTTAGAAGTTTAGAAACTTTTTATGATTTATATATGAGTTACTCGTTTCAAAACAATATATATGTTGATATCCAAAAAGTTCTCTTTTAACGAGATTAACACATTTTAATTAATTATTTTTAATTTTAATTATATATAATAAATCTTAATTAAAATAATAACTTTATTTTAATTTAATTAATCTAATATAACCTTAACTAACTTAACCCTAATTTGACAAGTGACAACTTAATGGGAGTAGAACAATAAAAGCTTTTAGATCATCTTCAAAACTAAATGATAACGAAAGACCTTCGTCGTCAATAATTAGAATTTCAAGTGAGGCAAAGAATAGTTACAAGATGTTTTTCAATCAAGAATTAGTTTTGCAAGAGGCCAACATGAACCACCAAACTTGCCTTGTACCTAGCAATGGCAATAGGCCGATATATCAGCCGATCTTATTAATTTTTTAAAATTAAAATTATAAAATATTTTTTTAATTACTTTTTAAAATAAAACAATAATTTTTTGTATAAAAAAATTGAACTTTAAATTAATCTAAATCTAATTTAACTTATAAATCATCCCATTAAAAATACCTAAATTTACCTTATTTGTATCTCACAACATCCAATTGGCCATTAAATTGAAAAAACAAATTGGAAATTTTCGTAATTAATATTTTTATTAAAATTATATTAATTTATTAAATTATTTAAATTAGTTTAGTACTATTATTTTTATTTAAAATTTATTATATATAATCACAATCAAGAATAAATAATTCAAAATTAATTAAAATTTAATTAAAACAAATATGATAATTCTGGGAATTTAGATTTCGTAAGAGAATAATCAATTCGACGATCCAATAACAACTCAACAACAAACGGACAATTGAGTTGTAAGTACCGGACATCGGGAAGATCAGACGCCTTTAGAAGCATTGGAGGAGGA
>JAOQMM010000002.1:24107977-24120551 GCA_027563515.1 Erythroxylum platyclados | reverse complement strand
GATGTGATGCTTAGTTGAAGCATATAGTATCCACTAAGTTTAGAACTAAATTGGATTATAAAAAGTTACGAGATATCCTCCAGGAATTGACCAACTCATCAAACCTCCGCCACCCACTTTAGCGTATATGGAGCATTATATGCACTAGATTGGAGATACACTAGTGAGTTTGGCACAATACTTGAGTGTTGAGATCTACCTACCACTAGTTCATCTCTGAGCTTGCACATGCAGAGCCTACGTAGGATACAGAGCCTCACGTAGCGCTAGAACCAGCGGAGCTAGATCCCTAGGGAGAAACCAAGGATTCTACAGTGGCGGTAGGTCAAAAACGCCTCGAACCTATAGATGTAGCATCTACATAAGAGATTGAGCATTACAGAGATATTAAGTTGCCATAGAGTCATCATTGGTGATTTGGTTGATATGATTTCTATGGGTAATGTGATTATGTAGCTCCATCAGATTCCCTATCCTAGGACTAGCAAATTTACTATTATCATATTTTTATTCTATTTTATCTGATACCATGAATATTATAGATATAATTTTAATGGAAAACTAATATATGCAAAAATTCGAAAAGACTTGCATATATTCTCTATTATTATGATAGGGAAGTGCTAGTTCTTTAATTTATTTCTCTCCACTTTTTTTATTAACTTTCATGACCTTTTGCATGATATGTACAATGAGGATAATATACAACTTAAATGTGGGGAAGGACTTCTTATGACTTATGGGTACTTATCAATTTCATCATAAATATCTTAATAGTTATAATTTTTTTAATACTTTGACATCATATTGATTTAGATAATCTACTATAATTTTGATTTCTTTGCAAATAGCTATGAATTTTGATGACTAATTTGAATTCAATTTACTTCATGAATTTCAAGAATGGATATTTGATTTACATCATGATAATTTTTGTATATATTGCATATGCATTGGGTAAATATGACACTTTTGAGCATTTTCATTATCCCGCATAAAAATGAAAATGAGAAAAAGTGAATAATTAAGCATTAAATGATTTCAGTCTAGCTTCGTACTAATAAAAAGGTTAAAGCTAAAGAGTGATTTTAGTAGCTTTACAGCAAGGTATTTATTCTCACGTCAAAAGGCGTAGTGACTTTTTACACAAGCTTTTGAATGCTCTTGTGTTGTTTAAATTTGGTGTTTTGTTTTAGTTTAATAAGGGGATATAAAGATGTTCGAGAGTTGAAACATTTTTCTCATGCACGTTTATTATTGAATCAAAGGAAGTTTCAATCAATGTTTTAATAATAACAAAACGTAAGTATTACTTATGAGTTTATTATTTGGATGGGAAGGAATATGAGAACAAGATAAAGTCATAAACTCAAAGTGATAGCTTATAAATTTGATTAAAAAAGAGATAAAGTTTGCAACTTACAAAGTAAAGACCGAGGAAAATCGAGTTATTCTTTAGTTTATAATGTTAATTGTAATCTAATTTAGTTACTTTGATGTTTTAAAAAGCTCATTATGTATAAACATTTCATATCATTTTATTGTACGAGTCTTGTTGTTGATCAAGAGACATTGAAGCTTTTAAGCTTAATGTCTATTGATCTTAGAGAACATTTTGGAAAGTATTTAAATCATAATTACATTGAAAAATTGAGTTTGAGCATTTAAGGTTGTTAAAATCATGTTTTTAGGGGAATTGGTCAACCTATATAAGTTACATTGGTTAACCTATATAAGTTAGTGGTTGACCAATATAGGTTAAAGTTATCAAATTTAATGTATGAAGAGTTTGTAGTAATATTGCTGGATGTATTTTTAGACCAATGTGTTATATTGGTTGACCAATATGCTTACTAGTTGAGCAGTGTCTCAACAGTTAGTGAATTTATGCATTCAATGCATATCGGTCAACCAATATGCTATACTAGTCGATTGGTGCTCTACAACTAGCCATTGTAATAGTTTGTTAGATCCAACGATTAGTAAGGGTCCTTGAACCCTATAAATACATGTTTTTTCATTATTTTTAGCATAAAGAAGCTTTTGGGTGTTTTTTACACATTTTTCTAAGTGATTTTCATTCATTTAAGTATTCATTGTCTCATTTTGAGTAAGTCTTTTTGACATTATCAAAGTGATTATGTGAGCTAATTTGAGTTGTAAGCTTTTATTAGGACTTTTGTTCATTGTATTTGGGTGTGTTCAAAATGGCTTTGAGGATCCTCTTTATCTTAAAGAAAGATTATAAAAGGTTCCTCTTTGCTAATTAAAGATTATACAAAGGTTAATCTTTGTCTTGAAAGAAGAATTATAGTGGAAATCCAAGAAGGTCATTGGAGTGGATGTAGGCAAGTTTTATTTCCTAAACCAATATAAATTGGTTTGCATATCTTTTCCCTTACTCTTTTACTTTATTTATTAAGAGGTTTATTAATATTTATTATTTTACTTTATAATTGCATCCTTTATAAAATGTGATCTTTTCAATATTAAGTTGGTAACATTTGTTAAAAAATTATAAACACCTCAATCATACCCCTTTTAGGTGCCATTAGGAACTGACGTTCATTTTATGTATAAAGTTGAATTTTGTGAATTAAGTTAAAGTTTGAAGAACTGTGAAGTGAATTGTGTTTATTTATGAATTGTTGCAAGTAACTAGTTTCCTAACAATTAGAAGACCTTTGTAATTAAATGAGTGGTGGAGCATCTTGATTGGTATGCATGATTTGTATAATGCTTTTCCAAAATTGCTTACTATTTGAGTTAGTATAATGAAATTGATTAGGGGGGATTTGATAAGTGCTAAATATATTATATTTTAGCATGATTTTTAAAAGTGTCATACTTGAATTTTGGGTACTTTTATAGGATTTGGTACTTAAAATGATTTATATATTTTCTATATCTTATTTTAGCCCATTAAAGGAAAAAGAGATGGATTTAGAGAAGACTTAGGAAATTTTGAGTAATTTTGGAAGATTTGAAAAGAAGGACTCAAAAAATGGTAGCAACACGGTAATGTGTTACTCCTTGAGTTCAAATTTGACCTATTCTATTTCTAAAGGATATTGTTACTTGGAGTTCAAATTTGGCCTATTTATGGATGACAATGAGTCAGGCTGAGCTATGACATGTCAGGCCCAGGTCAGGACTGCCGACCCATGGCCCAGTCTAACAGAGAGTTGGGCAGCCCGTGGCCCAATGGGTTGAAGGCGGGTTGGGCCAGCCCGACTCGATTTATTTTTTAAAAAAAATCAAAAAATGAAATCATTTTTTAAAATTTTTTTAAAAATTAAATCAAGTCAGGTCGTTTTGTCTCTCTTAGTCGGGCCACAGGTCAGGGTTGGCCATTGGTCAGGCTGGACAGGCGGGCAACTCTGGCTTGTGGCCTAGTCAGGCCAAAAAATTCGGCTCGTAGTCCAATCAACCTGAGCCTGGCCCGTTGCCTTCAGGCAAGGCCCAGCCAGATTGCCATGCCTAGACCTATTCGATTTCTAAAGGATATTTCAACCCAAGTAACAAAGCACCAAAATGCTTATATTTTCAGTCCATGTTTAAGATACGAGCATCAAGACCCAAACCAAGCCTATTTATATTTAAAATTTGATAACGATATTGTTTTACTAAAAAAAAATCATTTTACTTGATATATTCAAAGTTCAAACTAGATTGTACTAAACAAATTGAACTCAAGCCTAGTCCAAAATTCAAAAATTAAAAAAAAAAGGAGTCAAAACGAATCAACTCAAGCTGAACCATTAACTTCAAGTGGAGCCATGCCAAACTGGGATGGGCAAAAAACATCATCACAATGTTTGATAATGGGGAATTTAGTTGAACTTATTGCTGTAACTTTATTTTTCCATCACCATTAAGATATCCAACCGAGACATCTGCAAACCTTGTCCTTTTGTAAATACCAAACCCTTAGACGAAGATGGTTTCCACTAATATCCGTCCACGATTGCAATTTGCTGCGAGATGAAATGGTCCGGATACACTGCAGATTTTCCAACGATGCAGCAACTAAGCGCCATAATGGATGTTTACAGGAGAGTTTCTGGCTTTACAAGTTTTGAGTGTATTCCGAAGTTTGTGTAGAATCGATTGTAAAATAAATAGCAATCGCGTTTGAAACAGAACCATGTCCTGAACAAGTTAGACTCCCAGACAAATTACAGGGTCCTTTATGGTGGTATCTAAAGTTAAATTGAAGCTACAAGAAGGGAGATAAATAATTAAAAAAAAAAAGAAAACCATGATTAAAAAATAGCATAACAGAAAATAGTACAAAATATTACTGAACATGATGCATGTTGCAAACCCCGAAGCCATCCGTTGAATGCCTTCATTGCAGTACTTGACTTCCATAATCAGCGTTGAACTTGTCATAGCGGTGAGCATGAAGATGCGCAGATGGCCTAGTATTTCTTAATGCTATGTCTATATCTACAGTCGTAATGGGCCCAACTTTTGGCAGTTCTGCAAGCACACACAGTGTCACCTCCAGTTATTCATTACTATTAAAGATTGATAGCAGAACAGCGAGCAAGCATACGAGTCTAAAGATTCCTTTTATGTAAGGAAGATGTTAGAAAATGCAAATGGTGAAGTTGGCACTTCCATTCTATCCACCCGTTTATATCTATATGTATATCTATGTGCACATTACAACCAAAAGTTGGGTTTCATAATGAAAGATTCAACGTGCTGTCTCCATTTCAAATAGGCAAGTCATCACATTTCTACAACGATTCATGTAATTTGGAATTCACTCACCATTGTCAGGAACTATCTCCTGTTTATCTTCAAGAAGAGTCATTATGCGCCTGAGAGGCTGCATGGCAGCCTCTTTGCACAGCAACCGAATATCTGAACCTGAATAGCCTTCTGTTCTATCCACTAGCACATCATATGGAAGCTCCTCTTCACCAGGTGGTGATGGCAAGAGCTCCTCAAACATTGATCTTCTTGCTTCTGGTTCCGGAAGAGGTACAAGGATCTAATTGATTAGTCAAAGAAGAACATTATGCCAACTACACAATGGATCTAAACGTTATAGTAACTTTTCAGATGAAATAAAGCATACGGTAGCTTCACAACAACGAGACAAAAAAACAAGTAAATTGTGCAAGCCGCAGAACCCAGTTGCACAGTTGCCACAAGGGATCTAAACGTGATGTAACTTTTCAGATGAAATAAAGCATACGGTAGCTTCACAACAATGAGATGAAAAAACAAGTAAATTGTGCAAGCCGCAAAACACAGTTGTACTGTTGCCACAATTTCCAACATAGATCACAACAAGCCCAACAGTTGGGCAAATTCAACATAAGACTTAAATTGTTACCTTCCTAATAAGGATAAATATGCATAACATGTCGCCCTTGAGGGACGCAATAACAGTGCAATAGACTGCCTACAAAGAACTGACCAAGGATAAAAGTAGCAAACTGTAAAGAATATATAAACAACCATACTACCACTTATAGATGATTAGTTTATCAACCAGAAAAAGAGAGGAAGAATTGTTATCTTTGCTAATAGAATTCATCACTATATGGTAATAGCAAAAAGGATACTCGTTTCTCAAGCCGCCGGAGCATTGCAGCATCCAATTCCCAGGGGAGGTTTGTTGCAGCCAAAACAAATACAAGCTCATCTGTCCGCATCAAACCATCCATCTGCAATCTTATTCAAGCGATCAGTTTTCTGGATGTGCAGAAGAAAATCATGTATGATTCTATTGTCATACTACCAAGGTCTCATGTTTCAGCATTTGAAAATGAGGGCATGTGTGATCCAATGTTGTCATCTAACTAACAAGGACTACATTTAATTAAATGCATTTTAATAGAACAAATATCACCTGTATAAGTAGCTCAGTCTTTAATCGCCTACTTGCTTCATGCTCACTTCGAGCTTCTCCACGTTGACTAATGATTGCATCAATTTCATCCAAAAATATAGTTGAAGGTGCATGGTGCCTGGCAAGCTCAAACAACACCTTTACTAACTTCTCTGAATCACCTGTAACAATGTATAGACTTGAAACTATGATCCCTTATACACACGCTGTGACTAATCCGAACATATACACCACAAAAGTCTCCAATTGAGATCTAAGACTTACTTTATTTCCTATTGACACCATAAACACAAATCTTAAATGACATCTGATTGATTATATTTATTTAAGTATATTCCAAAGATAGATAATGAATAGATAATGAAGATGCCACTGGCGTATCTTACAAAGCACATAAATTAGGAACTTCAGCAAAAAGAACAGCATACAAAAGGAATTAATGAGTGCTACAAAGCACTTGAGCGTAATTTCATGTGAAGAATAATAGAAAAAAAAAACCTAACATGGTTGACTATAAGATCAAAATCAAGTGAATGCACTTTGATGGAGTGTTATGTTCACATAGTAAAAGTTTGTCATACTTATATATCAGCAACAATTGTTCATACGCCCTTTGCATTGTACATAAAGGCAAGTGTAGAAACAAGCTCACATAGCATCAGCTAAAGTGTTGCCACTCCAAAATATACCTCGCCACTTGCTAACTATAGAAGATGCCGATATATTGAAAAACGTTGTTTTGCATTCCGTAGCAACAGCTTTTGCAAGCATTGTCTGACACATTAGAGAAGAGACTCAGCACACATAGCATGAAATCAAGTTCCTTTCTATTAATTCAGAACTATACTATCAAGTAACCACAGGAAAGAAAGCCAACTACAGATATAGTAAGGGTATCCAATATGAATCACTACATCTCAGACATGTAACATAACATGTATCCAAAACAAAATATTCCACAGTGAGAGCAACAATCTAGATAAAGTTGAAAAAATTTAGAGGCAGTGCAACACCTTTTTTGTTAATACGTTTACAATAAATACAGAATATGGTTATTGAGATGCCTTTTCCACATTCTCAAGACATCTAACGGTTCGTTTTCTATTTGATCACAGAAACAGATCACGTAATTTCCTTTTCCCTAGATCTTTTATTACCAAATAAATTACCTCTCTGAACAATTTAGCAGAACCAGAAACAGGAAACAAGTTCAGGCATAAAAAGGCCAACTTCTAGTCAGGGAAAGATGTATCAAGCAATCAGTCTTTTAATTATAATTGTGCTTGGTCACCTGACAAACATTATCAGTAAACCAGTTCCACTACCCCTTAACACATCAACAAAGAAACAGAAGAAATAAAAATCTAAAATAAGAAGAAAATTGAATCTTAAGGCTGTTGTTTTTGGTTATATTTTGAAGGAAAACTGCAACTCCATCAAAGGATATGCCTAATTAACATCCATGCTTGGAGTTGGGTAATGAATGTATACTGCCAGAAGCTCTGTTTTTTTATTACTATCAGCAGCAGATATTCCAATCCATCAAATTTTAGAATTAATTTGATTTTATTCTATTGGTATCCCACAGCCCAAATCATCATTATGAATCACTTGTTTGTTTTCATGTGATTAGAAAAGTAAAATAAAAGAAAAGCAGTAAGAAAAATAAACTCATTCAAACATAGATTAATGCCAATTGCACAAACCTTTCCCGTCCCAGGAGGACCAAACAAAAGAATGCCTTTCCAAGGTGATAGAAGACCAGTAAAGTACCTGGAAGAAAGGAAAATTTGGACCAATTTTAATAAGAAGATCCTAAATCTACCTCAAAAGAAATTTCTTAAGCATTCATGCAAGATTATACTTAAGTATAATGACACTATCTAGCATGCTAGCACATTAGTCAAATACAACGAAGTATCGACAACACTGCAAAAACTACCTGAGAGATGTCAAGAACATGAAACATGAAACCTCAAACCTCCAATCTCTCTTGTCTTTAAGATCTTAAATTAGTTGATACCTCCAAAAAATTCTTTTGAAGGAAGGCAAGGGGAGAAAAACTTTTAGTGAACGTTTGACAGCTTCCTTAGAACAATGGTCTAGCA
Source organism: Erythroxylum platyclados (assembly GCA_027563515.1). Taxonomy (NCBI): domain Eukaryota; kingdom Viridiplantae; phylum Streptophyta; class Magnoliopsida; order Malpighiales; family Erythroxylaceae; genus Erythroxylum; species Erythroxylum platyclados. The sequence continues at coordinate 24,112,571 of JAOQMM010000002.1, read as the reverse complement.
CTAGAATGTTCAGAAACTCATTTCTTGGAGCACATAGAGCACTTCATATAATGCAAGAAGGTGAAATGAGAAGGGGCATATATGTGCATAGTGGCCAACAGCCTGAACTCCACTTGAAATGTAAATACATATTGTTCATCAACTAATAACATGTCTTATCTTTAGCATAACCAACAATCCCTAACAATGAAGTAGCACACAAAAGACTTACTTGGGATATTTAATTGGCATGACCACTGCTTCTTTCAGTAAGCGTTTGGCATTTTCTAGTCCCTTTATGCTTTCCCACTTAACATCTGGACTCCCACGAATGATATCCCTGCATAAGATTTATCAATTAGTATTTGTAACTTTAAAGTAATTAAGATACATATGTAAACAATTAAAATGCCATAATCTAATTGGTGAAGAAGAGATATTCCTTGTTATGCATGAAATCAATGTCGTAGCAATACCTGCATAAACCCTCTGCCAATGCACGTGTTTCAGCAGAATCAAAAGCAGGGAGCAAAGACTTCTGCCTGAAATAAGGATACAAAGGGCTCAGAAAAAGCATATGGAAAATGTTCTGTAATTTCAAGAACTGTTCTACCTCATTCACAGGTCAAAAATCATCGCAAGATAGACCACAATTATCAAACAAAATTGAAATTCACTTTAGTTTACCAACCAGTGCCGATTTTAGATAAACTCACCAAAGTGGCCATATTTTACACTTGATAGTCAATATAGTAAATGACAACTGAAAGATATCCAATTATTTCTGGGTCAAGGAATCAATGAACATACGGTCTATCGCTAACTCCATTGGACAGATGTCCATTTGTGTGTACATAGCTTCCCCCCTGCAAACCGAAAAGAACACAAAGTTCCAATTTAACACCATATGCAAACCACAGAAAACGTAATAAATCAGTGTAAAGACCAAATTAATAAAAAAAAATCACCTGATTTCTGTACTGTTCGTAGATAGCCAATTCCGAACTATCTTTAACATGACCATTTCCACTGGCTACGGAACTTGCAGAAGAAGAACTACCATTGGAGTGCGAGTTATCAGCAGCGGTTACGCCGTTTTGCGACTCAGCCACCTTCTTTCTTCCAAACTTAGCATCATAGAACAGTTTAAAATCCTAAAAGCACACATCAGTAACTCAAACTACAATGGTCCGATTCAACTGACTCAATTCTTTTTACATGCCTTAAGATCGAAGATCAAAAGTCAGTAGCAGATAATCTAACCTACATTCAACCGATAGACATCTCCTTCAAGTATCAACTATGAGTCCAAAAACCAGAAAGAAAAGTTCAGCCAACGCTTGATACACAGAGAAGTTAATAAACTTTTCCAAACGCTTCCCCACTTTTCTTACCAAACACAGAGAAACGAGAAAGAGAGAGAGAGAGAGAGAGAGAGAGTACCTGAAAAGACCAGCGAGTTAGAGAAGGTTCATCGGCCATTGTAAAGAACAAGAGGAGAGAAGAGAACGGAAAAGTCGAGAGATTTCCGATCTCTCACTTTCACTCTCTCCAGTGTGTTCGAGTACCAAACACTCGGTGGCTGTGCTTGGATCTTTTGGGGGTAATGTAGTGATTAGTAAGTAAGCATGCGCTTAATATGTTATTATAACAATAATCATTACTCTCCGCTGTCTTTCGTCTCTTTATTTTGTTTGGTTGGAATTTGGATGGTTATTATGAAACGTAATATTATTTCATAGTTTACGAAGAAAGTTTATAATAAAATAAAATGAAATAGGAAAGAACGGTAAATTTTCACATTATATCATATGTTATCATAAATAATAAAGATAAGTTATTTCTGAATTTAGGATAAAATATAAAATAATGAACAACATTTCATTATATTAGATTATAAACACTTTTTTCAAATAATATTTCACTATATTATATTATAAACTTTTCCATTCCTCCCAAACAACAATTTTCTAATATTACATCCATTTATATTCTATTTTATTATAAACTATTTCATTATTAAAAATTTTACGTACAACCAAATATACCAAACATAGTCTTAGGATGTTTGGTTGGTTATATGAGAAGAAATAAATGAGTAAGGAATGAAAAAAAAATGGTTGATAATATATTATGATTACATGAATAGTATTTTTATATTCTATTTAAAATAATATTTTATATTCTAATATAATAAAAAATTAAAAAATGGGAGTCATATTTTTTTAATTTTTTACTATATTTATTATAATTCTTATGAGATGTTCTTAGTGTTTTGGTCCTCACATGATTGGTAAACATATTTATTGTATTGGTTGCTCCAATTATAGAATGCAATTAGTTTGGTAGGGGCCACGTGAGGTAGGTTTAGAACGAGAATATGGGCATGTGACAGAAAAGACCAGCTAATAGAGAATACACAATGAGCGCAAAATAAGTGAGATGGACCTACTGAAATTGACGCATGTTCCACTGTATGACACTCTGACCTAATCCGGAGATTTTATACGGATTTTCGCTTTGTAGTTTATTACCGTTTGACTGTCTTTATTTGGAATTGTTTAGTACTGTTTTAAAAAACAAACTTGAAAATTAATTAGATATTAATATATAAGAACCATAACTTTTATAAAAAATTGGATCATCTAAAAAATGCTTGTCAATCTTAAATGTGAATAAAAACAGTAAAAGAATTCTGTTTAAATTAACTTGATCTTAAATTAATATAATTGATTCAAATTAATTGAATTTTAAAAATAAATTAAAATTTTTATTTCTAATTTTAAGTTTTGTTCAGTCAATGTGAAGCTTGAATTTTAGGTAAAATAATGTTACTTTTAGTTAATAATTTAAAAAAAATGAAAACTCTTACCCATGTTCAATTTCTTATTTATTTGCTCTATTAATTATGGCCCTACAATCTGTCCTCGACTCTATTACTTGACATGTCTAACTGATCTAGTGTTGTGGTTGCTAGGCATGGCAGTTTCGGTTCGGCCCGAGGCCTAACGAGTAATGACAAAATGACATTGTTTTGAGTTTTTTAAAAAATAATAATTTAGGAATCAGACCGGACTACCTCGACTTAAGCCCGACCCGATCCATTGTCTTTAGTGGCTGTTGCTTGATAAATAAATATGAATTTGAAATAAATAGATCACTTTGATTAAGTTTTGAACTAAAATTAAAATTAAGTAAAAATTAAAATATGAATCATAAGTAATTTAAATCTACTTCAATTTATTGTATCTCTAAATATAAGGCATAAAACCATCTCATATTTACACTATAACAACAATACTGGTGGAAGGGTTGCTTTATGGTTAGTTAATTAATTAATTTTCAAGCTATTAGTTTTACTTTCTTTAATGATATAAAGAAATAATTTTGGTAAAAAATATAGAGATTCACTTGTTTAATTATCAAAATTATTATAAATTAGAATGCTCTTGCATATGGTAAGTATTACCTATTAATACACTCATATGATTAGTTTATATTAATTATAAAAATTATAAAAGCCTATAAATTAATAGTCATATATAATTACATTAATTTTAGTATACTTTCTATAATGTAGCAGAATTTAAAAATAGTTTTTTTTTGGTTTTCTATTGAAACATCCATGTTAAAATTTTAATTTCATACTACTATAATATTTTTTTAATTTTTATTTCATTTTCCAAATGTCTTATATTTCTATTTCTTTGTCTTTGCCTCGTAAGTATGAAGTTGATTTTGCTAATCAAGGACTAAATACATCAGTCCAAGGATTCACATTTCTTGAAACTTGTTATAACTTACTTGAGATCACATTATTAAGCATCAATTTTCAACAAGTCAAATGAACATTTTATGTATTTTTTTTCACAAACTCTATACATTTAATTAGAGTGTATCGAATTAAGTATGGTGACAGAGAGTTCACTGTACAACAAGTAGTTCCAAAATTTGATGGTCATTATGATTGTTGGGTGATATTCATGGAAAACTTCTTGCAGAAGCAATGAGGCTTGGTGGAGAATGGGATAGCAAAAAGGTATGGTTCTCATTGATACACAGAGGAAGAACTATAAAAATTAGAAGTAAAAAAGGTATGGTTCACATTGATACACGGAGGAAGAACTATGAAAATTAGAAGTCAAAAAGGTATGGTTCTCATTGATACACAAGAGGAAGAACTATGAAAATTAGAAGTTAAAGGATTTGAAATCTAACAATTTTGAATTTCAAGAGCTAGATCATTTAATCTTAGAGACACTCCTCACAAGGACATATTGAATAATAAATGAGATTATATAAAGTAGAAATATCAAGTTAAAATATAAGCCAAACGTGTTCACTTACAAGCATTACATAAGAAGTTTGAAGTTCTCCATACGAATGCAGGAGAATCTATGAATAAGTACTTTGCTTGGACTTTTACCATAGTAATAAGATGAAATATGATGGTCAAGATAAAGGAGATGCTCCTATTATTGAAAAGATTTTGAGATTAATGACTCATAAGTTTAATTATGTTGTATGTTATATCGAGAGGACATGGGGATTAAGTGTATCTCTGTTCAATCATTTACCCAAAAAAGGCATAATCTGTGGAGAGGTATTGTTGGAC
>JAOQMM010000002.1:24088050-24100724 GCA_027563515.1 Erythroxylum platyclados | reverse complement strand
ATGGACCCCTTTGGTTTGATTATGTATAGATGTTATGTTTATGTTGTTTACTTTTGATACTAATGAGATTTGAAACAGATTTTGTGTACATATTTTAACTTAATGAATGAATATCGTGTGGTGAGTCTGTTTAGGATTGAGTATGTTGTGGACAGGAGAGTCCTGTGGCTTTGCTGAATTGTACTGGGCATATAGAAGTGTTTCCTTTGTTTGTTGCAGGTTTTCTATTTTTAGCTAGTCAAAATACAGCCGTTGTGCTGTCCGATTTTTTAAAAAAATGTGAATAAAACGTAGTGCAAATGATACTGGTAAGCCTTGCATAGTCGAGGTAAGGGTACCGTGTGTACTCTTAGCTCGGGTATGCGACGGTTGTCACGGGCTCGACACAGATCCGGGTCGTGACAATTATTTTTCCTAATTTTGCCCTTTATGAGGGTCTATAGTAGGCCTTGTTTTGTCTTATTTTGTTCTTTATGAAGGTCAAGAGTAGGACCTATTTTGATCTTCATGAGAGTGGGCCCTGGGTAGATGCTCTTCCTGCCTTTGTCCAAGGTCGGGCCTAACTATAGTTAAAAAAACATCAATTTATTTCTTAATTAAAAAGTTAAGAGCCTTTAATGTTTTTAAAGTTTCAAGATTTATGTTAGAAAAAGAAATAAATTTGCTTCTTAAAGGCTTACACATAGATCGAGGCAATAAATTAGAAGTTTATGTAATATAAATGGTATATGAAGATAACTGGCAACTACATACAAACCAAAACTTAATGGAGTCAGGGAACATAAAAATTGAACCATTATGTACTTAGGTTATATTATGCTTTCAAAAAAGAAAATTCCCAAACTTTATGTTGAATTAGTTAAGGATGATAATAGAATAGTTTAGGCTTGATCACATATGGCTTGAACTTGGCCTAATAAAATTTCCCTAGGCCCAGGCTAGCCCAAGCTTGAAAGCTCAATTATTTTCACTAAAAACACAAATAAGAGAAGGATTTCAATGGAGGTATATTAACCTTTTCACTGCATAGATATAACAATCTTTTTAACCATGAAACATAAGTGAAAGAAGAAAGTTTTTAATTCACATTTATACAAAAGTTAAAGATTATATAACTCTAAATGGTGAAAATACCCTAAGGTAATCAAACCAAATGAGTTATTTCCAAAGAATAAGGCCTTTGAAGACACTAAAAAATAAAGCTTCCAAAAATACCAATTGAGTGTAGGAACTTGTTCCAAGAATCTAAAAGAGAATATAAGCAATGATCTTAAAGAAAATACATACAATCTTGCTTCCAAGAAAAGAGAGATACTAGGATGTGTAAGTAGTAATAGATGAGGCAGCAAGCATTGGCGACCAGGGGGAGAGATAGATGCATGGAGACCGAGAAGTTAGAGGGAGACTAAAGAAAGTAAGGTGTGGTACATAAAAGAGAGGACCTTAATAACCCTAATCATATATTTCATTCATCAATACATAAAATGACATCATTTTATGATTATAAGAGGTTCATACGTTGAGTCAGGTTGGGTTATGAACCTTAAGTCCAATCTTAAATCTAGACCCGATGAAACTCGATCAACTCTAGTTGAGTCCATTTACCTTATATTAAGCTAGGTTGGGTCAGGTTAAGCGTAGGCTTTTTCTTCATGCCTAGAAGCAGTTAACTTGGTAATGTATATTTTGAATAAAAATCTAAAATTAACAATAAAAATAGGATTCCAAAATAAGCATGAAGTGGAGCCAGTTCTTTAGTTGATTATTTCAGAGCTTTTGGTTATATTTCTTATATCAATGTGCTTGAAAATATAAGAACCATGCTGGACGATAAGAGTTTGTAGTGTTTCCAATCAAAGGCTTATAATCTTTATCATCCAATTTCACTAAGGATAATAATCAATAGGGATGTAGCATTCGAAGAAAAAATAAAATTAAGAGTGGCATACGAAGTATGAAGAACCTATCTTTTGCGATATGGAATATGGATATAATGAGACGGAAGCAATTTAAGAAATGATAGAATTTGATCTTGATACTGAAGAATCATAAGAGATTTTTTCTAGTAATTCTTTGATTGAAGATGGTTCTTCTCATTTAAATAAATGGAGGAATATGAGATTGTCAGTTTGAATGGAAGACTATGAAACATGAGAAGGAATTTATAAAGATGATACAAATTATTTTTTCATATTTGCATCTACTGACTATGAAGATTTTATGAAGAGTGAGAAATGGACGAGAACCATAGACATTAAAATTGAAGCACTAGAAAAAATGGAACTTAGGCATTAATCGAATTACTTGAAGGAGGAAAAAGGTTTAAATAAAGTGGATTTATGAGACTAAATTTAATGAAAGTGGAGAAGTAAATAAGTATAAGGCTATGCTTCTAATATAGGGATATGTTGATTATTATAAGATAGATTACATATAAGTATTCACTTATATGGTGCGAATAAAGAAAGTTTGCTTAGTTGTGGTATTTACAGTTTAAAAAGAATGGCCTATCTTTTAGCTAGATTACATTTTCATATAGTGAATTAAATGAAAATGTTTTTGGAGAACAAACTTATGGTTATCTCTAAAAAGGAAATGAAGAAAATGATTTACAAGTTGAAGAAGGAACTTTTTATGCTTAAGTAAGCACCATATACTTGGCACAACTGAAAAGAAGCTTATTCCATGAAGGAAGGATTAAAGAATTATGACTATGAGCATACTTTGCTCATTAAGACGAGCAATATGTTAATTATAAGTTTATATGTTTATGATCTTCTTTTTATTTGAAATGATGAATTGATGTTTATAACGTTCACAAATTTAACAACCCATAAGTTTAACATGACTAGTCTTAGTAAGATGAGTGGACTTAGAGTCATGCAAAGATTATAAAAGATTTTTATCAATCAAAAGAAGTATGATTTGTAAGTGCTATAAAGGTTTATATTGGGTCAAAGTAATTTGGTATATAATCTAATTGTTCTTAAATTTAATCTTATTAAATATGAAGAGGGAGTTAAATGGGCAAGGCTTATTTTAAATAAATTGTGTGTAGTCTCATATACTTCACAGTTACTTGGCTAGATTTGTGTTTGTGTAAGTCTTATTAACATGTATATGGAGAATCCTATTGAGCTTCATTTTAAATTGGAAAAAAGGGTGTTCAATATTTAAAGGGAATAATTGAAGTTGGAATTTTCTATAAGAAGGGAGGAGATGATAAACTTATTTCTTAAATTGATAGTGATTATGTTGGAGATTTGGAAGATAAAAGAGGTATATTATGTTATGTTTTTTATACGAGTTATATCTTGGTCATAAAAAAAGACAACCAGTAGTGAGTTTATCAATCACAGAAGCTAAATTTATTTCCTGATCTATAATGCTTATGTTAAGCCACACTATTGAAAAAGGTGTTAAAAATGAATTGAAATCAATATGAGATAGTTTAAAAATGAATTGAAATCAATGTGAGATAGTTCTTATTTGTTCTTCTTATAACTTTGGAATCAAGCTATCAAAAATCTAGTAATGCATAATTGCATTAAACATATAGATGTATATCTTCATTTTCTTCAAGAGCTCATAAAGACTGGTATTATGAAATTGATTCATTATGCACATAAGAAAAATTGGTTAAAGTTGACAAAATCTCTCTAGTTGGATGTTCTCTTAAAGCTACATGACTTAATGAGAGTTTGCTCTAAAAATGATATAAACTAAATGTTTATATCATTAAATTTAAAGTAGGATTTTTTTAAAAAAAATTGAATTGAATTAATGGAATAAACCTAAAGGGGAATATAAGGCTTTAGCCTACCCATAATTACATTTTAGTTACAAAGGAACCTCATCTTGGCTACATCAAGGATAGGGGGAAACTAAAGTAACACTATTAGAGTTTATTAGCCTAATGACAAGATCAATCCTACTTCTATGTTATCAATTCTGACCTCCTTTTAAAATTTAAAATAGGAATTATTATGAATTAATCAAATAATTTACTTTTTTGTTACCAAAAGGTCATGAGTTCGAGTTACGAAAACAACCTTTTTGTAAAATTTAAAAGGAAGGCTGTATACAATTGATGACCATCCCCGACCCTGGCAAAATAGTGAGTTTTGTGCACTGGTGTTTGCCTCTTTTGCTCTTAATGAACTTTTTACGACATTATAAATTTACTAGATATGGATAATTTTTTTGGATTATAATAAAAATATGAATTTACCCAATTTTACAATACTAGCTAAAACTACCAAAAGTAGCAATAAAATGTTCGAACCTTATATTTATAACAAAAGTAACTTGTTCTTAAACTTGTAATTAATGGTGTTACTATGGCATGCAAATTAGCATAATTATTTAATAGATGACATATATTTGATAAGTAAGTAATAATTAAGTTAATTTTCTAAGAAAGAAATATTTGCAACCAAATAAGTTACTTATTCCTTTTACAACCATTATTTTGGCCTTAGGATACCTTACCCTGATAACCAAAAGAATTGCTTCTTCCTTTTATTAACCCTAATCATAATTGTAAAACCATAACCAACCTTTTTACCTAGTTTTCATCACCAATAGCAACAACTACGACCATCCGCTTCTACCTTCATCCTCCTCATTTACAACCACCACCAATTGCTTGCAACATATGACATCACTAGCTCAGCTTCTAATAACCATTGCTCACTAGTGGCATGTCCAATAATGACACTGTCTAGATTATCTGTGACTCCCATTAGGTTAGATACATCAAGCCTATAGAGCTATTTATTAAGAAAAGAATTACTTATATCTTCTTCTACATGCTTCCCGAGTTGGAGGTTCTCAAGTCGAGAAAGGTGGTATATTGCCAGGTTCTCTACTTCTTTCTTACCCTTGAAAAATCAAACAAATTGAGCTTGATGTTTATGCGAATGACTGTTGCTAACAATATTAAGATGACTCTTCCTAACACTGAAGTTGCTAAAGAATTTATGAAATTTGTGGAAGAGCATTCCCAAACTGCTGATAAGTCACTTGCGAGGACATTAATAGCTAAGTTGACCACTATGAAATTTGATGGTTCATTAAGCATGCATGAACATGTCATTGAAATGACAAATATATCAGCAAGAATAAAGACATTGGGAATGAATATTGATGAATTTTTCTTAGTACAATTCATTCTTAATTCTTTGCCTCCTAAGCAGTATGGGGTTCCAAATGAATTATAACACTATAAAAGATAAGTGGAATGTGAATGAGTTGGCTAATATGCTTGTTCAAGAGGAGACAAGGCTTAAGAATCAGGGGACCCATACCATTAATTTGGTAGGTCATCAAGGAGCTAGAAAAAAGCCCAAAAAGAATTATGGCAAAGGAAAAGGCAAGCAAGGACCACTTAAAGTTAATGAATCCTCTAGTCAAATTCATAACAAGGAACATAAAGGTGATAGATGCCATTTTTTACAAGAAACTTGGGCATCATCAGAAAGATTGTCTAAAACATAAAGGTTGGTTTAAAAAGAAAGGTATGCTTAGTGCTTTAGTATGTTTCGAATTTAATTTGGTTGAAGTTCCTTATAATACTTGGTGGATTGATTCTGGTTGTACCACTCATGTTTTGAATACCTTGTAGGGATTCCTTACAACCAAAACCATAAACCCAAATAAAAAGTTTGTTTTGATGGGGAACTGTGTCAAAGCTCCAGTTGAAGCCATAGGAACTTATCATTTAATTTTAGATACCAGACATCATTTAGATTTGTTATAGACGCTTTATGTACCTTCTGTTTCCCATAATTTGATTTCCTTATCTAAACTTGATTATGTTGGTTATACTTTCAAATTTGGGAATGGATGTTTCAGTTTATTTAAACACAATTGCTTTATAGGTTCTGGTATTCTTTATGATGGCCTATACAAGTTAAATATTGATAACCTTTTGTTGGAAACCTACTAACCTTGCATCATAATCTTGGTACTAAACGCGGTTTAATTAATGAAAGTTCAGCTTTCTTTTGGCACAAACGTTTAGGTCATATTTCCAAAGAAAGACTACCAAAATTGGTAAAGAATGGAATTTTACTAGATCTGGACTTTACTAATTTTGGTTTCTTGTGTGGATTGTATTAAGGGAAAGCTACAAGAAGCACACAGCTTCTTGAAATTATACATACTAATATATGTGGACCTTTTGATGTTCCATCTTTTAGTAGAGAAAAGTATTTCATCACATTTATTGATGACTTTTCACATTAAGGATATGTCTATTTATTGCATGAGAAGACTCAAGCAATAAATACGTTAGAGGTGTATGTTCATGAGGTGGTCAGGTAATTAGATAAAAAGGTGAAAATTTTCAGATATGACTGGGATGGTGAATTTTATGGCAAATATAATGAGTCGGGACAATGTCCAAGTCCATTTGCCAAATTTCTTGAAAAGCACGATCTATGTGCTCAATACATAATTCCAGGAACACCACAACAAAATGGTACAGCAGAAAGGCGTAATCGTACATTAATGAATATGGTTAGGAGTATGTTAAGTAATTCATCTTTACCTTTATCATTGTGGGTGCATGCATTAAGGTCCTCTGTTTACTAGTAAAATAAGGTTCCTAGTAAGGTTGTTCCAAAGACTCCTTTTGAACTGTGGACTGGAAGGAAACTTAGTCTAAGGCACCTACATATTTGGGGTTGCCTAGCGGAAGTAAGAATTTATAATCCACATGAAAAGAAATTGGATGCAAGAACAATTAGTAGATTTTTTATTGGTTATCTAGAAAAGTCTAAAGGGTATAGATTTTATTGTCCTAATCATACAACAAGAATTGTTGAAACTGGAAATGCTAGGTTCATTGAGAATGGTGAGACTAGTGGGAGTGTTGAAAGACCACATAATGTAGTTATTGAAGAAATAAAAGTTCAGGTTCCCTTACCAACTTCTTCAATACATGTTATTCCTACAGTTCTAGAACAGTTTGACAATTTACAGGAGCAACAAATAAATGATCAAACATTTCATGAAGAGCCTGTAGTTAATGAACCTATTAAACTATCAATTAATGTTCTAATTGTAGAACAACCACAAGAAATAACATTAAGAAGGTCTCAAAGACCTAGAATACCAGCTATTTCTAATGATTATGTGGTATATCTACAAGAGTCAGATTTTGACTTAGGAAATAAGGATGATCTAGCTTTGTTTTCACAAGCCGTTGAAAGTATTAATTCTACTAAATGAATTGATGATATGAAAGAAGAGTTGAATTCTATGGAGCAGAATGAAGTTTGGGATTTAGTCAAATTGCTTGAAGGTTGTAAGAGAGTCAGATGTAAGTGGGTTTTTAAGACCAAAAGTAACTCTTATGGCAATATTGAAAAACATAAAGCCAGACTTGTTGCCAAAGGTTGTACTCAGAAAGATGACATTGATTATAAGGAGACTTTTTCACCTGTTTCAAAGAAAGGCTACTTTAGAATTATTATGGCGCTGGTGGCTCATTATGATTTAGAGTTACATTAAATAGATGTGAAAATAGCCTTTTTTTAATGGTAATTTAAAGGTAGACGTGTGTATGGATCAACCTAAAGGCTTTTCAATTGAAGAAACGGAAGACATGGTGTGTAAACTTAAGAAATCGATATATGGACTTAAGCAAGCCTTTCGACAATGGTATCTTAAGTTTAATGATACTATTACCTCCTTTGGATTTAAAGAAAACATTGTTGATCGGTTTATATATCTAAAAATTAGTGGGAGTAAGTTCATATTTTTGGTACTTTATGTTGATGATGTCTTGTTAGCTACTAATAATCTTGGTTTGATGCACAACACTAAGGAATTTCTCTCTGAGAATTTTGAAATGAAAGATATGTGAGAAGCCAGTTCTATGATAGGAATTGAAATATTCCGTGACAGGTCACGAGAACTATTAGGCTTATCGCAGAAAGCTTATATTAATAAGGTTTCGGAGAGATTTGACATGAAAATTTGTTCTACAAGTGTAGTTTCAATTCAGAAGGAAGACAAGTTTAGTCTTAATCAATATCCAAAGAATGAATTGGAACATAAGCAAATGGAAAATATTCCTCATGAATCAATTGTTGGAAGCTTAATGTATGCTTAAACTTGTACCAGACTAGACATTAGGCCATCAGTATGCTATGCAGGTATCAAAGTAATCCTGGATTGGATCATTGGAAAGTTGCAAAGAAAGTTTTGAGATATCTACAAGGTACTTAAGATCATATGCTCACTTATAGGAGATTCAGTCATCTGGAAGTGATTGGATATTCAGATTTAGATTTTTCCGGTTGCATTGATACCAGAAAGTCCATTTTTGGCTACCTTTTCTTATTAGCTGGAGGGGCTATTTCTTGGAAAAGTGCGAAGCAATTTATCATTGTTGCGTCTACTATGGAAGCTGAATTTGTAGCATGTTTTAAAGCTACAATTCAAGGTTTATGGTTGCGGAACTTTATTTCGGGACTTGGAGTTGTCGACAGTATTGCTAGGCCGCTGAAAATTTATTGTGATAGTTTTGTAGTAGTCGTCTTTTCAAAGAACAACAAGTATTCTAAAGGTGCTAAACATAAGAAATTAAAATACTTGTCTGTTAAAGAAGAAGTTCAGAAACAAACAGTGTCAATTCAATATATTAGCACTAATTATATGATTGCAGATCCTTTGACGAAAGGATTGGCACCAAAAGTCCTTAAAGAACATGTTAAAAGAATGGGTATTATGAGATACCATTATTGAGATTTATGATATTTGTATTTTGACACTGTGAGCTCATTTATATTTATATTTATGTTAATCCTATTTTGTAGTATACATTTATGAATAAATTATGTTGATAGGATTTGTCTTTAACTAAGATATTATCATTGGACCATTAATGAGTTTCTTATTTATGGATCATATTGAATAAAGCGTTAATATTGTAGTACATGGAAGGAATTATGTCGTTTGTTAAGATGTGAAACCGCTACGACTCTTATTAGTATCTTTGTTTGATTGTGATTTATGATATAATAAACATTATATAATTTAGCAAAGTTTATGTGCATAATGTTTATTTATTATTATTTAATTAATAAGCCAAGTGGGAGAATGTAAAACCTATATATATTTAATATGTAGCTCATTAAATAATTATGGTTTTAATAATATTAAATGTTAAATTCTGATTGGTCAATGTTGATTAAGTAAGATAATGTTTATTAAGTAAGATAATGTTTTATTTTAAATTTACCTTTTGATGGGAACGGTTCAAAGATATCTTTATTTTATTTGAAACTGATCATCTTTCTCTGCCACACACCTCTGTTTTTTTTTTCACCATTAGAAAGCAGGATTATTGAGGGAAAAGAGAAGAGAAATCAAGTTTCTCTATATCCAAGCATTTAGAAGGATTTTTCTCAGTTTACGATTCAACAAAAGTCATGGATATAGGTATGTACTTCATATTTTATATTTTGATGTAAAACATAGAATTTTAAGATCTGGATTAAAGAATTATTGTGATTATGTTTATACAATAAATTATGCTTATAAAATTGACCCATTAATCCAAGTAAATTGAAGGGAAGTAACATGGAGTTAACTTGATTCTACTTGATTAAGTAGTTGTTATAGTTAAGATTTGTGATAATGAAATTGGTAATATTGGTAATTAGTAATATGATATCTTATATGGTCATTTTGATTGTTGGATCTTTGATGTTTGGTTGTTAGATTGGCGTAGGAAATTAACACAGAGAACAACATCGAAAAAAAAAAGGTTGTATAGAGGATGGATTCAAGTAAGCTCCAATACCATGAAAAAAATATGATACTAAAGCAATGTTGTATTGTATTGTTGCGTGTTTTATATGATCATTTACACCACTATTTATACATGTAAACTGATGCTAAAATGAAGGAATTTGAGCTTATCATATATGTGAAGATTACAACAAGGTGATAAGGCTAAGAACGAATTAATTAGTTGAAGTCTCTGTTAACACTATTTTGGTAACTTTACATTGTTACAAGAAAGGGGGAAATTAGAGAAAACCAAACAAAACATTTGCGGGGCCGACACAGCAACATCTGTGGTGTAAGTCAAGAACTATTGTTTGCTCTTTTCCAAAAAAAAAAAAAAAACCTGTTGTTTGCAATTTTACCATTCACATTGTGCCCAACATAAGGAAAATATGGGCTTTCGTAATACTTACTGTTGAAGGCCTTAGAAATTCTCAGATGCCTTGAGGTTTGGAGGTAGATCCATAAGCTGATGCTCTCTCAACCCCTAAGCTTCCCATGTCAGAACATTGTGAATGAGTTGTTTAGTATACCAAATTATTACTTAGCAAAATTGTGCCAAGTTAACAAAACTCATGTTCTGATACTTTTTTTTTTACTTAAAATATGAACGTATAAAGAAGTTATAAGAGCTTTAAGTGTTAAATGCTATTGGTTCGAACCCTAATTTATTAAGAATTCACCAAGTATGTGAAGCATCTAAATTACACAATAAAAGATAAATAATTTATATTTAAAATTTATTTCATTCTCTTAAATCAAAGTATTGAAAATTTGTTCAGTAAAGTGGTTTATCGGAACAGGAGATTATGAAGTATTATCAATGAAGTAAAGCATCTGAGTTACATAAGAATAGACAATCCTTTTTGCTTTCAACTTTATTCCATCCTCTTAAATCAAAATATTGAAATGCTCAGGATTCATTCAGAGCACTTTAGTAATCTGTATCCAGCAAAGGCAATTGACCGAGTATCAAATGGGAAAAGAAAAAAGGAAAAAAGAGCATCAATCTTTTCACTACACGAATCACAAAAGTGGCTGTAAATCCTCAGGGCCACCATTCGGTACACGGACGTTAAGCAATTGGACACTTGTCCGTGCCCAAATTACAAGCACTATGAAGCCGACATTTGAGTCTTTCCATCTATCGATATTGGGAGAGCAAAACTGGTCCTGCATGGACCATAATGTGGTACTCTTTCCCTATTAGCTCGAGTGCCCATCGACCAACTTTGGTCCCTATCATTCAAATAATTGGTTACTTTGGTCGGATCATTGCTTGTTTGTCGTGCAATTTCCGTCGGCAGGATGCCATTTAAAGATTCAGTTCACTATTAATCACTATTTCAATCACTTAAACAAACTCTGATTTGCACATACTATTATTAATCACTATTAATTATTTAAGCTAACTTATCCTTAGATCAATCATCATTAATCACCCAAGTCAATTTTTTTCATTTAACATGTGTTAATGAAGGTTGAGCTTTACTAGTTGCTCCTTTATGATCATAAGGTCACAGGTTTAAGTCATAAAAATAGCTTCTATGTAAAAATACAAAAATAAAGTTGCGTACATTATGACCCTCCTCAGATCTCCGCAAAGCGGAAAACCTTGCACATTGATTATGTTGACTTTTTGAACATGTGTTAATGATTTATCTAAAATATATAATTGACATATGACTATATATTCTCATAATTTTATTTAATACACATAATAAAAATAGAAATAGCAGCAAAATAAATATATCTGTTATAAAAAATTCTTGGCATGCAAGAAAAAAATCATGGCACATGGTTTTACAACGAGTGATCGAGTCTTCAAAGGAATTCAATGAACTTAGAAAAGCCGAAAGAGATTGGAAGGGACAACAAATTTCAAAGATGAGAATGAGAACGACTCCCAATTGGAGAACAAGTATTGTCAGTTGAGTTTGACTATGAAGAGTCCAAATCATGGAATGATACGGAGAAACCTAATTCTATAAACACCAAATAAGTCAATCTCTTCCAAAATTTAAATCAGCTTTCTGATGTAATTAAAATTAAACAACCTAAGGAGACCAAGAACAACGTATCACCGTCCATGCAGTGTTCTTTCCCTCTGGTAAGTACCTACCACATATAGAAAGAAGGGAGATATAATTATTCCCAGGGGGTTTAAGTTTAACCAATGGAAACATGGAAAAATGGGATGAACCATTTCCTCTTTTCATTTATCATTTTTGTGGTATGTGATGGCTAAAAAGCTTAGTTTAGGAACATTCTTTTCCTATGATTTGATGTGCTCCGGCTGGTGATTGATGTTGGTAATTGAAATTGACCCTTGTTCTACAAGGGTTCGGAGTATTTTGACGCAATTTTAAGGTTTCTAAAAGTTAGATGAAGACTTTTGACGTTGCGTGAGGCAAAAGGAATTGTGAAAAGCGGCTTTTGAGAGTTGGCTTTTGGACAAACCAGGATGGCCTCTAATTCTCTTTGTTTCTTAGCTCATTATCGCTAAAGTATCTTTAGACTAAAAAGGAAACTTCGATTACAATATTGTTACTGATATCGCCTCTAATTCTCTTTGTTTCTTAGCTTATTCTTGTAAACGTATCTTTAGAGTAAAATGGAAACTTCGATTACAATGCTACTGTTAGATTTGATTAAGAAAATAATTTATCCCCACCTATTCAACTTTCTAGGTCTGCTCCTAGCTAGTTCTAACTCCTATTGTCCCACGTACGGTTTTGACATAAAATTCTAACACAAGAAGTGTTAAAAAACATCAAACCTACAACAACGCGGCAAGAAGATGAGATCAAATAGGAGCTTCACAAGTCTCACAAAATATACAACTCAATCATTCAAAGAACTGTTGCTAA
>JAOQMM010000002.1:24031901-24047538 GCA_027563515.1 Erythroxylum platyclados | reverse complement strand
AGTATTGCGCGCGTCCGTCCTGATAAGGAAAAAAAAAACAAATGAATCCTTCCCCTCTTCATCTTTCAAACAAAAAGATGATCCTTGCCAACGAGAAGCAAAACTCTATAAGTCAAGATGTCAGAGATATATGGTTAATTTGAAGCTTTTTGTATCTTTTGTAAATTCAGTATAGTTTAGAAACTCTCGATTGTAAATATTCGATCCTTCTTAGGATCGTCGTCTAGCTTTTTCTCTTGTTTAATACATAACTTCTTTTAACTTCCAAAAAAAAAAGATGATGCATATTGTTAAATCCTTTATAATCTCCTAAAAGTGAAAACAGATAGAATTGAAGATTGTACAATTGTGATACTATATGTATATTCATCAAAAGAATGTAGTTATAAAAGAAAATCATCTAACAAATGATATATCTCAAAAAGGAGTTCATTCACAAAATAATATATAATCTAATAGGCACTAAAATAAGCTTATAATATAATATACTAGAAAAAGTACAAATATTTAAACCATGAAATCATCAACGTATGACCTATAAACAATTTGATTATTTTTTATATAAGTACATGTACATATTTTCGAAGTTAGAAAGGCTAAATGCAAATCAAAACTAAGTTTATCAATTGAAACCAATCCACCTTGATAAACATAATGATATATGACATGTAATCCACCTCCCAATAAGATCATTTAGTAAAAGTGTAATAGTGGCATTACAATTTAAGTAGACAAGTTATAGTTTTCCTGACTAGATTTACAAATTTCACCTCTATTTTTTACTAAAAGGAAGAGGGTGACCTGTAAAAGCCTACTAAAGTCTACATGTTTCCTTAGAAACTATAATTCCCATATCTTAGACATTATAGCTAACATCTATTAACTCAAGAAAAGTTTAATACAACTAAATATGCAACTTACTAAAGGATAATTTGTTAATGGTCACATTCATTTATAAGAATTATTAACTTTTAATTTAATGAACCTAAATAATATATGTAAGTTTTGTAAACTAACGAATAGAAGAGATAGATTTTGAATTTTGAAGCATATTTAAGTTAAGCATAAACCTTTTATTGTTAATCTTTAATAGTAGGTATTTTCCTATAGAAGAAGACATAAAATGAGAGCCTAACTAGATTAATAATTTGAATGTTTTACTATTTTATGATAGTTTTTCATTAGAGATAATATAATATTCACTACTCCCTTTGAAAATCATAAAAGTAGACAAGAACTTGCAATTAACTCCACTAATTAATTTTATAGAAAATGAGGATTCACATATGCCTAATAGAGTTCCCATAAGACATACCAAAAACATAGAGCAGTAAAAAGGAAGAAAAACACTAAAAATCAAAGAGATATCTAAACTTATAATTAAATATAAAAATAAGAGGGAATAAGTAAGGAAAAGCTTTCAAAAAATCCTATAATAACACTTAATGCTATGGTAAGCAGTTAAGAGGTGATTGGTCAAGAGAGGTGATGCATAGGAGTTAGGGGGTTACAACATTCAATATAGAAAATGAGTTTTAAGTTTAGAGTATTGATGACATTATTTTGCTACTTTAGCAAAAAAAAAATTATTTTTTAAGTAATATATCTATCAACCTTCAGGTCAGCCTAGTCCTTGAAGCCTGAGATCAACCTAAAGTTCATTTTCTTTTTTAAAAAACGAGCCTAATGTTAACTCAAAACTTGGTCAACTTAGGCTGAATTCACTAACTTTGAGTTAGGCTAGGCCAATTCTTTCCATCTTTATCAATAACACTTCAATAAGCATATGCACTTACTAGAAAGTAGGAAGTTGTAATGGCGACTAACTCAATCTCACAATAAATCGAAAGAATATTAGGTTACCCATAATGTTGGATCTATAGGAAGTGGTTTACCCATCATGGGATCACCTCAAGGATCCATAATAACAAGCTCAACCAATTGGATGGAATATTGTCAACTCTAGGTAGTTATCTTAATAGAGTAGGTTACACCAAAACTAACAGAACACCCAAGTCTATTAACAATAGGGAGTTTGATGGAAAAGAGTTAATGATCTCTATTTCTGGTGTGAAGAAAACACTATGCCATAAGTGCGAGAAAAGGCAGCCTCATTTGTACATGGTATAAGGAAAGGAAGATTCTATGGTGGAGGAAGATGAATTAATAGGTAAGGAAGGTATAGAAAAACCTATACCAAATGTTTCTTTGCAGAATATAATGAGAATTAGAGGTGGATGCAAATTTAAACAGAAGCAAATTAATAGAATTCATCAAAAGAAACTAATTCACATATTGATTGATAATGGGAATACTTATAATTTTGATGATATGTTTGTGATAAACTAAAAAGATTAAATGTGGCATACGAGAGGTAGATCCCTTCTAAATAACTATAGGAGGAAGTTTAAAATTAAATTGCTATCAATACTTTATAAATTTCACTTGGTTTACAAAAGGAGTGGAATTAACTACCAAGGCTCTAGTAATAGCATTAGGAGGTTGTGATATGGTTCTTAGAATGCAATGGCTTGATGATCTCATTAGTGTATTATCCAATTTTCAAAAGAGGACTATGAATTCCAGTTGATAAAATCAGTTGGTCACACTCATTAAGGATCCAATTTAATCTAAAAAAAAGGCTTCAACAAGTTGATCAAACACTCAAAAAAGGCTAACTTTATATGTTTCAATTAACATACACTATTGAGTGCAAAATATAACAAGTTAATATGATGGAGGATAAAATTGGAACTTTTGAGAAGATTAATGGATTTCTTATAAAGTTTACTACTTTTTTCTAGAATCCTAACCAAATACCATCCAATAGGAATCAAGATCATAGGATTCACCTAAAAGAGAAGTGGAGACAATAACCGTTACACCTTATAGCTATTGTAGTTTACAAACACATGTAATTAAAGGTTAAATCTAAAAATTGATGAAGTAAGAGTTCATCCATCATAGTATTATTCCATATGCCTCACCATTAGTTCTAGTTAAGAAAAAATATAATTCATGAATGATGTGAATAGATAGCTAAGAATTGGACAAATATATTATTACAGACATGTTCCTGAATCCACTCATTGAAGAGCTTTTGGTACTCTAAGTTGGGCTTTAATTTAGGGTATCATTAAATTAGAATGCATCTACAAGATGGACCTAAGATAATTTTCAAGATATATAAAGACCATTATGATTTTTTAGTTATTCCCTTAACTAATGTTCCCTTAACCTTCTAAAGCCAAATAAATGAAATCTTCAAACCTTTTTTAAGGTGATCCATTCTAGTATGATTGAATGATATCTTGATTTTCAGTAGCTCATTCTAGCAACATTTGGAATATATCAATAGAATAATAGGGTAAGTAAAATCAATCCTCTGTAATGGGAAGCACGTGTATCTTTGGAGAAAGACAAGTATGTTACCGTTGTTACTCCATTTCTAAAAAGGGAGTGGGACATATTCTAAAAAGTTGAAAACCATATAAGATTGTCATAAAAAAAACACTAAAGGAGTTGAGGGATTTTTTAGGAATTATTGGTTACTACCATAGGTTCATCAAACACTATAAAGCAATGGCCAAGCCACTAATATAGTTTTTAAAGAAATAAAACATTACTAATTAGATCTAGAGCGAAAGGGAAAGGGAGCAACAAGCATTTTCCAATCTAAAAAGAGCTAGGATGTCTACAATGAAGTTGATGCTAGTGGGGATAGGAATTAAGGAATTCTTCAATAGGATAATCACTTTATAATAAAAAGGTGTTAATAACTAGACATATGAAGTTATCTACTTATGATAAGGAATTCTTAACTATAATTAAGGCTATCAATTGCATCACTATCAAACTAGGAGGCCATTTATCTATTAGATGAAAGAGTAACAACTTCATGCCATCCAATATGGTTGCCTAAGCTTCCAGGATATGACTTTAAGGTGCATTATAAAAGTGCCAAGGAAAATGCTACAATAGATTCTTCATCAAGGTTAACCAAAACTGAGCTATTACTGATCTATTACCTTCTCATATACACACCACCTTCTAAAAGGAGATTAAACAAAGTTGAAAACAAGATTCTTTAACTTAGTATATCATCAATGAGGACACTTTAGAAAATTATCCACCATAAAGAGGTTATAGAACATGTTTTATTAGAAAGGGCTAACTAAAGACACCAGGAACTTCATCAAACAATGTTACTGTGTTAAAGGAATAAACATGATTCCTCATCCTATCTAGGGCTCCTATAACCATTGCCCATACTTGATGGATTATGGAAAGAAATCAACATAGATTTCATCTAGGGACTAATACTATGAAGAGGAGTAGCCTAAAAGTCCATTAACTACATTCTCAAGCTTCTATGCTTGAGGAAAAAGTGAGTGATAGAGACACTTTGTTCCTAAGTTCATTTAGTAGGAGACCCCTAAATCATCGGGAGTCAGTATAAAATTCTCCGCAGCATACCATACCTAATATCATAGCAATTAAAGGCCATCAATAAGATATATAAGACTTATTTGACATACTTATGTTGTGATTCATCAAATAGGCTAAGTTAACACAACTTACCATACATCTATTAACTTAAAACCATTTGAAATTTGTATGGATATTCACCATTAATACATGTACCTTATTTTATGGGTGATTAAAAAATCTTAGTTATTGAGATGTAAAGGAGAGAGAAATAGTATTTGTACTAGCAAAATTACATATATAAGAAGATCAACATTATAATGAAGTAATAAGTGGACAAAAGAAGATCTAATAGAGAATTCCAAGTTAGAGGATGTGTATTTTACAACCTCACAAGCATCATTCATTGTAAAGAAGAACTAATCATAAGCTTGCACCACTATATTATTGCCCTATGAAATTATTGAGAAAATAGACAAGATGGCATATAGGCTGAGATTACTATTAGAATTTCCATATACCCCATATTCTATGTTTCCTAGCTTAAAAAATGTGTTTCTAGTCAAACACCAATATTATTTGGCCTTATAGCAAAACTCATTTTAATATATCACACCCTGATGACCATTTTAGATAGAAGGGTGATTAAGTGATATAAAAAACTAGTAAGCTAACTTTTCGTTCAATTCATAAATGGAATGACGGAGAACGCAATATAGGAGTACCTCATTAAGCTATAAAGGAGGTTTACTTCTAGAAAAGGTTATTGAAGGAGAGTTAATTATTATAGATAAATAAACAACATCATTTGCAAAAACCTCCAAGTCAAGGAAAACTGGAGCTAGAAAATGACAACATTATGAAAGGCTTACTTAATCAAACACATCACCTGATTCTAAGTATATTAATAATAAACTTCATATTTGTATTTCATTTATTAGTCCTTTCTATTTTCAGTTATATGTATCCATTTTGTAATGACTTTTTTCTGAGGCAATAACATAATCATGTTTTTCTTTTTATCTTCTACCTCCTTTTCTTTCTTTTTATTAGAAAATTTAAAAATTTTCCATTAAAATGGGAGCCAAATGAGAAATACAAATATGTCTTATTGTACTACTTATCATTGCTTAGAATTTAGAAATATATTAACATTACAAACAGTGGGTAAGATAGCATTATGCTACACATGTGGAAAGATCCTTAAGTGACACTTGCTTAACATGCAAAGCTAGCCTCCCCTTTTGTGCATACAATCAGATGATGTGTTTCTTGTCTTAACTTCACCCAACCATTCCATGGGGTGCATTTAAAGAAAGGATCATAACAAAAGCTTGACTCTTGTATATGCATGCTTTATGCTATATGCTTCCTATTATTAGTATGTAG
Organism: Erythroxylum platyclados; assembly: GCA_027563515.1. Classification (NCBI taxonomy): domain Eukaryota; kingdom Viridiplantae; phylum Streptophyta; class Magnoliopsida; order Malpighiales; family Erythroxylaceae; genus Erythroxylum; species Erythroxylum platyclados. The sequence continues at coordinate 24,041,721 of JAOQMM010000002.1, read as the reverse complement.
TGAGTGTAATACCTATATCTTTTTTGTACATGATATTTATTCTTTATACAATATAGATTGTTTTATGCTTCCTTCCACACTTGACCATCAATGTATGAATCCTACAAGAGTCAATGACGTAGCCCGTCGTAACACTACTCAAAATAATTAGACCTTCAATTATAGCAGTGGTGAGTCAAGGTTGTTTCCACAGAGAGAGTGTGTAAAGCTTTTAAAATGAAAACAATTAGTGTTTGGGTTATGGGGGGTTTGGTTTGGTTTTCAAATAAGAAATTAAAATGAAACTAAATTAATGAAAACAAATTAAAGAAAACATTCTAAAAATGATGAAAGTGATGAATTCATTAGGGACTCGGTCATTGGTTTAACCTTGGCCTACACAAAATTAAACATATTTAATTGAATTATTGTTCTTATACCTCTCCTAGGAACTATTAATTGTAAGTTAACAATAAGTTCTGTTAACCTCGGTTTTCCTTAGGTCTTGTTTAATTAAGAAGAGTTTGTTAATTAAACCTAGCTATCGAACAACTTAGAATGAGCTCTCTAGATTTAATTAGACAACCGCATTACGATTTAGGAAAACAAATTAATTAAGGCAACAACCACACAAGCTCAGGTCATTTAACCTATTTTATGTTATCCCTAATGATTAAAAACCATTAGTTTCCACAAATTAATCTCAACATAACAATTACAGATTATATTAAAGATTCTAGCAATGAGTTCTTCCATAAAAATAATTAAATAGAGCATTCAATCATTTTATGTAACACCTAAACATTTAACATAGGATAACATAGTCAATCCCTAAGAGAAAGAAAAACAAACAATGAGAGAAATGCTTAACCAGGTTCTTCAACGTCGATATCACCCTAAGAGTGGACAACGTTGACATTCATTGTTGTTCAAGCTTCAAATGCTTTTTAATTTTATAGATGAAGGCATTGATTTAAGGAAAAATCATTTTAAGGAGAGAGAAAATGATGAGAATTAAGAATCAACTTAAGCTACACAGGTTTCTACTTAAGTGAGGCATAAGGGGGGGGGGGGCTTAGAAAACTTATGAACGACTCAAGTAAAGTATGAAAAGAAGTTATAGGTCAATTAAAGGACATTAGATAACTATTGATGTAGAGTAGAGCAAAGAAAGTCAAATAAATTATTAATAGTTTTAAGGTTGGTATTTATTTAAGGGATAAAAATGTGCTACCTTAAAAAACTAAATTCAAACCTATAATGTTGATCCTGTGAAGGAAAAAAATATGGGAAGGAGGTTATAGAATATAAATGGCACCGAACATATAAGTAAACCAACATTAGTCTTTTACAAGGTTTATAAATGGAGAAGCAGAAGTAAACTAATGTCAGAGTTCAACTTGTAAATGGTGGAAGACTTATCCAAAAACTCTAGAATAAAACTAGTGTTATTGTGTCCCAAGATAAATGTCAAACACATGTTTCAATTAGTTAGAGTTTTGTTATTTTAAGTAATTATTTCCTTTTTGAACGCTAGTTTTAGGTTTTTATGCCTATAAAAGGTTTTCTTAGGATTGTAATAGACATATTATCATATTATTGATTATTCAAAACCTTGTTGGAGAAATTGTCTTCAATTCTTTAGAGAAACTCTTGCTTTAGGTTCTTTTAAAACTTATGATCTTATCTAACTTGCTAATGGCAATCCTAAGAACTTTCACTCCCAATCATTTCTTTTTGTGGTGTACGTCGGTTTATATGTTTATTATTGTGTTTTTGTAAGGATTGCATTAGAATTAATGGTCTTGTTATCGAATCTTATTAGTCCTACATGTAAGGATTGCATTAGAATTAATGGTCCAACATGGATCTATTGATTGTTTTTTAAAAGAAAAGAAGCTCAACACTTCTTATATAAACTAAAAATAGATAAGTCAGGAAGTATATGTTTCATAAGAACCTAATACTTTTTATAAACTAGTTTTAAATAGTGTATATATACATAAGGTGTCGTGGAAAAGAAAAGAAGAATCTAAGACATCCATACTAAGTTTCCTGATAAGAGATAACAGTCATTTATACTATTTTATATTTTCTTAAATTATTATTTTATTAATTGAGATTTATGATTTTTCTTCTTAAATTATTAAAAAATTATAAAATAACTCTTTTTATATTTTAAAATGAAATAATGTTACTATATCATATCAAAACTAAAACCAAGATTAATTTTGATATGGTATTCCCAACTTTGATCCTAATTATGCCTGTAAGCAATATTACATCTTTATCTCTCTTTTTATGATTTACTTTTTATTTTTCTTTTCTCTTTCTATTTTCTCAGCACTTGTTTACTATGAATTCTTCTAATTCATTCTTAAGAACCTATTTTCTTGATTTTCCTATAAAAGAAACTATTTCCTAATAGGGATTTATTGATTGTCTCTTAAAAGAAAAGAAATTAAGTATTTTCCTATATAGCTTCTTAGAGAGAGAAGCTCTTGCTTCTCTTTTTTCCTTCTTTATGAGTAGCATCTTGTTCCACATGCAACTTTCCCTTAGATAGAGTTTGCTCCTGTTTTATTTTGCCACTTTCTTTCCTCTTCTCCACAGGTTATACTCGATTATTCTAGCCTTCTTCTTCTTTTGTGTTTAATTCATCACTTCCTACCCCTAACTTCTAGTCTTTTCCACCACCTTATTTAGCTTCCTTTACTACATTTTTATCCTAACCTCACTATCTTTTCTATGCTCTCGTACATTTCTTCTTCGTCTTCAGCACTTTGGTCATCCTTTCCTCCCTTATTCTTTCTTGGTCTCTCGTTTCCTTTTGCGATAAAAATTTTTAAACTTTCCTGTCTTCCTACCTTTTTCAACTTTTAGCAAGATGTTAAACTCTGTGCCTCTATCTATTAAGGCCTTTCCTTTGTTAATTCCTTTCCCTACCTTGCTTATCCCTCCTAACTTAGCAATAGTACCACTGGCAATTCTCAACCACCTATTTTTAATCATTAAAATTTTGGTTCCTACTTCAAGCCTCCTACCAAAAGATCTTGGCTTTAATTTTTGACTCTTCTCCTTCTCTAAAGTTACATTGTTGTCCTTCACAGATTTTGTAAGGAAATTAATTGTGGCACCCTTTATTCACATTTTGAAGGAAGGAGCTTCCAAATGGGATGGTGACTCTTCTTGGCTTTTTCCTTGGCAAGTGACCACCTTTCCCCATTATGAGCATTAGGCTCAGCATCATTGGAAACAACACAGATTAATGCAAATTTTAGTAAATGAAAAAAAAACCTTTTCCTTTTTTTAGTTTGACTTAACTGTTCAAGTTTAAAAAATCATTAAAGCAAATCCTTAGCACTTCAACTATAAACCTCTATTCATATAAAAATGGAAGCATGGAATATAATTGCGTAATATCAAGCAAAAACTAGTCCCTCTGTATATATCAATATAGTGGATGATAGCAATAAAGAAGATGGAAATGAGGAGATTGCTAATGAGAAGGATAATTAGGCAATAGATGATATGATTGATGCAGGTATAAGGGAACCTTCTTCCTTAACTCAAAAGGTGGAAGTCTTCCTAACCAAGATAAAATTTGCTTAGTTTTAAAACATAAATTCTTACCTTAGAAGTTTAAATGAAATAGAGTAAGATCCCTATCAACTCTTAAGTAGATACAAAATATACTAAGCCTCAAATTGATGAAGGGTTCAACATTAAAAACTTGGATACAGCTTACTTGACTGCATTAGCTCAATCATAAAAAAAAAACAGAAGTCTCAAAACCAATTTTGGGTTCTAATTCCCCTCAATTTGGTAAAATGCTTTCTAAACGTTCATTAAGTAATGAATTTAAGGGTTTCACTAAAAGGAAATCCAATAGGAAGAAGAAGGGTTCCTTATTAACCACCTCATAATGTCTTTACTCTCTTGGAATATTAGAGGACTTAATAACCCAAAAAATAGCAATTTTTGTTCATTAATTACATGTTATTAAAACTTGTGTTATTGGTCTTATCAAAATAAAGCTTAAGGAGAATAAATGCAAGAATCTAAGTGTTTTGAGAAAATTCTAGCCTATTATCACTAATCACTAATGTCATTACAATGGTAGATTAGTAGTTGTATGTAATCTTGATAGATTAGGGGTACTTCATTCAGTCATTACAAATAGCTAATACACTTATTTGTTAAGATGAAGCATGATAATATCAAGTCTTAGGTTATATATGTCTATACTTTTAACCATGTTTTTTAGAGAATTACCTTATGGAGCAAGTTAAAGGAAATTGGATCAATTGTAAACTTAGATTATACTTGTAGATTTGAATAGTATGCTTCACTCCTCAAAATTAGAAGGAAATGTAAGCCTTAGGATCTATTTAGAGGATTTTTATGATCATGCTAACTATATTCATCTAATAGACTTAAAAATAGAGGGACACTTTTGTGCTTGGAGTAATAAATAGAACCAAAGTTGTTTCTTTAGGAAGAAGATAGACAGGGCATTATTTAATGCTCTATAGATCACAGTTTTTCCTAAGAGTGAAGCTTTATTCTATAATGCATTTTCCTCTTACCACACTTTAGTATTGGTTCATAATATCTTTAACTCTTAGGAAAGGAATCATCCTTTCAAGTTTAACAATTATTTGGAAAATTTAGAGTAGTTTGAAGAAGAAATATCTAAAAGGCCTAGCGTTAAACTTCACAAGGAATAAGTTTTACACTTATATAAGGAAACTTTACCAGGTCAAGGAAGAACTTAGGGTGTTGTTGAAGTCTTCCATTACTAGCTAGGGGGAATTAATGTTGGATTGGATCTCCCTCAACCCTTTCCATAAGTCATTTCTCTAGAAAGCATGGTTAGAAGAATAAATAATATAGACATTGGTAGTGATATTATTAAATATATGGAGCTCTAGGTGGATAAGTTGGTTGGAAATTATGGAGCTTACAATCCTTAGTGACTATTGATCTTATGCCATAATGATTCATAGTGATGGACAGAGTGATAACTGATGATGGTCCAATTGTACTTTAAAAAGTCCAAAGCTTTAAGATTTTGCAATCCTAACCTAGTTTCCAAAAAGCCTATTATAGATGGCTTAATTATACTGATATGATTTCTTAATAGTAGTTGTTTGTGATGGCTATTAATCCCCCTAATATTTCAACATAAAAAGTTCATTTATTGGTTATTTGGAGTTGAGGCTTCTTATTATCCTATTAGACTTCCTCCTTACAATAGGAAAAAAGTCATTTGGGGATGCTTGCTCCTTAATTGTACTGGAAGTAAGACACTGAGTTATTACTTGATTAACTTTTATATCATTTTGTATATGACACTAACTAGGTAAGACTTGATGGGGGGTGGAGGTTTGATGCAACATTGTATTTATAGGGGTAGAGGTATATTATAGGGGTAGAGGTATATTATCATTTTGTTATCTTTCCCCCATCCATATTATGCTCCTTTTCTCTACTATCCTCCTTCTCTTTGTCATTTTTAGCGTCATTTAGATTTTTGATAATTATGAGTTCCAAATAACTACCTATTTTGAATACTTTTCCTGTGGGTCTCTATTTTAACCCTTTGAGTGATCAATAGTGTCTCCATTAATAGGTGATTTGAATGGAGTCTTCATATATGTGGCCCCATTCATTCAATCTCATAATTAGGATGAAATTAAGGACTATGTAACTTTTATTAGGACACAAATCCCAGCATAGTTGATTCTCCTGAGTAATTGTTAGCTCTTCCATTCCTATTGATTTTTCGATGAAACTAGAAATATAGCTTAGACCCTCAATGGTCTGATATTTAAAAGCAATGATATGTAGATTGATCCGTAGTGGTATTCTTTTATTTTTAATATCTTGAGATAGTACTCTTGACTGCCATTTATAAAGGAAAATCAATTTGTTGTTATAGTACAATAGACTAAAATTTAATACTCTTTATGCCTCCAATTCAGAGGTAAACTTGAAAATAAAGTTGTCTTTATTAAAAATAAGAGCATTCACTAATCCAAACATTTTCCATATTTTATAAGTTTGGACATGATTTGGGGGGAGAGGGATGAGGAGTGAAGTCTTGTATTTTATCTATGAAGATTTTGACCAAGGAAGACTTCCATTTGGCCATGATATCCTGAAGGATTTATCGATGGAGCAATAACCATCTGTCCATCCTTGCTTTCAAGTGGGAAAAAATTGGAGTGAGTTAGAGCTTTGAGAGTCATTTAGGACCAAATTCTAGGTTTTCTTTGTTGTTCTAGTATTTTAGGCAGTAGACACTTCTTGTCCATCAAAGGCATGTGAATCTATGTTTTGTGTGTTGGAGGATAGGGTATTTATAGTAGGAAGAGCAGGTCTTTATGGATCTAGTGGATAAGCCTATGGAAATTAGTGGAGGAAAAGAGTCCAAGGTTTTTTTTTTAGGGCTATAGTGGGGATTTGAATCATTTTGCCTAGAATAGAAGTAATAGATCTAGATGGTAGTAGGGTTTTCTTACTATTACTAAAGAAAAGAGGTGAAATGAACAAAAAGCAAGGCTTAAAAGGTAGTGGAATTAAGAATAAAAGAGTAACAACAAATAAGTGGACGACTAGAAAGCATTGAATGAGAAGAGTTCCGGGTGGAGAGCATTGCATACCATGTAAAGACTATCGACTACAAAATAGAGAAGCAAAAGCTTCTCTCTCTCTTAAGAGCTGTTTTTTTAATTATGTTCATTCATTATTAAAATTATTTAGCTTAACACATTTTTAAATCTTGTATTATCTTCTTTAAGAAAATTAACCTTTATTTCTTTCAAAACCTTTACATCTCGATAATAATTTCTTTCTTTCTTTTAGTAAAATCTCTAAATTTTCTATCAATTCATTATAAATGAACTTATCACCTATGTTAAGAAGAGAATTTAGGTTAAATATTTTCATTCGTTACAAATTACATGTTCGCCTTTCATTCTTTACAATTACATGTTCGCTATCTCATATATAAATATTTTTTTTCCTAATCACTTGTGTTAGAGGGATTGAGATTTTACATATCCAAATTTTTGACATCCATAAAAAATGATATTATTCTTTTTATTTAATTCATTTTTACCTTCATTTACAGAATTCCTCGTCCTTTAATTTTTTTTACTTCAAGAATTATTTGAAATTTTGAAAGAAGAGGGTGATGTTATCGCTATTACTGTACACAAAATGCTTTTCACCTCACCTTTATTATCATCCTTGAAATTTTAAAAAATGCATGATATTTTTTTCTCTTGTTAGAGGCCTCTTTCTTTCCTATTTCTATTCGAACAATTTTTTTCAAGTAGTAAGTTGTTCAATGCTTCTATTATTTTAATATGTCACTTATGATTCTACTTTAGAGCATGAGGGTATCTAACAAAATGATTAAAATTTTAAAATGAAGATCTCTTTAAAATATTTGATCATTTCACTAATCCAAACATAACCATTAGAGAAATTGAATTCTTCTCACTTAGTAAAAGACTTATAGCACTGACTAAAAGTTTTTCTAGAATAAAATTAGATTAAATCAATCTTGAATATCACATTCTTTAAATGGGTATGTTAGATTTTCTAGAATAAAATTAGATTAAATCAATCTTGAATATCATCTTCTTTAAGTGGGTATGGGAGAGCAAGTTTTTTGATATTATTATGTGCATTCCATACCCACTAATCAATGTTGAACATAGAAATCAGATATCCAAAGGCTTTAAATTGTATTCCAATTCAGATTAATCTTATTTGAATTGGCAATATCTATAATCTAATGCTAATACAGTTTTCTTTTACATCATTGTTTATAAAGGAAAGGATTCATTGACCAAAAGAAAAGAAAAGGAGGCTTATGAAATTGGGTACTGTCTTCACATGATTCACCTGCAAACTGATAACATAAAACATAATATTTTGCTAATTGAAATGGGATTTCAGAACAATAATTTAATTAACTCTACATGGCATTTTAGTTATATCAGAGGACATTGGGGCTGGGGCCTTCCTGTATTAGGCTCGCAATCATTCTGGTCCCATAGGAGTTTCTCAACCAGATCTGGTCCCATAAGTGTTGTACTGAGGCAAACGATTGACCTAGTCTAGGACTGTTTTATTCGCTAACCCAAGAACACAAAGACTATCGTGCTGATTATAATACCGCAGGTACTAAATGGTTGAATGATCAAGCGATCCAGTTGTCCATTATGTTTTAAGAAGTATATTTTAGTCTTACTATTTCTTTGGGTTTTAGTAAAGCAACATTTCCATCTTTATTTCTTTATATTGAGAATACTACCAAAAAAAAGAAAAGAAAGAAGCGTGTACGCAATGAATAAATGAGAACATTTTTTATAATCGAATAGATACGCATGAGCTCTTCAACTTCTTATATATTACAAGAACATGTTCCTCTAATACAATTTAATGTATTACTTTAAAGGACAGGCGTATATTCGAATAGGGATCTCCATCAATACTAATGCGGGACCGGTTACAGATATGAAAGATTCAATTCGAATTGATGTGGATAAGATGGATAAACTTGACAAGACTTGACAAGATAACGTAGTACTCTTATCAAATACATGGAAAAAAATACCATGGGTTAATTAAAAAATTTAACTTCTTTCAAATTTTTAATTATAACTTGATCTTTAAAAAGTGATGATGTATCTCTTAACGGAACTAACATATTAAGCCACGGAAAATGTATTTAATGAAACATAAAAAACCTTCAAATATTATCAAAAGATGCTTCCTCGCACTACCTATAAAACCTCCTAAAAATGTTAGCATCTTATAGTTCTCTATCTTTTTACATTTTTACATTTTAAACGCGAAACTTTTAATGACTACGAAAAATCCAATAATTTGGAAATACAAGATGCTAACTTGCCTCTTGAAATCCTCCCAATTGGGCTTCCATGCCCATCCAATAGTTACTCCAACAAGGAAAGCTACACACACATAACTTAAAAAGATCACATCTTTGTACAAAATCCAACCAATGACTGGTTCTCCACAATCTCATACATAGGTTTGGTGAAAGCAATTTCTTTCAAAACTTCATATAAACATCGAAACCAGAAAGGAAAAAAGAAAAAGGGATGATCCTAACATTAAAGTTGGGATCTTTCTAGTCATTGGAGGAAAAATAAAATGTCTTCTATATGCATGTATATGTACATATTTCAATATCAGGAATAAAGATTAACAAAAATGGATTCTTGAGAAAGAGGCGATGGGAGAATAACCCGAGAATTAAAATCACATGAACTTTTAAGAATAGAGAGTGATAGGTTAGTGATGTGTCGGTGCGAATACGTTTGATTACGATAAGGAAGATGAATGATGGTGACACGAGGGGTGAGGAGGAGAGGCAACTATGGACAAGAAAAATGTGGGTTTTGATGTGATCATTTGTATGTATTTTCGTGGCTAAGAAAAATATAAAAATGTCAGCATCTACTACCATACATGTGTAAATTAAGGAGCGGTTGGTTCAGACAAGAGAATGGAAATAGGAATAGGAATGAATATAGTAAAGAATGGGAATAGATATAGTCATTATAATGTTGATGGTTAGTTAAGAGGAGGGAATGATTATCATTACCATAGATGGTGGTTGGTTTGTTAAAAATATTGAGAAATAAAAATTTGTTATATTTAATTAATTAATGAAAACTAATTAATTATATTTTAATTAAAAATATTTAATTATATTTTAGTTAATCATTCTAGTTCTCCTAATAATTATATTTTAATTAACCAATTAATTATATTTTAATTAATAAATTAATTATAT
>JAOQMM010000002.1:24001418-24012762 GCA_027563515.1 Erythroxylum platyclados | reverse complement strand
TGGATAGGGATGAAAAGAGAGATAGCAGAGTTTGTCGCTAAATGTTTAATATGTCAACAGGTTAAGGCAGAATATCAAAAACCTGCAGGGTTATTACAGCCTCTCTCAATCCCAGAGTGGAAATGGGAAAAGATTACTATGGACTTCGAGGGAAAATGATGCTATATGGGTAATCGTGGATAGATTGACAAAGTCTCCCCACTTCCTCCCAATCAAGAATGATTATCCGTTAAGCAGATTAGCTCAATTATATGTGGATGAGATAGAGGCTACATGGTACACCAATTTCTATTGTTTCAGATCGTGACCTTAGGTTTACATCCAAGTTCTGGCCAAGTTTGCAAATTACGTTGGGTACACGATTGAGGTTTAGCACAACATTCTACCCTCAGACAGATGGTTAGTCTGAACGAACCATTCAGACATTTGAGGACAGGCAAGGATTTATCTGGCACAATTTAAGCCCTTATGCGTCACCGGTAGTATTAGCGCAAAAGAAGGAATACTTTTAGCAGCTGTGCGTCAACTAGCGAGAGTTAAATAAGTACATTATGAATGACAAGTTTCCTATCCCCTTAATTGAAGAACTGCTTGACAAACTATATGTATCCAGTTGGTACTCCAAGATGGATCTTAAATCTGGATACCATCGTATCTGGATGTAGGGAAAGATGTAGCTAAAACAATTTTCAGAACCTATGAAGGAAACTACAAGTTCATTGTAATACCCTTTGGGTTAACGAATGCACCTCGACCTTTTAAAGCCTAATGAACCAGATCTTTCATCCATTCATTAGGAGATTCATATTCAATTTCTTCGACTACATTCTTATCTATAACAACAACTTCCACGAACATAAGCATCAATTGAGAGAAGGTTTCAAAAACATCTAAGCTCATCAACTATATTTGAATGGAAATGAATGCATATTTAAGGTGAGATAGTTAGAATACCTCAAGCATTCGACCTCCAAGGATGGGGAGGCTGCGGATAATAGTAAGGTGGCAACGGTCTGGTACTAGCTGGTATTTAAAGAGCTAAGGCTTCCATGGGTTCACTAAGTATCACAGGAGTTTTATCCGGAACTATGGCCAGATGGCAGTGCCCTTAAATGAGTTGCTAAAGACTCAAAAGACAATTGAGTGGGCCTGAGGGGAAAAACAACAACTGGCCTTTGATGAATTAAAGGTGTCCCTTATTTTAGCCATTGTCTTAGCTCTACCTGACTTTTTTAAGCCGCTTTTTCTTGAAGAAGATGCATGTAGAACCGGTATCGGGGTGGTAAGGAAATAGGATAAACATTTAATTACATATCTAAGCAAGAGACTGGCTATCATCAAGGGGATCAAACAATGGCACAACTACTTTAATGGCAGAAGGTTTTTTAGGTTCAGACTGATCATATGAGCCTCAAATTCCTACTAAAAAAAAAAAAACTTTACCCCCTTTTAATAGAAATGGATTTTAAAGCTTTTCTGTTATGACTTCAAACTGTTATACCACAGTGGAAAGGAAAACAGATAGCGAATGGGTTATCAAGGATGAACAGTACTAAGCTCCTTACCCTTACTATGTCACAAGTTTATACTGAATTATGGGTGGGAATTAAAAACAGTTGGGAAAGAGATAAGACGATCTAGGACATCATCCAACACACCAAGGAAGGAACTCTCAACTCCAGTAATTACAATGGAGGAAAGGCCAATTATGTTAGAAGGGAAGAATAGTCATAGGGTTCGATAAGGATCTATGCAAGAAAATGATTTCCTTTGGCCATGATGGATCATAAGGGGGTTATTTGGGGCTCACCGTAATGATCAAAAGGTTGCAAAACATTTTTTACTAAAAGCATATGGGTAAAGACGTGAGGAATTTTATAAAAAAATGTATCGTCTACTATAGGAATAAGCATGAAAACGTACAACATCCTAAGAAGCTACAACCACTGCCTATGCCTGCGCTTTGTTGGGAGGAGTCAGTATGGATTTTGTAAAAAGGCTTCTGCCCTCACGAGGAAGAATGAGGTTGACTGTGGTGGTCAACCAGTTAAGTAAGTACAGTCACTTCATAACCATTAAACATCCAGTCATCGCACCAAAAGTGGCCAAGCTGATCCTTAATCACCTTTTAAATTGTATAGGATGCTAGGGAGCATCGTGAACGACGGGGATCCAATTTTCTTGAGTAAATTCTAGAGGGAGTTCTTTAAGTTACAGGGAATTAGTCTGCAGTTCTTCACTGTGTATCATCCTCAGCTCGATGGATAAATCGTACACTGGAAACCTCCCTGCGGAGTTTTTTCAAGATGCTCTTTTGCGTTATGTGGAGTGGATCTCGTTAGCTGAGTGGTACTATAACACCACATCCCGTAAAGCCATCCACTCTGCGCCATTCGAGCTATTGTATGGAGATTCTATAAATTTAACAGTTAACCACATAATGAAGGATAGAGAAGCAGTACTAGCTTCGACAAAATTTCACATTCGGAGAGCTCAAAACTTGATGAAGCAACAAGCGGATTGCAAAAGGACCGATCATGAGTTTAATTGGGAGATATAGTATTCTCAAGCTTCAACCGTACTGATAGCACTCCTTACAGTAAAGGAACTATCAAAAATTATATCCTTTGTATTATGGTCCTTGCTCGGTGGTGGAATGAATAAGACAAGCTGCCTAAAAGTTAGCCTTACTAGAAGGGTCCATCATTCTTCCAGCCTTCCATGTATCCTAGTTGAATAAATGCATCTTGGAAGGAACATTTACCTCTAAAGAATTACCAATGATAGTCTATCACATTGATATAAAATCAGAAGCCATTTATAGTTTGGATGATTGTGAAGCATCCTAATCAACCTATAAAGCGAGCACTGGTATAATGGTTTGGTCATTCATCCGATGAGGCAACGTGGGAGTCCTCGTTCAAATTACAGAAACGTTATCTAGACACTAACCTTATGGATAGGGTTCCTAAAGGTGGAGGCATTTTTACACGAAGATGAAGCCATGCAGAAGGCCAGAACAAGGCACACATAATGAACAAGAGAAAAATGAAGTCGTTTAAGCGTAGAACTAAAATTTTCCTGAACGACGTAGTTTCATTTCTTTGCAATTACGTTTGATCATGCTATAAGTTTCAATTAACGAAGTGCTTATGGGTCTATATTATGTAATGACCTGACAAACCATTTAGAATTTAATAATGATATTGCCTTTCTCTTTCCTCTCTTATTCCCTCTTCTACTGTGAATGATTTTCTGTACCTCACATCACCTTCATTTGAACATAACATGTACCAAGGAGATACATGTTGATAATAAAGAAACCATTCACAAGGCAGGTCCATCTGGAATACCTCTACTTCCAATATAGAGCTTCTTAGTAGAGGTTGTTGAGACTAAGAGGGCCATGGACAGTGGACAACATCTATGTGTTCTAGAAGACACTCATTAGTGTTGATATAAACTTGTTTTGAGAGTTCTTGGGCAACTATGATGGGTGACTTTGACCCTATATGAGGGTGGCCTCCTGCTCCTCCTCCTCCTTGTTTGTAGCTTATAATGACTATAGCTCAATTTAAGCTTTTTTTTATTTTGCAAAAAAGGGAGATATATGACATTAATGGATTTTTTGTTCTTTATTTTTATGGTTGCATATATTTAAATGAGTTAGATATGGTTGTTGCTCTTTAGGATTAGCCTCACAACTTCCCTTTCACTCCCGGAATGTGCTTTAATCCAAGGAAGCACTTCCTGGACATCTATATCTAGGGCTTTTGAAACCTGAGATCTTGATTTTTTCTATTCGGGAACTAAAGGTGGCTAAGTCAAGGCGCCTTATCTTTCTAATCAGGTAGGTTTGAGCAAAGGCCTCTTAGGGAATCTCGACTAGACGAGGGAGATATAAAGGCAACGTTGACGCTACGAAAAAAAAGTAATTGCATAACTAATGAATGAGCTAATTTCTTATTATAAGCCTATTTGTCTAGACAGGTCTCCTTTACCGGGGGGTTCTCACAGAGAAGTCTTGCTCTGGCTTGCCAAAAGCGTTTAATACTGTTTAGGTTATTCAAATGTTTTATTTTCTCAATTGATGAATTGTACACGTTCTCATTTAAGCCTTTTTATTTTCATTTGATCACATTTATGTCACTTGAATAAAATTTGATGCTTAAATTAGAAATGGACTAATTCATAATCTTTTCAAGAAATAAAATTGATGAAATCAATGATTAATGGATTAAAAGAGAATTAAATGTTTATATTGCTTCAAAATATGAGGAAACAAGCTTAGATGACCATGTTATTCATTTTTTTAATATCACACTATATTTTTTCATTATCAAAAGGTGAGATTTTTTAATTAAGGGAGGCTACAATCTGTGTTTTGATGATTTTAAAACATATATTTGCTATTAATATTTTAGTTTTTTTTTGGAGAAAATGTCTTAGTTACTTTGGTAAAGATAGCTAAAGCAAACTTTTCAAGCATTTGAAATACATGATCCAAAAGACATGCAATGTAGCAAGTATCAAATGATATATGAAACCAAAAAGAAGATTGAAGACCTCTCATTTTGCAAAATTAATGTAACTTTTCGTGTACTCCTAACTTAGTCATTTTAATTTTTAGGGCCTCTTTATGTATAAACATCTCATATTTAATTTTAATACATGATTTTTTATTTGTCAAGAGGAATTCAGGTTTTGATTTTTTAAATAAAAATCTCTTATTGTTTGAAACAAAATTTGAGAACCTTTCACTATAAAGAAAGTCAAGTTTTTATCAAGATGGGAGTTGTTTAATATTTTTGAAAAACGTGAAGTCGTTAAAATTAATGTTTTAATTTTGTTTGAAATTTTACTTTTGTGATTCGGTTATCATAAGGCTTTGAATAAGCTAGCTAGAAATAATGTCAAAAAGGTATAGAATCATTAGGTTATAATAAGTGAGATATTCAGCTAGCCAATGGGCTAAGTGATAAACCACAAACTAGTCAATGTTTACTTTTAAAAGTTACTAAGAGGGACTTTCTATCCAACTAACCAGCACTTAAATATGAGGAAGTCCTATTAGCCCAAGTTAGAAGATTGGCTAGTTGAGCTTACATAAAATTTAATCATTTTAATGACTAGTTTGTGTCTCTAAAACCATTTCAAATTTTGTAGGCTATAATTACTTGTCTTTTAGTTGTTAGAAAAATTAATAACATTTTTTAGGAAATTAAATAAATACATTACTAATAAAGCCAATAGCTTTACAAATTGCTTGAGTCTAGCAAAGTTTAACCAATTAAAAAGATCAACAACAAAAATTAAAGCATAATTAGATCACGATTAGAGGTAGAAAAGAAGAATACATATCAAATATCTCTAAGACATGTCCTTATCTCTATGTTCAATGATCCTTGCAAAGCTTTAATTAAAGATCCAACTTAATTTGATATGTATGCTTCTTTATTGGCATTGTTAGCCATGATCATCACTTCTCTAATCCTATTGATTATCTTAGCCAAGAAATCATACTTCTCTAACCCTCTTCCTTCCTTGATGCAACCTATTATTCGTTTATGTCCGTAAGACATCTATACAATAAATGAAGAAGGTCCTCAAGTTAGTATAATTGTTCACCATTAACCTAATTTTGTTGCTAACCCATTCAATAGTCAAGTTCCAT
Organism: Erythroxylum platyclados; assembly: GCA_027563515.1. Taxonomy (NCBI): domain Eukaryota; kingdom Viridiplantae; phylum Streptophyta; class Magnoliopsida; order Malpighiales; family Erythroxylaceae; genus Erythroxylum; species Erythroxylum platyclados. The sequence goes on along the minus strand of JAOQMM010000002.1, from coordinate 24,007,088 downwards.
TCTCTTGCTTTACAATTATCATGAAGTAGTTATTGTATCTTAGATCAAATGGCCCGTGAATAACCATAATAAAAGAAAAAATGAGCATTTAATTCAAGTATGTTGTGACGCAATAAACACAGCTCCTCCTAAGAGATAAAGTAACCTTCTTTAGTTTTCAATCGTTGCTCGACTACTAACCAACTTATAATTGAAGCTTTAAGAACTAATGATTTGTTCCATATTAATTCAATCCACCAAACTTTCTAAAAGTGAGTTCTCAAAATCTCTAAACAAGACTTTTTAGTGAATTTGAGTGAATTATCCCTTAATCAAACTACATAATTAGATTCATTTGTTTTGTAACTTGGAATATTGTGATAGCGCATGTCGAATGCACTGCAAAATTTACCTAACTCTGCAAACTAAAAACTTGTAGAAGTGGTGAGTTGGAATCGTATCCATAGGGAATGTTCGGTTAATTCTCGTAATGAAAATAATTGATGCAATGGAAATAAAAATGGGGGTTTTGGTTTTTATGTAATTGAGAAAAATAAAGTAAAATTAAACTAGCAAAAACAAATTATAGAAAAATAATCAAAAATGATAAAAGCGTCGAACATGTGTAAAGTCTGGTTCTAGGATCAATCCTGGCCTAGACATGATTAAACATATCTCATCATTTTAATGTTTTCACACCTCTCCTCGAATTATTGATCGTGGACTAACAATATGCTCTGCTAACCCGGTTTCCCTTTAAGTTTTGTTTAATTAAAAGATGCTCGTTAATTAAACCTAGCCACTGAATAACCTAGGATACGATCTCTAAATTCAATTTGGCAGTTGCATTATGAATTGGAAAACAAATCAATATAGGCAATAACCTCACATGTTCGGGTTATCTAACATAAGTTACGTTGTTCCTAACGATTCAAGATCATTAGTGGCTACTAACAAATATCAAATATAACGATTACGGATTATATTCAACATTCTAGCAGTAGGTTTGTAATAGAAGAATTCGTATAATGTATCAAGATCATTTTTACAAAACTTGATTCAATCAACACAAACAACAATAACAATCTGAAAAGAAAGATTCAACATTAATAAGATAAGATAAGCTTAACCATGACATGGATGTCAATTTCACCTTCAAATCGGGGTCGGGATGTTAGCCTTCCATCTTCTCCATTAATTTCCAAGAATCAGCCTCCGTAGCCTCTATTTTTGTTTAAAAATGAAGAGAAATTAAGGAAGAATGGTTGTTGTCCATGCTCCTTATTCCTCCTTGAAAACCGATGAGAGAATTGTGAAGAATAATTCTCCACAAGTGTCAATTTATTCCTCTTTTTCTTCAACTCTCCCACCATCTTGGAATCCGAAGAGGACAAAATGAATTAGCTCACCTTCATTGTTTCACCCCTCTTTCGGTTGTATTTTTCCAACTACCCCCACCAAGATCATTTTATGATGAATGACATCTTGGTGCTATCTTCCTTCTTCCTTTTCCAACCGCCTCTCCCCTTTATTCTCCAACCTTTACACTCACTTAGAAAATCGAAAAGGAACCATAAATCAGCTCCCCCTTTCAGTTGTCTCCCCAAATCGACACATACACACTTCATTATAATAAAAGGTAGGTTTTCAAAAATGGCACAGGTGTCTTCATACTGCAATCTTTTCCCCTCCTAATTGCCATCACACCCCACTTTTTCTATCTTTCCAAGCTAGGTTAAGCTAGCTTAAATGGAAATGGACAGCTGCCATGAAATGGGACAACATAAGGTATCCCTTGGTAGGTTAAAATAATCCTTGTAATTTATGTTACATCCTTAGTCTCATGGCTATAACTTTTTAATTGTTACAGCTGTGATTTGATGACTATAAATTTTTAATTGTTACAGCCATGGTCTCCATTTTTATGCTCTATTATGTCTCTTTTTCTTTTATTAGTTTTCTTCTTCTTGCTCCATGGAGATAATAGAGTATGAACATTTAGAAGATGGCTCAATAAGTATGCTTTCAGGTCACTTTAGCTCCTTCATTTCCAAAATGTACCTTAAATCAAATATGAGATGAAGTGAGTATCCTAAGCACTTTAAGGCATTAATCACTAAGTGCAATTTGCCTCAATAATAAATAGTCCGTTTGAGCCGTAGCTCTGATCATCGTTGTTAATAACTTTATTTACCTTAGCATTAAGGAATCCTTAATTAATTGCATTCAACTTATTTCTTAAATGAAGGGGACCTAGATTACACCAATTATCAAACCAAAACCAAGTATTTTTATCATTTTCAATCAAGCTCTTGAAAGGAAGATTAAGCAAATCTCTTAATCTTGGCATCTCTATAAGAGTCCAAGAATGTTCTTTACTCCTTTAAATACCAAAAGCTTGTGTTAAAGACGTAATAAGCATGCACCCATTTGACCTAAATTTCCTCCTTATCATTGAATAGTCTCTAGATTCTTTTAGACATCAACATTTGATTCATAACTTTAATAAAAATCAACCTTTAGGCAACAAACTTCAAACCACTTGACCTTGGAAGTATGCGTATTGTTCACATCCCTTGTCCATAAGTATCTTTTAATCAATTTTTCCACATCCTTGATCATTCTTTTAGGATGAATCAAATGAGAATTCTAATTATATATACGTTTGAAAGCATTGAAGAAACTAGATGAAGCCTGTTTGCTAGTGAGAGTAATTGATTCTAATAGGAAGCAACCCTTATTCTTAATAGCTTCCAACATAGGGAGGCACTTAACATACACAAGCTTTTTAGTAGTTATTAGTAAGATAAGATATTTAAAAGGAGGATGACGAATTTGGAGACCAGAGATCAAGCTTAACCTAGATGCATTTTTTATGAAAATGTTCCATGTAGCAATATGAATAAGGTTAGAAATTGAAAGTAACCTAAGTTTCCATCCATGAAGTAGTAGTTTGATTTGATTAATGCATGGTAAAGGGTAGTGGCCTTTGTATGTTTCATCATTTAGTTTCTTATAGTTGATGCATACTCTCTAAACAATGACAATCTCATCAAAATCAATTCATTCTTCTAATTCGAAATAAATATCATCCCTCCTTTCTTTGAAACTACCTAAATATGACTTACGATCTTTCAAAAATTTCATAATTCATACTTAAGTCGAGTAGTTTAACCGCTTCTGCTTTTATAAAATCCTTTATGTTTGGATTCAATCTCCTTTAAGTTACACCATTGGCTTATTTCCAACTTCCATCAAGGTTTTTAAGTTCAGTAGGAAGATCTCTTTATATCACAAATTTTCTATGTCATTGCCCTTTTATGCATCTTTAGCAATCTTAGAAACTTCTCTTTTTTTTAAATAGCCTAGCTGCAATAATCAATTATGACTTTTAGTTTTTTTTAAAAGAGCATATTGAAGATGACATGGTAATTGATTTAACTCTAGATGGTTCTTAAAAAGTTTTAAGAATTTACTGAACTTCTCATCGGTCTTCTCCCTCTTTAGTCTCATTAGGTAATGAATCTTCAATTGATATCCTTTCAATTCTTCCTTCTCCTTGCCATCCTTTTTCTTTGTTTTTACTTATCAGCATCTTGTTGGTTAGCTTCTCATTTCATCTCATAGTTAACTCCTTTCCATTCCTTAAGGTGATTGCCTTCTCATGTTCCCTTTGATTTTGAAATAGGTCACTAGGCAATGTCTCTTTAGATCGTTTAGCTACAAACATTTAGTTGATCAATATGAGTTATAAGGTTACAAACTAAAGATTCTTAATTTTGAAATTGAGCTTATGATGTAGATATAAAGTTCCTCATCAACTCTTCTAGACTTAATTCCTTCTTATTTATTTTTGGTTATTGATATATTAGTGGGGGTTGCCTTTGGGTTATTTGATTACTCCAAAAGAAAAGTGGGTGATTCCTCCTTCTTGAATTGTATGTCTTACTATAGGGGTTGTTTTATCTCTAAAAACTCCTCACATATTTAACTTAATCCACTTATTCAACCATAGGGTTTCCATTTTAAAATTCATCACTTTGATGTCCTCCCATATATAACTTTCAACTTGTTACTTAAGTTGATCTTACCAATGTAGTTAGGTTATCAAGCCTTCTCGCTAAAGCTGCTACCTGAACTATTAATGCAGTTATATCATCCAAATTCCACATACTTACTCGCTTAGTTACTCTCGCACTTCCTAACAGCCATTGATAATTATTTAGGGCCATCACTTCAATAAGCTTAAGGGTAGTTCTAAAATCTTATTATTAAGCATCCCACTGCTGGTTGTATCAATCATCTGCTTTATTGAACAATTTAAACCACTACAGAAAGTTTGAACCTACATTTAAGTTAGGAGGTCAGGATGTGGGCGCTTCATTATCAAATATTTATATCTAACAAATTTCATAAATTGTTTCCTTATTGAATGGAAAATGATAATTAATCTATTTGTTAACACAATTTTGAGAGCCGTTTTCTTGTATTGGATGATTTATTGTATTTCCATTCAATATTGTTTATATTTATTTACATAACTTATTTTAGCTCCCTAATGAAGAAGGACTGATTTCAAATAAGTAGGAGAAGTTTTTCTATGAGTTTAGATAAGCAAGAGTTAAACATAGACCCATTTCAGAATATAGGTTAAATATGGACCTATATTCACAAAGAGGTTTAGAAAGGATTCTACCTTGTTATGTTATTGGACATTTATGCTTCTTTTAAAACTTTTCATATAAAGAAACATAGCCTAAACACAAATATGTGTTTATGGCCTTAGATCCATATTCCTAAAGTGAATGCTTGTATTTGTGACAGAGGAATTATTAAAGCCAAAATAGGTGTAGCATAACTCGTGTTTATGACTAGTGAGACTCTTTAAATTTTTATGGTTTTTTTAAGAATATAAGGTGCCTTTAGGGAATTAAAGAAGAGAGAATTTAGAGCAATCGCAAGGATTCAAACTAGTGCATCTTGACAAAGTTATTAACCAAATTTAGAGGTAAGAAGTTTTAAATAAAGAACTTCAAGATTTTAAGATATATGAGAATGATTTCTTTTATTTTGTTTTCTTTCTTGATTGTTATCAGTTCTTTTATCCTAATATGGAATAAATTGGATGGATCTAGGTGGAATGAACCGTATAACTTGATTTTTATGATTTTTTATTTAATGCTAGTTTTAAATTATCTTACAAATTATTTATGATTACTTACTGCATTCAAATTAAAATATGATAGCATTTTGATTCAATGTTAGATTCATATATAGGGATTGAGAAATCTCATTTATGAATAGATCATGGCATGAATAATAATTGCATGGAATCCTAAAGATAAAACCATATAAGTCTTATTGGTTAGAGTTTGTCATAGGGATTCATATAATAAGTTAATGCATTATTAGAGATGTTGATTAGAAAGAGATTTCAATCAATCAAATTAAAAATAAGGGATGTATATATTGAGAAAGAATATGGATGTAGCTCATAAATTTTAATTTGTCTAAGAAACTAGGATTAATCATTGAATTAATAAATAGAAGTTAAAAATGTTATAGACGGCTTCTTATTTATATTTTGTTTACTGGTAGACTGTCGCCGACTACTAAATAATAAATTCCTAACTTCCAAACTATGCAGTAGTGGTGAATTAGGGTCGATCCCACAGGGAGTTGAGATGTATT
>JAOQMM010000002.1:23962310-23992172 GCA_027563515.1 Erythroxylum platyclados | reverse complement strand
GAAAAGTTTTTTGACCTTATAAAACAATTACTATATGTAATATAAATCAAAATGTGAAACAATTTGTAACTTTTGCAATGTGATATTATGTTTAAAATATTTTTAAAAATGTATAAAAATATTTTTTAAAAATGCTAAAAATATTATACTCCTTTTTAGATGGATAATAATACTATTAGTTTTTATATTTGTTCATGTAACTAAAACTTTTATATAGATGTCTAATGCCTTGTAGAAATTAGATTTGTAAGAGGACAAAAACAAGTAGAAACAAAAACATAATTTTTTAGTAATGGGTTTTCTATTAATTTCACAAAACATGTTTGTATAAATAGGAACAAAAAATGTGTTTATCAATCTATACTCGAGTGGTAAAAATAAATGTAAAATAAATACAATAAATTCATATTTACAATCTTTGTTATTGCATAATACAAATAAAACATCTATTATTGAAGTATGTTTTCTAAATCTTAAACATCATTTAGGAAATTATCAAAATTAAGATGGGCATCAAACTTAGCCCAATCCTTCCCATTGCTTTAAAAATTTGATAGTTTGAAATAATCATCAAAAATAGACTCATGACAACCCTTTGCAAATCCTACATCTCTACGAAATTGGATCACTAAAAATGCTTTTATGAATTCATTACTAAACCAACAAGAAACCTTTGGTATAATCAAATATGGGCCAAGGTAAAAGAAAAGAAATAGCATAAAAATATATATTTGTTGTATTATATAAATAGCATAAAACTATATATTTGTTATTAATAACTTAGTATATCCAATTGATGTATATGAGAATACAATGCAATTAACTGAAAAATGTCCTTAATTTTAATATGTCTTGTAATTCTTACTTCATTTAATTCTTAAATTTATTCTAATCTTAGTAGCAAAATTTTTTAAATTTATTTAAAAAATCCCAACATTTTTAGTCTCTAAATATTTTTCTCAAACTCAACATAAGACTACTAAAATTTTTCTATAATTAAAATATAATTTACCCATAATTGTGTTGTACTTTACATAAAAACTTAACATCCATACCTTTTTATCATTTTATTCAAAAGAATTCATTCATGCATTCTCCCAGTACCAAACAAACCTATCAATGTTCAAATCTAAATGTCAAGAAACATACGACTCGTATATTCAAAACGATTCATCAACCTTAGACTGAAAAAGGATTGATTGATAAATATCTTCTCATTACCACTTCGAAGACATTGCTCTCTTATTTTAATATTGAGAAGTAATATGTCTTGTATCCAAACATCTAAAACATTTAATATCTTGAATTATAGTAGTTTGAGCTTCAGTTTTACCTTAGGTTTTATTGTTGCCCCCTTCTTTTGAGTTCTTTGTTGCATTAATTTTAGGCTTAGATGCAGCCATAACTTTTATTATTTTTTGAATTTTAGATTCTAAAGAATTCATTCATACATTCTCTCAATACCAAACGAACCTATCAATCTTCAAATCCAAATGTCAAGTAACATATGACTCGTGTCTTCAAAACGATTCATCAACCTTAGCTTGAAAAAAGGATTGATTGATAAATATCTTCTCATTACCACTTCAAAGACGTGCAATTACATTTTTTTTGGTAAATATAACCTTTATAGGATTTAAGATTGAATGAGTTTTTAATATTTGGTTTAAGTGTTAGAGGGTGGGTCGAATTGAGATGAACTAGTTACGTAGTAATTTCTCATTAGTTCCCATGTACTTATTGTTAACTCTTTAAAAGAAAATCTCGTAAAAATTTCTATAAAAAATTAAAATTGTAGAAAAGTTTTTCAATATTTTAAATTTTAGAAAAATTATTTTTAAGAATTAAACTAAAAGAGAACATTGCGTTTTTAACCATTCAAACAACCCTAAAACAACCATTCCAATTGCTCAATTACAAACAAATTCGAAAATGGATTGATTTGGTGAAGATATTAGGCTAGTGTAAATTGGGAGGTGTGATTTTATAAGATAAACTTTATAATAAGAAAGGGAGCTAATATTATGCTTAAAATAGAGACTGAAATTCAATGAATCTAACCATAATACTGACATTGATTGTCTATCTCCTGAGTTACTATTACACGATTATTCATACATTTTCTTTCAGAACCGCTGCATAAAATTTCATCTGTATCTGAAAACTACAAAATAAATACCATAATGGCCGGGATTTCTAAGACGTTTCCTGTCACCGCCTTTGAGCTTGAGGATGAGAAGTAGTAACTGAAATAAAACAAGCAATGTTGTTGATCATCTGTTTCGTCATTTTGCTATGTAATGGTATTTTGGGGGTTAACATTTTGTTGGGATTGGGATCTGTTGTGTTTATGTTTGTTTCAGTAAAACTACTCTATCAAAGCAGACAATGACTAGGAAAATAATAAGAACTGAAAATTGCTGAATCCATGTTTGTCTTCTTTGCCCATTACTTTTCTTGCGTTGGAATGAAGCAAAGTATCTGTTAAGCAAGTTCAGTTCCATGTTCTCGACACCTGTAGACTTGAATCTGTCACGTCAGACACCAACCTGCTCCACCAACGTCAACTGAATTAGTCCAATTCCCACACGGTAACTGAAGTGCGCTTTTGCTTTAACCAGTGATCAATACTCAAGATTTGGCCTAAAACACAAGAAGATTTAAGTTCAAAGTTCAGGCCTTCCATATTGAGATCTACGATAATCACTTAAAGTTCACATCAGGAAGCAAATAGAATAGGATTGTTGGACACGCATTATCGAGTACCTAGAAATTTCTTATTCTTAGCAGGTGGTATGGATGGCATGGACATAAACTACCATTGAACAGTATCAAATTTTGAAGCTAAAAAGCACATAAAGCTTTGAAAGGTAATGTGGTGTTGTTATCCTATCAAAGATCAGAAACCTATTAAATAATACTTGCCACAATTTTTTCCAACCACAAAGTTCATACGCGGTTGAAAGATGTGGAAGAGTTGGAATCTGCGGGTTCATACCGTTGAATCCATATTTTTATCGCATCCAAGGTGCTCCGCTGAAGTGTCAGCTTTAGTTGGATACACAATGACTTCCTTATTGCAGATAAATTTGATTTGACAATCTGTCCTGGTTCAGATGCTCTTGGATCCATTGATAAAGTTCGCACATAAGCATGTCAACCCAATTCTGGAATCTCAGAAGCTTTAAGCTCCCTAACTTAAATCACATAACATGGGAACAACTTTATATAAATGTGAAGTAGAAAGCAGACGCTTCAATGTCTCCTGTGATCTTTCAATTGCGATTCAGCCTCTTGATCTATATAAGGCCTAGGTTTGTTTATGTAACTATCTGCTGTCTGATTTTGCCTGTTCGAATATTTGGTGCTCCCTGACCTTCCTCTAGCTCCCAAGTTTTTCTAGCTTCAAAATGTTAAGAGTTGCTCAGAGGAGCAGTCACTCATCTTTCCAGTAAAGATATACAATTCTGACAAACAAGAAAAGTGATTGAACCTATGCATTCTCTCAGGCCAATCTCCAACCTCAATAATTTCATTTCGCTGAGCTCAACTGCTGCCTGCAACGTTTTCCCAACAAAACAAATATGATTGCATTCGAGGTCATCCAATACCATCCCACATATGAACCTACATCACAATTCGGATGCTTTCAGTGGGGATTCATGAAGTTCAACTAATGGCTAAGATCCTTTCAGTAGAATATGAAGGGCACTGACATGGTTGATAAATCCATGGAGTTTTAGTCCAAGAATCAAATATGTTGACCAAAATCACCACAGCGTGATGTCTCCTCCAATTTTTCAACGGCATTATGCAATTCTCTTTCACCAGTAGAATGATATCTCCAAATTCCAAGAGTTTTGTAATCCCACACCATTGCAGATATCTCATCTTGAGGCAAACTGAAACCTCCAAGTTTTATTGACTTGTGTAAGTTACAAAAAAATTTGGGGTCTTGCAACTTTATATACTCGTGCAAAACTTGCTCATGATTAGGGATCCAATTCCTTGGAAATGGTGTGTAATCACAAGATGGAATCAAAGACATACGAGAAAACTGAACACCTTCAATTGCATCAACAAGTCCCATTCTCAATAGATCAGAAAATTCAGGAGCAGAATTGTTACTGGTATCCCTAAGTGGCAGACTCAAATCACGAGTAGCAATCTTATACACCTTAGCACGTGATTTTAGTCTGTATCTAGCAGCATAAAGTTTAGCCAGTGAGCTACGAATAACATAGGCACAAAATCCAACAACTTTTTTTCTATTGTCAGCGTATCTATACCAATCAGCCATGGTCTCAAGAAACTTATTCATTTGGGCATTAGTATGAGCCTGTCCCGAGTAAAGCATAGGAGTGCACGGCAAGGGCTCAGGATCCTTATCACCCTTAACAAACTGAAGCCGCCTAAATTGCCGAATACATTGCTGCAAACTAGCAGTCACAGAAAGCAATGTTCCCACACCCTTTTCACTCACAATTTTGCCTCCACTAGCTGTGTAGCGAAGAGTAGGGTATATTACTCTGCGGCATATCATATGATCCAAGAATTGAATTCCCCTTGTAATGTGCTCAATCTCAACCTTGGAATTATCCAGCCTGAGCCCATACTTACACTCACAAAAGTTGATCAATTCTTTTCGAATTCTCACTGCTTCCTCTCTAGGCCCCCTTATACCAATCAGGAAGTGACCCCCATATCGAATGTAATCCATTTTCCTTGTCTTCTCCTTTCCACTAGAAGGAACAAACTCTGGCCAGGAAGGATTATGACAACCATCATCAATAGAGTTTTTCCATATAGAATCCAGCTTATTTGGCCTAAAGAACTCAACTATCTTTTCCTCCATCATCTGGTCCAACTCATTAAGGCACACATTAGCAAGCAATGGACTCAAGATACCACAACACCCATAATTGGGTACCTTTGCAGCCTCCTCGGGAGCAAAATCAAAGAAAGTTCTCAACCAATAAGGGTCAGGCTTGGGCTCATTCTCATTCAAAATCTTTTTCTTTGTCGACTTCTTTTTCTTCTTCCTAACCGATACTCCGCCATCATTATTCTCTCCTGATTGTAGGCTCTGAAAGGGTGTTGTAAGCGCATCCTTAAGCAAAGTCAACACTGTTTTATCTTTAACCACCTTTTCCACGCACACCAATACAAAACTAACATCAATGTCCTCAAAAACCTCACTCAAATCACCTCTCAAAAACCACAAATACCCCGCGAAATTACTTCTTATAGTTCTAATCACCGTATGCGCATTCCTTCCAGGCCTAAAAGCATGAGACTTGCTCGAAAACCGGGCTTCGAAGAAGGGCTCCAGCACCATAAGCAGCACCTCCTGCACTACACGATCTTGGAAACACGGGTCATCGGAAGCAAGCATTGCCCTGAGCTTCCTGTTCGAAACAAGCTTCGTCAATGGTTTGTCGTTGGGGCTGCGCAGGACTTGATGTGCCCTGTCGTTCCATCGAAAGCGGCGATGAACGACAGCGTTCCGGAGGGCAACGAGGGAGAGGAGAGTGTTGGAGTGGAGGGCATTGCGAGGAGGGAACGTGCCAGTCACGTGGGCACATGAGCGCTGGTACGCGAGGACCCATAGGTCGAGCTTGGAGATGAAGCCAGTGAGATTAGTGAAAGTATACTTAGGTGGTGAAGAGAAGGATTTGAACCACAGAGAGGAGCATATCTCAACTGGATCTTCTTTAAGGAGAGAGCAAGGGTCTTGTTCAACAGATATTGAGCAAACAGACCGCAGGAGAGAAAGCGATTTGATGTAGGAAATGGAGGACGTAAGGTGTTTGATGTTTTTCCTCAGAGACATTTGTTTAATTTAGTGGTTACGTGCTAAAAGCAAGAACTGTCCTCGTTGCTCTCAGCGACATCGTCCCGTGGAGGTGGAATAGGCGAAGTCACGCCAGGACTATCTGACCTATTGACTTACGAGGTTCATTTGGTATATGGATAAAGGGCAAGTGTGAGTCCATGAAAATAAAAAGTAACCAACAATGTATCATTGTCTTCTATTTTTCAATAATTTAATTATTGATTAAATCTCATATCATTAGACTCTATTTTGGATGTTTTGTATATTTCTTTTTCATACTTTTTTAGAATTAAAGAAATTATAATTAGTATATTTTTTGATAAATTCTCATGAAATACAGAAATAGTTTGCAAATAATATATTTAATATAAATTATTTGACAAAAAGTTGGATGAAATTAATGATTAAAAACTCGATTGATCTAATCGTAAAAATCTTGAACCGTCTAACTTTTTGATTTGATTTTCAATTTTCAGATTTGAGTTACTTTAATAATTTTTGTTGTTAAAAACTAGTCAATTTATTAATTATTCGATCAATTTTCATAAATTAATAAGTTTTTATAAATTAAAATAAATCAATTAATTTTTATTTCACAATATCTTTTTTTAATATAAATAAGGACAATTTTTAATATATTTCAAATTCTTTAATATTATTTAATATTTAGTCGGTAGTTCAATATCGATTGAGCCTGTTAAATCTTAATCTTCTTATCTTATTGGTTTAACTTCCGGTCCAGTTTTTAAAACATTAAAGAAACTAATGAACACTAAATTGCATATGCCATCAGAACTGGAAACTAATACCTCTAATATAGTAAACTAGAATAACTCTAGTATAGTAAATGTAGAGAGTCCCCGTTATCATTTGTACTATCCAAAAGACAAAATAAGATAACAATTCACTCTTGATTGCTCCCTTTATATAAACACTTAAAATTTTGAACTTGAAATGGTTGATGATTATGCAAGTAGGTGTCGCGCTTCCTAACATTGCCCTCATTCAGTTTCAGGAGTAGCGCAGATTAAGGTCAGAGTCTGGTCTATTCCTAATATAAATCATATATATTCGTACCAGTACGTACTGCTTGCAATTCCCATTTCGTGCATGGAGTACACGCTACGTTAATGGAAGGATTCCAGGAAACAATAGCCCTCCAAACGATGCAAAATCACATGATCCTTTCAGTAAAAATTCCAGAGAATGGAGCACCAGATCAGTATTGCATTTAATTTCCATGGAATTATTCTTGGAATAAATGTAATACGAGTCAAAACGACCAACGAGACGATTTTTGCCGATCCTCTGATATGCAGCGTTGAACTTGAGGATTAGGAATGGATATGGAGCTCAACAACTTGTTCTTTATTGTAAATTCATAGATTGTGTTTTGCAGAAAATGAAACTGATGCTGGTACATACATGCATGCCAGGATAATTAAAAAGAATCAGCAGGATTTTGCTGATCCTCTGATATACAGCTTTAAACTTGAGGATTAGGAATGGATATGGAGCTCAACAAGGTGTTCTTTATTGTAAATTCTTGACTAATGTCAGTCTCATTATCATCATCGATCGTGTTTTGCAGAAAATGAAACCGATACTGGTACATACATGCATGCCAGGATAATTAAAAAGAATCAGCAGGATAGCTTCAAAGGAAGCCCTAACATGGGAAAAAGAGAAGAACATATAAGAGACGAACCACCTCAATAAGTAGAAGCAAGCTCTAGGGTTCTGCAATGGAGAGATAGCAGAAAGAGGTTGCTTGAGAGTTGGGATTGTAATTGTGACACGGGGATGAGCCAGAAGGAGGCACAAACCCCTTTGGAAGCATGACAGAGAAAGGCCTGTTCTTTAACATTTTCTTTCTGTTCTTCTTCACCATCTTCCGCTTCTTCGTACCATTATTCTTGTTGGGTTGTTCTTTACGGTCCAAGAAGAAAGGTGTGGTGTTCTTGATGTGGAACACTTGACGAGACGGAGAGGGTTCTTTGGAGAGAGGTCTGGTCTGGATGTCAGGGGACGAGAGAGAGCTGGTTGGAGATGAAGCTGCATGAAAGGAGGAGACGAGAAAGATCAAGATAAGGGCCAGAGAGGCTGAGAACAACTTGAACGCTTTCTTGAAACCCATGAGAGAGTTGCAAAGATAGGGTTTTGGAGCATTTGTACTCTGGTGAAAGTAGCAATGAGATTGATGAAATCGCCAATCCCAAAAGAGCTTACTGCTTAGTGCTGCTTTTGAGAGAGACGACTGGGGACGTAGACACGTAGAGGTGCATTATAAACGGATTAATTAATAAATTTTAAATTTTATAATTTATAAAATATTTCTTTATATGTAACTATATATTTTAAGAAATCTTAATTTGCATGAAATGTTAAATGAATGAATAGAAAACAAAATTTAAACAAATGGAAATAATTTTTATTGAAGATTATTTGATATAAATAAGGATTATTTTTATTTTGATGAGCATAAAAATTGTCATTTATATTAGATTAAACATGACCATGTTTCTAACAATTAGTGAAATCAAACATTAAACATATTGGAATATTTGCTAGATAAATTAAGTATAAAAAAAATTAAAGCCCAAGTGACACTTACTACAATTAATTAACCATAACGTTTAGTTATGAAAAATCAATGTTAAAAACCAGACCGGAAGTTAAGGAGTAATTTAGTTCTACTTCTATATTTTTTGTTGTGATATTGAATTTTTATTTTCTGTTTTTTGTTTTTGTTTTTTAAATAAAAACAAAAACATGTTTGATTGTTAATGTAAATATAGTTATATTTTTGTTATTGATAATAATTAAATATTAGATAAAACTTAAAGATAAATTATTTTAATTAATTAAATTTATTTTAATTTCTTATATAATATTTATTAATATATTATCTGTTGGGACTGGACATGGATCCATACGTCTTATGTATGGCTAGGCAGCGGAAGTGTCGGAATCAAAATTCCGACTCCACGACATCCCCGAAACTACAAAATCATAATGCATGCATAATCAAAACCATAAAAACATGAAATTAAGATTTCGTACCTTGTTAATCTCTTCCTTTCTTGAATCTTCTCCTTAGTTTGGGTTGTCACAAACACCAAACCCTTCCTCTTCCTTTCACAAGCACGCAAAGATGGAGAAGAACCAATGTATAAGGGTGTTAGAACACCAAACTTGATGGATTCAAGTAGATGCTCAAGTGTGAGAGATCAAGACCTAATTACATGCAATCAATTTGCATGAACAAGTCTCAAAATTTCGTAACTCTCTCTCTCCAGAACTCTTCTAGCCCTTAACCTCACTATTTTGTGTGTTTATGGCTTAATGTCTTAAGTGCATAAGTGAAGAACTCACTTATATATTACCAGTTGTTTTTATGGCCACGATCGTGGCTATAAAAACAACCAAGCCCACTTAGTTTTTCATCCAATCTTTTATGCGTGTGACCCTTAGGTTCTCGGTTATTTTGGCACTTAAATTAACTCTTAATCCAAGCATATCATGAATGGTTTCATGATATCAATTTACCAAAATGTAAGTAGATTAACATTCGAACACTTTGATTGTTAATTATCTGACTTACGAACCTTTCTATAGTCAATTACCGTGAAATTCGTCCCTTCACCATCCTATACCCCACTTGGTTCGAAGTATGGCTATTTGTCAATTCCCACTAGACTGACTATGTCAAATCTAGTCCAAGTGATGTTAGTTCTTATCCTGGGGATTACATTATTACTTTATGTGTCATTGAAGACTCTCTTCATGACACATAATTGCTCTGGCCAGAGATTCTCGAGTAATGACCCCGACAAGAGGTCATGGGTATCATCTCCTTCTATCAGAAGTGGCGAATCCTTTATTAACTACTCAATTTCTTCGAATACTAATAGCTATACCCAATCACCACCTTATGAGCGACCTCATTAAAAGGCAACAAGGAATGATGTCAAAGTACAGGATCAATATCCAAGAAATCCTTGAGTACCTCAAGTCTAAGGATATTTGCACCATTGTTATGATGAGATTAATCACCGACATTAGATAGATCATCTATATGATAATCTCATAGCGGGTCATCCGATATACTTATTACACTTAGCAAGCATCCACATGTTAACTCTAAATATCTCATGTTTACAGTTTATGAGATCCATTGCTTGATCAAATCAAGGAATATAACATGTGCAAGTCTATCCGGATTAACAGTGTCCTGTCTCATTAATCCTATGACTTGAGATAATTTAGATACTAACATAATTGCACATGATAGAAATCTCATTATCATGATCTCATCATGATTTCCTTCATGCTATGTTTTGTATCCAAGACTTCATTAATTTGATTTAAGACAAACATCAATTCATAGAAAAAAAACATCAAATTAATGACAAATGTCTTTCACTTTATTAATTAAAATAAAGTTTGTACAATATGCTTAAGGCAATTGTCTTTGGAGCACTACTCTAACATTATCAATAAAAATTATTTTGTTTTATCATAAATAAATAATTTTAAAATCAAAATTTATTTATAAATCAATATTTATTTTAAATATATTTTAATTATTAAACTAAACTTTATTTGAAGTTTAT
The DNA here is from genome assembly GCA_027563515.1 of Erythroxylum platyclados. Taxonomy (NCBI): domain Eukaryota; kingdom Viridiplantae; phylum Streptophyta; class Magnoliopsida; order Malpighiales; family Erythroxylaceae; genus Erythroxylum; species Erythroxylum platyclados. The sequence continues at coordinate 23,981,720 of JAOQMM010000002.1, read as the reverse complement.
ATATTTTGAAGATATTTTAAATTCAACTATATTTATTAATAATTATTAAACTAATTATATTTAATTTAATTACAAAATTAAATAAATTATTAAATAAAAAAATTATTCATAATTTTAACTAATTAAATATAATATTAAATTAAATTATTCATAATTTTATTAATAGTTAATATATTAAATAAGTAAATATTATATATTTAGCTTTTAGTATATTAGATTATAAAAAACAAAAGCTATTTTTTTTGTGGTTTTCATAAATTTTGAAAACTTGAAGAAACTAAAACTAATTTTTTTACTAAATTTAAAAATAAAAAATATAAATAAACAAGTCTTAAACTAATAAGAAAAGAGGTTTAAGATTTAAAAATCATGTACTACCATAAAATTGGCTAAAAATTAAATAAAATTAAAGAGTTTGAAAAATGATTGAAAGAAATTGTTTTTACTATCAAAAATTTGAAGTTTAATTAAAAAATAGGTTGTCAAATAAAAATTAATTAATTTACTTTAGTTTATAAAAATTTATTGATTTAGACCGATTAATTAATAAATCAATCAATTTTTAATAATAAATTATTAAAATAAAATGAACTGAAAAATTAGATAATTGAAAATTTTTACGAATAAATCAACGAATTGGTTGAATCTTTTAATAAAGGAAATAATAATGAGTTTCCAAGTATTTGAAAAAAGAAGAAAGAAAATAATAATGAGATCTTATCATAACCAAATGAATCAGGTCAGCCCATTGAAATACGCTTAACGGAACGTGCCGGGACGTGGACAATTCGCCCTCTCTCGCTTGCCGTTTCGGTTGACTTCTGTTGTCGTAAATAAATCGTATACCCGAAACTAAACATTTTCTCTCATTTTCCTTCTAATTTCCCTCACTTTCTCAGGGATTTTTCCGCTGGATCCACACTCATCAAACCCTTTCAGTTCTTCCTTTTTCTTCCTCTCTCTCTCTGGGGGGAAGGGAGGGTGGTAGGAGAGCACAGATCATTGGAGGATAAACCGTTAATCTGCGGACGATGTCGAAATCGCTGCCTTACTCCATGAAAGATGTCCACTACGATAACGCCAAGTTCCGCCATCGCTCCTTCTCCAAGGTTTTTATCAGATCCTTCGTTATTTCCCTTTTCGAATAATATGCCAATATCCTAGCTCCATGAATTTGATCGCATCTTGTCATTTTGTTGATGTTTAGTGCTTCAATTGCGTAGGCTAATTATAGTGATAAATTAAGGACATCAGTTTTGATTTTAATTTTTGGCTGGATCAGTGAAATTCTTGTCAAGACTGATTTCTTATGTTTGAAACCTTTCTGTGGCAGGTGATTTCGCAGTCCTTTCTCACCAGCAATTTAAAGCGTGAATGTATGAGTTGTACTACAGGGAAGTTTCTAATGTTATTAATGATCTTGGGTTTGGCATATCTGCTGCTCACACATGCAAGCGTTCCCCAGTCTATTGCTGGTGGACAAGGTAATGGCAGGAATGCTAGTGAAGAAATTAAGGTTGCTACAAATGGAAGCAGCAGGTTTTCAAGATTCTTGAGGAAACCGCCGAGGCTTCCTCCTCGTCTACCGCCTGATGAAGTGCAGAACAGTGGTCAAGATACTGATTTGACATGGACTAAAAGGCAGCAAAAGGTCAAGGAGGCTTTCTTCCATGCATGGGATGGCTATAAAAAGTATGCAATGGGTTATGATGAACTCATGCCAGTCAGTAGGCAGGGAGTGGATGGTTTAGGGGGTCTAGGAGCTACTGTGGTTGATGCCCTTGATACTGCTATGATTATGGGTGCCAAAGAAGTTGTTTCTGAAGCAGGTTCATGGGTTGAAACACACCTTTTAGATAGGATTAGCAAGAAAGGCCAAGTTAATTTATTTGAAACTACAATACGTGTCTTGGGTGGTCTGTTGAGTGCATATCATTTAAGTGGAGGTGAACAAGGGTCAAATTTGATAGAAAAGGATCCCAAATCAAATGTATACTTAGACATTGCTATAAACTTGGCTGATCGACTGCTACTGGCCTTTACTTCTAGTCCAACTCCAATTCCATTCAGTGATGTTGTTCTCCATGATCCTTCAGCACATCGAGCTCCTGGCGGAATGAGTAGCACTTCAGAAGTGTCCACTCTGCAGCTTGAATTCAATTATCTCAGTACCGTTTCTGGTAATCCAAAGTACAGCATGGAAGCAATGAAGGTTTTGGAACATATGAGGACTCTTCCCAAGGTGGAAGGATTAGTTCCTATATACATCAGGTATGGATTGACCATCCAGAGTAGTTTGTCTGTATTCATGCCATTGTGCCATTAATATATTCAATCTTTCTACATTTATGTAAACGTTATGTGCTACTGGTTGTTAGCATGGTTACATACTACGGGAATCCATTTTATGAGTATAGTCTTGGTGCAGCTTGCAGCAGGAACTCTTGGTCACAGGAATGTGAGCAACTATGTTTGATTTTGCTTTCTCAAAAGAATATTCATTGCGTCTTTGATATTTGGTTATAACTACACAACTCTTATGAGTTTACCAAATGCAGTTTCACTTGACCTCCTTAAAGTCATATATTTTGATAGTGGTTATTCTTTGATTTTGTACTGTTTAAAAGAGGCAATTTCTCACATCTTGTAAAATTGAAGCACTTAATTTATATCTATGATGGTTTATGCTACTAGAGTGTAATAAATTTGCTTATCCGAAGTGTCATAGTAGGAGAAAATATGGCTTAGGCACACTTAACTTTTCTTGAGTTCAATAGGTAAAAAAACAAGTTTGAAGCCTGTTCTCTGCTATTATTATCTGGCCGCTGACTACTTTACACCATGTCTTGAAATTATATAGGCAAAGCAACTCCATTTTTCAGTAAGGCTGTACCTTATTTTTGTGATTGATGGGTGATCTGTTCCCTTCTACTTCCATTAGCTCTATCTCTATTTGCCTTGTGAGTGTTGTGGCTTAGAGGAGCTGTTGTTTCACATCTTGTCGACTATATTTCTTATTACCTAGGCTCAAACTTTTCCTTTTTATCTTGTATCCAATTTGTTCTGCTTTTCCAAGCTATAAAGAAAATCCTTTTTCGAGATAATCCTTGGGCCAAAAGGGGATTGTTTTGCTAAGTTACTTGCAGCATCCATTTGGCCTAATGGAATGTTTCTCTTCACCTCATTTCACAGTTGGTAAAAGACATTTGTAATTCTCAAAGTGGGATACTTCTAACCATTTATCATGGAATTCATCCTCTTCGTGAATTTTGTGATAATCTGTGAACATCATGTACTCCTATAAGTTTTTCTTAGCAGATTTAAGTAAATAGTAAGCTTGTTCTTTACATTCTTATCTTTCTGATTGCAGCCCTGACTCTGGTGAATTTAGTGGCGAAAATATTAGACTGGGATCTCGTGGTGACAGTTATTATGAATACCTAATTAAAGTTTGGCTTCAGCAGAGGACTAATAAAGTTGGCAATTTTACATATCTCTACGACATGTATGATGAAGCAATGAAGGGTGTTAGGCACTTGCTTGTCCGGAAATCAATCCCCAACCAACTGGTTTTTGTTGGAGAACTTCCTTATGGGCCTAAGGGAGATTTTAGTCCAAAGATGGATCACCTGGTACTTGGTGCTTTCTCCTTATACTTGTCTTAAACTAGCTAGTACATGCAGTCTTTCATTTACGTAACTAGTTACTAATAAATGTAAACCCATAATATGTGAACAAAATGGTATTGCTTTTCAATTTTAGTACACTTGCTCATTGAATGCATGTAAACTTTGACGCATTTGTTGTGGTTGCTACTTCAGAATTCAACATCAATTCCTAGTCTTTCAAATTTATTTGACAAGCCTTTACTCCCATTTGTGTCTATACTTTGATGGACATTTACTAGAATATCTATTGCCTTTTTCAGGTATGTTTTTTGCCAGGTACACTTGCTCTTGGAGCCACTAAGGGCTTCACAAAGGAAATGGCAATGAAGGAAAATTTGCTCAATTTTGAAGACCTTGAAAATTTAAAGCTTGCAGAAGATTTGGCAAAGACTTGCTTTGAGATGTATTCAGTAACTTCTACTGGTCTCGCCCCTGAAATAGCATACTTTCATACTGAGGTTAGTTTACCTATTGCACTCTGTAACTCCATCTTTCCTTTGAAAAAGTCAATTCATTTCTTATTTGGTCATGCATTGAGCAGGATTATGCTGAAGATGGTCTTGATGGTGGCAACAAAAGTTCAAAGTTTGTCAATGACATAATTATCAAACATGCAGATCATCATAATCTTTTGCGCCCAGAAACTGTAGAATCACTGTTTGTCTTGTATCGTATCACAGAAGACTCAAAGTATGCTTAGCCATCTTAATGTTCCGGTTCTTTAACTGAATTATGTAGACTGCAAAACTAGGAGCACTAGCTTTTTATGAATAAGCAAGCTTCTCATTGCAAAAGCCTGATATTGCAGATATCGCGAGTGGGGCTGGCAGATCTTTGAAGCATTTGAGAAGTATACGAAGGTTGATTCCGGTGGATACAGTTCTTTACAAGATGTCACAGTGCTTCCTCCTCAAAGAAGAGACAAAATGGAAACATTCTTTTTGGGGGAGACCCTGAAGTATTTATACTTGCTTTTTGGGGACATCTCTGTTATTCCCTTGGATAAGTTTGTCTTTAACACAGAAGCTCATCCCTTTCCTATACTGAAAGCACATGAGATGGCCTGATACTTCATATTATTTGGAGAATTACTATGGCTTTCCAGCTCATTCAAGCTACATTGGCTCATTTTACATGGCTTTATCATTTATGTTATTCAAACGGAAGCCATGACAGTGGTTAGTAGAAAACATTGGTGGTAACTTCTCCCAGTCCTTGTGCAAATGACAAGTTGATACATCTGTGTTCCAGTTTATAAAGGAAAGAGAACTTTCTGGAATCCCTTTGTATGTAGCTCATAGCTCAGTGTAACTTGATATCATCAAAAAATTTTCCATAGCGACACGTGGATGGGGGTTTTGCCCCAAGAAGAGATCACATGGTAAAGTTTCTGACTGAATTATGGTAGTCTGACTAAATTACTATATTCCTTGTATCATTTCTGGCTCTGGAGGTGCTCAGATAGCAAATTACAACAACTTCTGATTGAATTGTTACATTTTCATGTATTTTATTCTCACTTTACAGGTTGTTGAAGAGTAGCTCAACCAACTGATGTGCATACTATCATTTGTTACGCTTAAATTTTACACGTGCTCATGCCCTATAGTTTTCTGCATGGCTTACATTAGTTCTTCAGAGTAGTCCTAGGTCATTTTTCAGTTTGAATTTTCAGTGTGACCTTGACGAAAAAACAGATGATCACCATCTCGAATGACAAATATATCGTCTACTTCTGCATTCTCGGCATTGACAATGCTTGTAAACTTGTATCCGCCAAACTTTTCACCTGCAGGTCACAATGACCATTAGGATACACTGTAAGAAAGAGAACGCTTAAGAAAATTTGCATGCACCTAGTAAAATTCTCTCACTTTAATAGTTTGCCATGTATTTTAAACAATTTAATGTGCCATGCTGTTGTTTAAAAAATTTAGGTTTTTGTAACTAATTTACTGAGCTGAAACAGTGCTTACCGGCAATTCTGAGCAGTTCTTCTATGGAATCAGGTAAGACGACCAATTTGCCTAGTTGTGTTTGTGATGTACATCGGTTTTGAGACTCCATATGAAGAGTGACTCTGTACTTGGTCAAGCCTTTTGCCCCCCTCTCACAAAAGCAGCTAGAAACGCATGAGCCAGAAAATAGGGATGCACTTTTGGCACTGCATTTGAATGAAATGGGACGGTTGTGTTCTGTTTGTTTGCCCTGATCATCCTTGTTGTGGTTTGGGGCTTCTAGGTCTGTCAAATCTATTTTGTGTTCGTTTAGTATACTTTCATTTCCATAACTCTCTAGTGCTTTTGCCTGTTGTTCTGCTAGTGCTTTTAGTCCTTCATCAACATCCACCATATGCCTACAACAGTCGTTACCATTTGTTGTTTCGTTCCCAGCCCCTGATCCTTGGAAATCCATTCCTCTTGCTGCATCCAGATATTCAGTTAGTCCTCGATTAAAGCAGCCACTTACAGCTTTCCTTGGACATTTGGGTTGGTATTCATAGCCTACGTTTCCTGCCCCTTGCAGTTTCTGAAACATGCATAATAGAGTATTTAACTTGGTTATATAACAAAAGGACTGGAGGTTTTTCATTGGTGGAAATGCTTTACCATTGAAAGGTTATTCATTATAATGCGTCCATCCTCCACACTTGTCTGTATTGTGTTCATTAGCGAAGTCCTGTTTAGTCGTAGCAGTTGAGAAAGCTGAGTGGTCCGAACTGTGAAAGGCTGCGGCTTGTAATACAAAACTCCGATCTCTCCAAACACATCTCCTGCATATGCTTTTCCAATAACCTGCGGTTACAGCTCACGTATGAAAATGTGAAATAAGCTTTGTTTTCTATCTAAATACCAAGTAGCTTCAAAAGGTTACCGTCTCCTACCTGGTCATGCCCATCTACACTATATAGCAAATCCTGCAAAAAAGGTACGGATGATTTCACTAAATCAAGAAGGAGCATTTTTCTGAACGAAGATATAGCACAGGAAGAGTTTACGTACAGCCGTTCCTGAGACTAGAATGTAAAGTTCTGTTGGAGCTTCATTCTGCAGAATTACATCTTCTTTGGGCGGAAAATATTCAGCTTCCATCTCCGGAACCTGTTTGCAAAGAGTGCAAATTCCATTTATTTTTCTGAATTTTATTAGGAAATGGCAACATAACAATGTATTTTCCTGAGAAATATGAAAAACACTCAACCATGTTTCGAGCCTTACCAATTGGAAAAGGAAATCAGGAGAGACTCCTTGAAAAAGATAAACATTTTGAACGATAGGGCAGAAAAGATGGTCTGCGATGCTTGAACGGATTGCTTTTGGTAGTCCCTTCAATGTCTCTTGCTGCTTCACGCCTTCTGTTTTGAATTTGAGGCATATGTGTGACAACATTTGATCCTGAATCCGAGGGGGCAAATGATTTCGGGTGGCGAATTCTGAAGCAGCTCTAATGGTGTCCCTCTGAGATCAGAAGCAAGATTGTCTATTCATCAGCAGCAAACTACGTATAAAAAAGCTATTGTCTTATGCATGGTGGGTCATGTCAGCGTATAAGCATATTTTGTTATGTTCCAGACAAACAGGAGGAGCTTTAAGCTTACTATTGATGGGACCCGTATTTTATTCTAGTCCATCAAGTTCTGCATAACCTTAGTTGGTAAAAGAAAAACTGAAAGTGAAAGACAACATACGTAGTTTCTGGTGCGGCTGGTCCAGTGAACGACAAGATTTGTCATGTTTCCGATGAGGTAAGATGTCAATCCCAAGTTGAAAAGCATGTAGAAGATGTCGAATAGCATCTCTCTGGTGTTTTCGGCGTGCAAATCTCCATAACCAGTTGTAGTCAATGTTGTGATAGACAAATAGAGTGCTGTTACGTATCTGTTCCACAGGCTGTCTTCTTTGAAGTTGGGGTTTAGTGCTCCAATCCAGGTTTTCTTTGGATCAGGGTATCTATCTGCAAGCAGGTAGTTAAAGCATCCAGCACAGTGTACTGCAAACAGGGTCACCTGATACAATCAGAGAGCTTCTGGCAAGTTACTTGATCGAACTACAATTACGTGCAGGTAAACAGGTTGAGACCAGTTCTAGTGACTTACAGAAACCAGTTTTGTGCAACGAGTCCAGAAGTAATTGAACCGAATGTCCTTCTCCAGTCTGAATGAAGCAGACCCACTTGTCAGCTTTGGTTTTGTCATTACAGAAAGGAAAAGCAAAGAGTTTAAATTTTATGATAAACCTTGCAAACAGGGCACTAACTCGTCTCAGACGCCAGAGTCTGAGCATGTTGAGTGATTTGAAGCCAAGTTCACTGCTGTGCTTTTGAAACATCAGACTGATGGACTGAAATGGAGCTGTCGAACAGACATCGAAAATAAACCAGGTGGATATGTACCTGCACAAAGATTTGGGAATCCTTACTGCAAAATAAAGAATGTTGGTTCTCATCAATTTGAATGGGGATGGTGAAACTTGGCTACCTGATTGCTATTTTCTTGGGATCATCAACAAGAAGATAAGAGTGGCTATCAAGGTATGCAATAAAGAAGGTGAGAACAATATCAATGGCAAAGAAGCCATTAACAATGTTGTCGACGGCGAACAGGGCATCTATTTTGTAAGCTACGAATCCGAACTCAAAAGGAGCTATCCAGGCAGAGTAAATGACAAGTACAAGTAGCCACATCTCCCAAGCCCTGTAACGAGGGATAGGACGTTAAAATTGCGACTATAGTATACAACGACATGGCAAACTGTATTCAAACACTGAACCATTGTGATTATGAATCACCTGTAACGTTGATTGTATGGGGAGATTATATATCTTCTTAGCTTGGTCGTGTGGTTTATTCTCGCTCCCAGAGATGGCAAGATATCGTCACTGGAAAAGAAGCTGCCATGAGGAACACCACGCATTTGAACATCTTCACTACAGAACCGTTGCAAGAAGTTTTTGGCACACGAAACCGACATCTTGGGAGGGCTAGCTTGAATATCTGAAGGCTTTGTTGCTAAAAAGATTTACTGGGTTTGAGTTCCCTGAGAATGGCAAAGTATATATATACAGATTCCCGTGACTGGGGACACGGGCAAAGCTCCTTTTTATCAACTTTTTTATCGAATACTCCTGACATGATTCTGCTTCAGGGAAGCTTAGCTAATTAGTGCGTCAATGAAAAAACAGGAAAAAGGTGAAAATTTAACTTTGGTTGGTGTCTGAACAAGAACGGTAAACAAAAAAGTAAGATAAAGAAGGAAGGCTCTGAGTGGAAGCAAGAACAGGAAGTGGGATAGCAGTACGAATGGCGGACATATGTATATAATGCAGATGCAGAGACAAATTGGTTCTCTGAGATAGGAGACGAAGATATGTAGGAAGGATTGCAATATATTTGCTAGAGTGTGTTGGTGGAAGATCCACCATCAACACGTGTGGAGGCGTGAATCATATTCATTTTATCGACAGCACCATTGCTTGAGTGAAAACGTGTTGATGTTTTCATTTCAGAAACCAGAACTGGACCAGACATTCTTAGCAAATTTGGAAGGATCTCTACAAAGTTGAGGAAGCCACGTGGACCAATGGTAGCTTCATGTAGAGGCCTGGCATTTTTTCTCATCTCCCTCCAACAAAAACCAAATAGGAAAAAGGTCCACAAATAATAAATGAAGTCTCTTGAAAGTATTAGGTTTCGACAACCCCCGATTCTACTTCATTTTAACGAAGGTTCCTTCATAGATTTATGATCAATGCAGCTTCTTCCAAGTTCAAAGATTGTTCCTTTATGCAAGTCAATCAGAATGGTATGGAAGTAATTGCTCCTGCCATGTGTCTCCTTCCCTTTTGACTTGGATATGTACTAAGTTTTGACACGATTTCCATCAGCCGACCTCTTATCCTCTCGTCGATTTCACCGACCTCTTCTTTGATGGCCCCGTCTAAATTTATGATCCAACTTCTGTGTATCTAGTTCATTGCTCGATATTAATTTATAAGTTGTTTGTTAAAGTTTACAAGAAATGCAGAGGAAAGTGCCAAAATCTTCCTGGAAAATGGAGACGTTATGTAATCTAAGAAAGCTTGGAGGCGACGGGAAACTTCAGAAAAGTTCTCATTTAGTTTTACATGTGAATGAAGCTAAAGGAGCCGCGGAGATGGAGGGCCATCCTAAAAAGAAAGATTCTTTCCGTGGGGATGATGGAGTGTTGGACAAGCAGATTAAGACCACTAGCTGGGCATTTGAGGCACACCAAGCTGTTGGAAACAGTTGAAGATTTTCACAAAAATTGTGGTGTAGACTGCAATGCTTTCTTCTTTTTTATTAAAAAAAAATGTTAAATTGACAAAAACTAGGCATTCCTTCTTATCTTAATCCAAGCACTTTCATCTCTTATCTGGCATCTAACAACAGTTGATGATTAGATTTGTTAACACTTAAAAGCTTTTCATTGGTCTTCCAGGCTCCAGCTCTCATGAATAGAGCAAAACTTCATATCCTTTATCAGAAAGTAGTTATGTCTATTCCATAGACTCATTTCATCTGGGTTGCAGTTAAAAATGTTATAATGTTTTGGCCAATAGATTCAGTTCATCTTGTTGTATTTTGTTTCCTTTCACTTTCATTCCTGACAAGCACATACGGAAAGCATTCCAAGTTGATGTGCATGTTTCCCTATTAGTTGGAGCTCACCTAAGTAGGAACTGACCCGTCTAGATTTAAGCATCAAGCATGGCTGCCAATTTTAGGCCAATGTTTGGCTAATTCATGCACATTTTGTTTTTCTGATAAATGTTAAAGGTGAAATTTCACTGTCAAGGACCAGAAATGATCCGTTTTCATAATGAAATATTTATAAACGTGATTATAGTTGTCTATGTACTGTTCAAGAGGAATTGGGTTCCTTCCGGAGATCGAGTGATAAGAAATTTTAACTATTTAAAGGATTCCAAATTTTTGAGCTAATGGCAACATAGATAAAATAACTAAAGGTTAATATCAATGTTTTAAAAATCGGACCAGACGTTACACTAGTAAGATAAGAGATTTAAGGTTTAAAAGATTTAATCGGTATTACACTGTCATAAAACGAGCTAAAAATTGATTAAAATTAAAGAATTTAAAATATGATTGAAAAAGATTGTTCTTATTTATCGAAAAATTTGAAGTTTAATTAAAAAAGATATTATTAAATAAAATTTATTTTATTTTGGTTTATAAGAACTTATTAATTTACGAAAATTGATCGGTTAATTAATAAGTTGATTAGTTTTTAACAATAAAAGTTATTAAAATAACTTTCAGCCTGATTTTTAAAATATTGAAAATTTGCAATGACTACAATAGTATGCAATAATTATGATCATTATTTTATATGTTCATTATGTATCTAAGGTTTGTAGACCAACTTCATTATCTTAAATATATTGAATTTTTTATACTTAATGGGACCAACTTTAAATTATTATAAAAGTGTATATATCCTTTCTCTGTCTTTTTTTTTTTCTCAATAGCTCTTGACCAATATTCGTTTCTCAAAAGTACACAGAAAAATAATACATTGAACTCTCTTGGTGTCACACGTACTAATAATATTTGATTTTAATACCTTGGACCATGACCTAAAGGTTTCTAACTAATAATTAAAAAATCAAATCAGTTCAACTGGTTAAATAATAAAAATTTTAAACCGGTAAATTTTTTAGTTTAGTTTTTAACTTTTTAGTTCGATTTACTTTAATAACTCTTATTATTAAAAATTGATCAGTTTATTAATTAATCGATCACTTTTCGTAAGTTGATAGTTTTTGATAAATTAATATAAACCAATTAATTTTTATTAATTAATAGTTCTCTTTTTCAATTACACTTTAAATTTTTCGATAAATGATGACAATCTCATTCAATCATATTTTAAAGTCTTTAATTTGATTTAATCTTTAATCGATTTTATGACGATTTAATACCGGTTAAACTTTTGAACTTTATATATCTTATCTTATCGGTTTAATTTCTGGTCTACTTTTTAAAATATTATTTCTAACAATTAACTCCTAAGATTTCGAATTATATATCAATTGAAAATAGATAAGAAGTTGTAAATAACAACGATAACTTGAAAAATAGATGTCCGAATCTATTCATTACTTACAAGTAGTGTCAAATTTAGGTTTAGCTTTCCTCATTATTGATTAGTTCTATTTAGGTGAAGGAGAAAAAGAGAGAAAAAAGTAAGGCAGAGGAAGATTTATGATGACAACGAACGATCCTCTCGAGCTAATTAGCAACTAACATCTGCATCTTGTTTTCACCAAAGAAAGAAAAGACAAAAGGGAAAAGTAAAAGGAACGCAAAGTTTCATGTGATGTTTTAATTAAGTTCATCATTAGTTTTCAACCAATTTTGATAACCTTTTCTCAGCAATTACGTACTGATCATTAAAATTTCACTGAAGAAAAGCAAAGATGTTCAAAACAAAGAATCAGAAAAAGCAACAGAAAAAAAGTGAAATATACTATTGGACGGAGATTGAGTACTGAATGATTAAGGAAAATGGTCCTGATAAATGATTACGATCCATGCATGCATGTTCATCTTCACCTTAAGCTTTCACCAGACCTGTCCATGTCTAGCAGGTGGTCCATTGTTTGGTTATGATGAACTTGGAAAGTTTTTGGAAGGTTGCAAAATTTTCTATATAGCACGCATTTTCTTCTACCTTATTCTATACAAGAAGTGTACGTAATGGATGGTTATAATCATCTCTTCTTTCATTGGAGTAGAAAAACCCTCGGCCCCATACATCATGATCCTGAATTTAACATCACATAATAACTTAACGCGTAGGAATAACAAGAATATTCCCATCTATAAGCATATAAAGGCCATGTTCCAAGCATAAACACCGTTGTAATGGTCAAGATTATATCAAATTCTTGCATGTTTGTAAACGGAACATAAGAACTTAAAGTCAATAGAGACTATCTTTACCTTTTGTGAGCATTGGACTACATCTATATATATGCCTTGACTCGTATTCCTTTAGTAAAGGGTGGTAGAGAAAGTAGCAATCACTTACTAAATAAGAAGAATCGGACATGAAATCATTTTTTTTAAAAGATGGAATTTTGCTTGTTTATCATCATAAGAAAATCTATATAGAATCATATTGGCATCTAGCTAGCTACATGCACATTAAGAAAGTTGCTTTTTAATCATTAAGTATCGGTCACTACGGCTCGATCCTCCTCCTAATCAATGATAACAGTCATACAGATGGTTGTCGTTGGAAACACTTCAATCTAAGATGGATACCTTAGAGATAATAAGAAGATATATATATATATTTAGTTTTTAACTTTTCGGTTTAATTTACACTAATAATTTTTGTTATTAAAAATCGATCAATTTATTAATTAATTAATTCTTATAAACTAAAATAAGTCAATTAATTTTTATTTAACAATCTCTTTTTTAATTAAAATTTAAATTATTCAATAGATAAGAACAATATCTTTTAACTATATTTTAAATTTTTTAATTTTATTTAATATTTAGTCAGTTTTATTGCTGTCTAATACTGTTGAATCTTTTAAACATTAAACCTCTTGTTTTATACGTTTAACTTCTAGTCTGATTTTAAAAGCGTATTATGCACCGTCAATTTAAAATTTTCAAAGGAGAAATAATATTTTCTAACCCTAATTGTCAAGGAAATTTTTTTTTCTTTTTATTTACATCATAAAGACAAAAAATAAAATTATATATTTATCATTTAATTTATTCTTCTAATAAACATTATTTAATTTAATATCGAATTCAATATTGGGAGTGTTTAGGGAAATTAATTATTCAAAAAATGATTAATTTTGCAATTTCTTTTTTGTTTGATGAGAGTCTTCATAATCACTAATCGAATTAAACAAAAAAAAAAGGAATAAGCCTTCTTCCTCAAGGCACAACTTCCCTGTATCTGTATAAAAATGATCTAACAGAAAGAACCCAAAAGCATCATCCTCACCCTAATCAGTGTCCTTTGGGATGGTTTTGTTTGGGGACTAATAAATGAGTTATAGGCACAAAGCTATGCATATGTGCATGGCCGGCCGTGAAACGCTGTTAGTGCTGTATATGATGCTACGCGCTATATAGAATCTTTTAAAGGAAAGGTGATCTTTGTGGTAAACCATTCTGTACACATCTTGGAAATAAATAATAAAAAGATTTAGACATATAAGATCTAAAAGAATTTTAATACCAAATTCATACAATTCGAAAAGATGAGAAGCAAAAGTGATTTATAATCTTCATAGCATACAATCTCATGAGCAGCATTAACATACGAGCAATGATTGCAAAATCCAACCGGTTCAACCAGTTCAAATTTAAAAATTTTGATTTATTCAATTTTTTGATTTAATTTTTAACTTTTCACATCAATTTACTTTAATAATTCGTATTGTTAAAAACTGATCAGTTTATTAATTAATTAGTCAATTTTTATAAATTAATAAGTTTTTATAAATTAAAATAAATCAATTAATTTTTATTTAACAATTTCTTTTAAACTTCAAAATTTTTAGCTAATAACAGAATTTTCTTTCAATTATATTTCAAATTCTTTAATTTTATTTAATTTTTAATCAGTTTTATGACGATCTAATACTAATTGAACATTTTAAATCTTAATTTTTTTATATTATTGATTTAACTTCTGGTTCGAGTTTTAAAACATTACATACGAGACCACACTGATAGAATTAGACAAGTATTGCCCACAAAATTTCTAGAGATTCCTTTAGATTTCCTAGCGTGTGTGGTTGCATATTTCTTAGACAGTTCTAAATGCTTCCTGGTCCCTGCCAGTGTTGATGGAAAACGTTAAATGACAAAAAAGTAGAAATAAAACACTTGGATTTCTCGTGATGTGCATGATTCAGTGGCTTTGAGACCCTAAGAAGAAGGTTCTCAAGGTTGATATCTATTTGCCTACACCACTCTATTTCCAACTTAGTAATTTGGCTGGTCCACTTGGATACAATTGCCTACCGCAATAAAGATGCAGTTATTGTATAAGGTTGGGAGGATTTTGTTTGACTTCTTCGTCTGCTATTATTAATTGTCTCTTGTGCAGATCGGACAAAGAGGGAATTCTTCCTTTTCTTCTTCCTATCAAACACCTGTTTGCAAAGTCAAATCAAAACTCATCAACAATAACTAAAACCCACCAAAGATGACGGTTCCTTCTAATTTTTATCTTCAGTTTGACAGCTTTCTTTTCTATATTTGGATTACATATCAATATAAGATTAGATTATGAAGTAGGCCCTTGTAGAAATTGTGAAATTTAGCATAGCCGACATGTACATGAACCCTTTGTGAATGAAGCAAAAGTAGAAGGTAATTCAATGTGGATCACCGATTAGTTATATGGTTTTATTTTCAAGCTTTGAAAGCGGCTGACTTAAAGATGAGATCGTTTATACCAGATACAGTATCTGTCCTAATCTTGCGTCAGAATATCTAGTCCAACAGGGTGACTTCACTAGTCATAAGCATTGCATCATCACTTGAGGCTTGGTGATGGGATCTAGCAATCGCCAATGAGACCTCAGCGAAGTGATGTTGAAAGAGAAGGATGGCACAGATATCTAATCAAATATCATAACTTTGGGATTAGAACTGGAAATCTGGGATGCTTCAAAATTTCCACTATATGTGCAGATATTTTTTTCTACATCCATAAGTCTTCAACAACTGATTAATTGGCTCGTACAATTAATGCCACCAACCAGTTGGTGCCGGGGGCAGAAGGCAGATAGATCTCTTCATTTTAGAAAGTATATGTGTATATTCGCAGGACGAATGCGCTGATTTGACAGCTAGTGCAGACCCCTTATACCTCAAACGGGTCTATTCAAGTTCATCCAAAGAATAGGCACGAAGGATGGATTGATCTCTACCCTTTGTAATTTAGATTATTGATAGTAGACGTTTGTAACATGGCGTGAAGGCCAATTGTAGGCGCCTGGCGAGTGCTGTTAGTATGGCTTTTTGCAATCTTCTCATGATCGAGATGAAGAGGGCCTTTCATGGTCCACACTTTTTCAAGTAGTGGTTGCAATTGCACTTAACCTTTCTGCTAATCAAATGTGCCCCAATGCGGATTGCTTGTTTTCTATCAGTAATTATTTCTAGCTTACATAAACACCACTATGTGCATCATTAGACTGCAGATAACATTTCTATAAACCTTTCTTTCAGATACCCTTTTGTCAACTTGTTAATGATTGGTAAGCTTGAGATAGAAAAGCAAAAGAACTCAAATTTTGCCATTTAGAAACTTGTACCGTTACGTGGTTTTGCTAATGACAAATCATCACATAGGAACTTGATATGATTCTGGTAATATGAACAGGCTTATATTCACACCACACAAGATTGAATTCTAAAATATCAATAAACACCCTCATACAATCTTGGGCTAAGGACTAAGCAAAGTTGAGTAGTCTCTCTCACTGACAGGGCCAAACTCTGATGGTGGTCCATCAAGAAATCGCCAAGAGAGATCCCAAAAGTCAGAAGTTCTCACTGAAACGGCACTAACAAGTCTATTGTCAAGTTTTGGTCACATTGGATAATTTCATGAATGAGATAAACAAGTAGCAACTTGTGCTAACACGTAGCGACTTGTGCTCGCGGTGCTGCTGCAGCTTTCAAGAGAAACAATCATCCCTGCGGCAACTATCGAGCAGCTTAAGTAAATGGTGGTCCTTGGCTAGTTATGGTACTTGGTTGCCATGATTCTAGTGTTTGTGAAAGCTGCCCCAGGATCTTCCAATTGAGACCACTTGAACAAGATTTCAACAGCAATAAGTTTGTCGTTTCATGCGCCTTTGTAGTAAAAACAAATAATTTCTTGTTATACCAAATCCATGTTCACAGGCAATGAAACGCCAATTTGTTGCCAAATCACTTTGTACAAACTTGTAGGAGGTTTATAATTTACAACCTTGACATCAATGAATATTGTATTACATTTCTTTCTGTCATATAGAATTCAATTGTATCATTGTTGAACAATCACAACATATTATCAAACAATTAAATAAGAAAAAAGCAAAGTGGAGAGGATCCATATAGCTTCAGCAAATACCCTATCAAAAACTGTGTTGTATCGATGGCGATTTATATATGATCAGATCTTTATGTGATATAAGTTTTAATGTCACGTCGATGCCAAAGCTTGAAAAGAAGAAAGACCATTATCGTTTTAATGTCACCATATGTTTCATAACCCAGAATAGCAAAACTAAGGGATAAGTGGCCTTGGTAGCTCCAGCCTCCAGTACATATATAGACATGCAAGTTATTTGGTGAGAACAAACAGACACCTCTCTAAGTGCCCCTTTTAACCTCTGCGTGCAAGTGCCCTTTGACGTTGGCATTGGGTCGCATTATCCCATCTCTGTAAGTGTGTAAGGGCATCAGATACAAGTATCTGAAGTGCGCATTGGTCTGAGAATTTCTGCATTACAAAATCAATAATAGATTTGTCAGAATGGTTTCAGGCTCTCAATGCGCAAACCTAAACTTTGTCCCTTGTATAAGCCCCATTTGCAGTCTTCCTTTTGGTGAATCTCTTTGCATTATCCTGTGAAGGGACACTGACCACGAAATGTTGCAAGCGAATCTTCCTTTCCTCCAGGCCTGATCCTTTAAACGCATATATTTGAGCTATGCTTCAAGTTCGAGTTTAACTCGTAAAGTATTCCACCAAATGGCTTTACCAAGTAGATTCCTTGATGTCACGTATAATTTTGTGAGAGTAGTCTAATTAGCATTCTTAACGAAGATATGTTATGACTAAGGTTTTTGAACACCACTACACGAACAATTACCTATTTTTTTGTCTCACTAAATTTACTAAAATTCAAGTTTAATATTTCTTTAAATGTCTTAACTCAAAAACTTTTCAAATTGAGGTTACATTATTATGATGATCTTGACCTTAGAGCTGAGTTAAAACTATTAACATGATCGAATTTTATAACTAAATGTACTTAACAAAGAATTATGAGTCTTTAATTTATCAAGTTTTGTTATAATTTTTAAAAATTAAGTGTCCATATATATAATAACAACAACAACTTAGTTGAAATCTCGCTGATATGTAAAATCTAGAGAGGTCCCATAATACGTACTCTTACTCCTAACTAGTAAAAAAGTTGTTTCCTAAATCAAATCAGCTATTCTTGATATTATGACTTTATAATTGCTCTAGAGAATATTCTAATTATGACATTATGACTTTATAATTGTTCCTTTTGCAACGATTCAAATAAATCGTCATAAAATATATTTCGTTTTTTTCGATTAGGTAAAACTTTGCTAAAAGCTGATAAATCGTTGCAAAAAAAAAAGCGTAACTAAAAATTAGTTTTGTTGTAGTGAGCACACCTTGCAATCTTGGCTTTCATATATATTGGATCATCTTCTAAACTTTGCTTCTAATTTTAAAAACATATTATTTCCTTAATTTTTAAAAACTATTTATAAATTTATATAAATTCAAATAATTTATTAAACTAAGTATCTAACTCAGGTGTGAAAATAATTAGAATGCTTGGTGGTGCAAGTGACTTCCTCGTTGCCATTAAAATCCGTGAAATAGGCGTAGTCGTGTCAAGAAAATAACAGCACTTAGCAATGGTGGTGTGTCGGCAACTTTGTGTGTGAGGGCTCGCTAAGCAAGCAAAGAGAGATTGCAGGAGCAACAGAGTTGTGAATGCAATGATCATGTATTAGAATGTGATTCTGTCTCAGAGCAAATTCAACAGATACAGGACTGGTTGCAAGTCTAATGGATCGCAAGTTGTCACCTTTCGCCAATCAAACGTGCAAGGAGAAGAGAGAGTATAATCCCACGTGAGAAATGACTACAGAATAATTAGCTCATATCAGACTAGATAAGCACAGATAGATAAGCACAAATATATCTTTTAATGTTACATCAATTATCATGTTCATTTCGCTTGATTCATGTCTTACAGCTAATTGATTACTTGTTCATTTATACATTCTTTATCTCATATTTATTTAATCAATTTATAAAATAAAATTTATGAGATAAATATTTATTAAAAAAATTAAGATCCCATTATAATTATATGATTCACTCTGCATTTAAAAATATTTTGTTATTATTTCATGTAATTTAGATAGCGATAAAATGAAAAAATTAGTATACATTTTATTTTTATAATTAAGATAATTGATCGCATAATAGAGATATTTAATGAACATATGGGTATTTAATTGAAAATAAGTTCATTAAACTATTTAATTAAAAATAAGTTTATTAAACTAACTCGTCATAAGAATTTCATATAAAATATATCTAAAATATTATTATAATGATTGCATAAGTAATTTTTACCTTGAAATATCTAAAATACTTTGTATAATGATTTAGAGAGCGAGCCTTGAAGTAACTAGTAAAATTACTACTTTGTGATTAAAAGATCATAGGTTCAAGTCACAGAAACAATCTCTTTATAAAAATACAAAAGAAAAGTTAAGTACAATTGATGTTCCTTGTAAAGCAGAAATCCTTGTATACTGGAGTTGTTATTGTTGTCGTACTTTATATAATGATTACTATGTTAGAATACAATTTCAGACCTATCACAATTAACCATATCTTAATTAGCATTAAGTGAACATAGTGTGTGCCATATAAAGGTA
>JAOQMM010000002.1:23927006-23937513 GCA_027563515.1 Erythroxylum platyclados | reverse complement strand
GAACTCGGTATTACTGCCCTTCATATCAAGCTCCGTGCTACAGGTGGGAACAAAACAAAAACACCTGGTCCAGGTGCTCAGTCTGCTCTTCGTGCCCTTGCACGTTCAGGGATGAAGATTGGTCGTATAGGTACTACCTTGTGTTCCGTTTATTATTTTGATTTGCTGCATACTTGCTATTGATATACTTAAAGGTCTTCTGTGGGTTACTTCTTCAAAACCTTTGTTGTTTAGTCTGTATCTACTGGCACTTTCTTGGTGTTATTAGTGCCAAACAGGTACATGTTCAGTTTAACAGGATTTTATAATCAGTCTATTTCTTAATTGGTAAGTAGTTCCTTGTTAAAAAACCAAGCAGGATGCGCTACCTCTGCATGTCTTGCTTCACATACATGTGCAATATAGAATGGTATAAAAGAATATAAAGTCTTATCATGTGCTTCATTCACGAAGATCAACACTGGGAAAACTCTGAGTTGTTTTTGTTGTTGACCTTTAATGATGGTTTCCGATTTTACTTTTTGAAGTGTCTTAAATGTTTTGCCATGCTTTGAATATCTTGTTATTATTTACACTGTTTTGATTGCCCTGCTTTGCTGCAAGTCTGTGTAATTTAATTCCAAAAATAGGGAGATAATGATGTTTGCTTGTATGTAATTTTGCAGAGGATGTGACTCCTATCCCAACTGATAGCACCCGCAGAAAGGGCGGTAGAAGAGGAAGAAGGCTTTGAGCATATTTACCAGCTTGTGGCATTTGTTTGGGATTTTCCCAATGGATACATGTTCCTCGGATTTGGAGATGTCAAAGTGAAATCTCAGGTGTTCTATGGTTTTGCCTAGACCATTGATCAATTATTATGTTGAACTTATGTAGGAGTTTTCTCATGGAAGAATTTTTGTTCATTACTAATACAATGATGGGTTACGCCTAATATTGCCGTGTTATAATTATCGTTTTAATAGTGAAACTGTGCTTTTGACATTTTGTTTTAACCCTTCTAATTTGTCTTCGTGATCTACAACTGAAATTTGAAGAACTTGTATCTTTAAGTGAGTCTAGTAAACAAAAACTTCACCTACCCAACTTCAAAGCACAATCATTAATAAAGCTTTTCCTTGATTACAGTACGGTATAAATTGAAGTGGTCTTCAGAACTTTACCCCCCCCTACTTCTCAAATTTTATAAACCCGACAATTACCTACTTTCCGGCACTTTTCTACTAAACATGTGTATCGATTACAGAAGCCTAACCAAATCATCATTCACATCGATGAACTTCTTGACGAATTTTATCTTCTCCAATATTGATTTACATTTAGGTTATTACCAAATAAGCTACAACCTTGTAGACATCCACAAAATTGCCTTTCGCACTCACTTAGGCCATTATGAATTCAATGTGATGTCCTTTGATTTCACCAATGTTCCGTCAAACTTTCCAATTAGCAATGAATAATCTATTTCGGTCATACTTACAGAAATTTTGGTATACAGTCATTTGCATCTTACCCTTCAGCTTCTCCAAGATAACCACTACTACGCCAATGCATTTAAATTTTTATTTGGTCATACAGCTATGTGTTAGCTGATACTTAGTAATGTGAAGGAGTTACAGGAGTTTTTGGGATCAATAGGCTATTAATGTACGTTTGTGTGGAGTCATAGAATGATAGCCTGACTGCTTAATGATCTCACTAAAAAGAATGCTTTTCGCTGGTCTCCTAGCTTTGACCACAGTAGCAATCCTCGACTATCAGATTTCACCGAGCCATTCATGCCGGAGTGTGACGCTTCTTCAAAATGAATTGAAGCTATAATATTGCAAGCTGATTATTCCATTGCTTATTTCAATAAGGGATCTCTTTTTCGAACCGATTTAAATATACTTGTTATTGATAATCTTGCTCATGTCTTAGCATTGCCAGAAATGAAAACACTATCTCTTGGGATGCCATTTCTTTGTTTGAACAGATCATTGTAGCCTTAAATATCTCTTCAGCCAGCATATTACCACTAATGAACAACATCAGCTTCTCATTTTAAATTGGTTTATAGAAGGGACCCTTATACCATTTCTCCTTTTGTGATTGGTGAAACATGCATTGCTGAGATTGAGGAACAACTTCTAACCCGCGATGCTATGCTCAAGATCCTCAAAGAAAATCTGTTGAAAGCTCAAACTCGGATGAAGCAACAAGCTGATGTGCATCGGCAGGATCTAACTTTTCAGGTTGGGAATCTGTTTCTCCATGTTTGCAGGCCTATTGCCAATGCTCTTCGGCCCGCTGCAATCTCATCTTTCCTGGTTCTGGAAAGAAAAAATATTTGGGTTAATGGGTGGTTTGGGTCGGGCCCGACGAAACAGAAAAATATTCAACCCTAAAATCTAAGCCCGGTTTGATATCAAATTTGGGATCTAGGGTTTTATGTGCGATCTCGACATATATAAGGCTTAGAAGCAAAAATCTTTCATGTCGTCTAGGTTGGGACTGCTTAGCTGTGTCTGTGTACCGTCTCTTCCCACTCAAAACAATGGTTTCTTTCAGGGTAACAGAGCCTTGTTAATTTCCAAGTTCTTCTGCTTATTCTCTTTAATTAAGATGAAATTGCCTGTGTTTCTCTGTGAAGAATGAGATAGGAAGCCTCATTTTTATTTGGCTTTTTTATATTGAATTTTCGTTTTGAACGATGTTGCTTATTTGGAGTTCTGATTTTTTTTTGTTTTTGTTTTTGGGTGCTGTAGTTTCACCAGTACCAGGTTGTCGGAAGGGCGCTGCCGACGGAGAGTGATCAGCATCCTAAGATTTATCGCATGAAGCTTTGGGCCACCAACGAAGTTAGGGCCAAGTCCAAGTTTTGGTAGGTCGGATCAAATGATTTTTTGAGTCGGAGGAGGATTTGGATTTTTTGGTATCTGTGACATTTGTTTGTTGTTTTGTTTTGTTTTAGGTACTTTTTAAGGAAACTGAAGAAGGTTAAGAAGAGCAACGGCCAAGTCCTTGCTATCAATGAGGTATAAATGCCCTTTGCCTTTAGAGTGAATGGTCTAGTCAGTTGCTTGCTTGTGAAATATGATCTAGTCTTGTTACATATGTTTTAATGAGAAATTATGTGAATTACATGGATTACTGCGTAAGATTCTTCTCCGTAAATGTTTTCATGTTTATGTTTGCTGCATGTTACACTTCATGTCTCTTGTAAAAACATTGAGAGACAGCGATCAAATTAAGACTTCTGTTTTTCTGTTTTCATTTCTCTTAGTTATTGGCTTTTTCTTGGATTGTCTGGTTGGCATATTATGTCCTTAGAAACTTGTAAAATGGAATCTTGGGAATAGTTCGGAATGCTTCATTATCTGGTCGGTGGACTTTTCGATGCCCACATGACTCGTTCCCTTGAAGCAACATTAGTTGTGTTGCTCTTTTTCTATCTCCCCTTGGCTACTCTGAATTTATTGCTCTGGGGGAACACTGGAGCAACTACATAATTTTAATTTTCTGGTGATAAGCTGTGCGACTATATTATTTCTGCATTTTTCAGAAACTGAATTGGGAAAAGAATGGATTTTTTCATGTTTCTTGCTAGCAACCAACATTGATGGAGTGGGACTAATTGTGTTGGTTATATTATCTCTTATACATTGTTTCTTGTACAAGCTCATTGATAAGAGTAAACTACTTTGACCAATGATATCTGATGGTTGGGTAGTCCAAGCTCATTGATAGAATGAACTACTTTGACCAATGACATCTGATGGTTGGGATAATGTTTTATGTAATGTTATGCTTTGCTTCTACATTTATCAGGTTGCTAATCTTTTTAATGCACTTGCATCATGTATCCCATACTGATTTGTCTCTAATATAAGTTACTGCATATGTTTTACGATAGGTGGTAATTTTTCCATCTGTTATCTCTTGACTTAATGTTCTTTATAGGTTTTTTGTTAGAGTTTTTATTTAATTTTATGAAATGGCTTACACTTGTGAACATTTGAAGATCTTTGAGAAGAACCCAACCAAGATCAAGAATTATGGTATTTGGCTGCGTTACCAAAGCAGAACAGGTTACCACAACATGTACAAAGAGTTTCGTGATACCACTCTCAATGGTGCTGTTGAGCAGATGTACAATGAGATGGCCTCTCGCCACAGGGTTAGATGTCCTTGCATTCAGATCATAAAGACTGCAACTGTCCCTGCTAAGCTATGCAAGAGGGAAAGCACCAAACAGTTCCACAACTCCAAGATCAAGTTCCCATTGGTGTTCAGGAAGGTTAGACCACCAACCAGGAAGCTGAAGACCACATACAAAGCTTCAAGGCCTAACATATTTATGTAACTGTGATTTTTCTGATGATAGTCATGGTTTAGAATCTAAAGCGTGTTTGCCTATGAATTTTGTTTTGTAGAAGACTTCCAGGCATTTTTTGTTTATTGGATATCGTTTTCTTTCTAAGTATCTATTACTATATCAGACAAATTATATTTGATAATTGAGGTTTTTGTTACATTTGGTGAAAGTGATGTTCGGAAATCTCTAGTTCAAAGTTTTGTTATCAAGTGATGCCGAATGCTGTCTCAGCTCTTTCGCAGGAAGTCTCAAGTTAGAATACCTTCAATGACTCCTTTAGATGCTAACTAAGACGAGTTTACCAAAGTTAAATGTGTAATGTTTCAGACTAGTGTAGTTAAATGTAAAGAACCTATTGACTTGTTTTCGTGGGCAGTGAGATAGCTCGAACAACAAAACCACCAATCATATCTAATCTCTATAACGAATCTTTTATATGCACAAGAAGGAAGATATCATCTAAACTGGTCTTATCCATTAGCTTCATCGACACAAGGATCAAAGGGAGAGCCTAGTGCCATTTTTGCAACTAAACCCACATTGGTCTCATTCATCAACTTAACTAAATGACATAGATAAATTATGAATGTATAGCATGGAAATTACGCATAATGTGATCTATACATGCCTATTTTCAATTGGTCCGACTTTAATTAAATGAGATCATATTTCAAAGTAAATCACAGAAAATTGAAAAAGAATTGAATATTTTATTAATTTCATGACATCAAGTACAATATCAAGCACAAAGAACACAACATGAATTCCTATAAAATCAAATGACATCAAATATAACAATGCCCATATGAGTAACATGCTCATGAAAGACCTTGGCATTAATGCCTTAGTGAGCGAATATGCAATCGTAGAGTTTCTTCCTATAAGCTCAATAATATGAACTCTTCTTTCATAACAAGGAACTTAATGTCTGTAAGTTTATCTACAAGAGCTCCTATTGCTGTTTGAATACAAAACTGTTGATCTATTGTCACAGTATAACTTGGATGACATTTCAATACCATTGACTATTTGCAGTCCTATAACGAACTTTCGCATCCATACTCTATAGTGAAAGATGCAATGAGTGTCTGCTTGGTACTCTTCCAAGAAATCACACCTTTGGCTAACCAAAATTGTTAAGATATTTGTTAGGATATCTGATTAATTATTTTGGACATTATTTGTAGTTTGATATATTTGCAATACCATAAGTGATAAGAAGTTCACTTGAGATATAAGATAGGATTTAATGGAATCCTACTTGAAATAGAATCCCAGATAAAATAGGATTTATTAGAGATAAACATGCTTTATTGGAGAACAGATAAACATGTTTGATTAGAAGATTTATCGGTGATTCGAGCTATCCTTGACAGCTGAGTTTTTTGCATATATGCGTGAACAATTGGAATGCTTATCTATCATTTTTGTGAGCAAAAAACAGGTAGTAAATTCATCAATTGTGTAGCTGTGTTTTTGGCATGTTTCGGTGATGAAATATATATTCGTTTGATGATTTTTGTGGTTGTTGTACGTGAGATTCTTCAGTAATTATTTCGAAGGTGCACAGTAGAATTTTTGTTGGACGACTTTTCATGATTTTGAGTTAATGAGGTTGCACATATAAGAGAGTATCTTTTGACTTAAAATGTTCCTTTGTTTATGTCTTTATTGATTTAATCACTGGGTTATTATTTTCATCTTTATTAACGTTTGTTGTTGTAAAAATCCTCTGTTGAGGTTAACACGAGATGTTCTCGCTATTAGGTGTGAAATACTTTCACAGGGTATGATTACGACTGGGTAACGTCAAAGGATGAATGGTGTCGGCTCAGTAAAGTCTTATATAAGATTATTACATCACAGTGAAAGTTGATTAAGCTGGGTACGAGCCCTACAGACGCAGGCTGAGTGTGTCGAACTGCATTAGCAAATTTTGTGTGTTGAGTTATTTGTTGCATATTTGATTTTTATGCTTGAGTTTTAATTCTAGAAAAATTCACAATTGCTAACACAGTTGCTTTCTATTAAGCAACCGTTAGGTTCAATTCAAAGCAACTGCTGCAAAACATATACATTGCGGAAGTACAACCTTCAGGTGTTTCAAAAATATATAACCAGATATCGATTTACGACTGTCCTAATCCAAAAAAGTCAGAATTAGAAAATCTAATAATCTCAAGTTTGTTCGACCTCCTATATGTGAGCATATAATACTTAGTTTTAGTGTTCTCTTCCTAGATTGCTTTGGTATCTGCCAAGCATTCCTATAATATACGAAAGGTCAATATGGGTGTAGACCTATGTGTAAGGGATATTTACATAAACTTGGATTCCGTGTTATTTTTCAGAAATTATTTCAAATTGAAGTTATCTTCTTTAGACATAAGGGTGTCATAAGGCCAAAAATTTTGCATGTCAAATTATTGCAATACCTTCTTGTTGTAACCCTTTTGTGATAATCCTAGATCTCCTCACAAACGATTATGGTGAATCTAGGTCCCTAATACGAAGGATGCTTCACCAAGATCTTTCATTTTGAATTGCTCTGAAAGAAATGTCTTGATTTCTCAAAGCAGTTCCATATCACTATTGGTAAGCAAAATATCATCCATATATAGAACCTAGAAAATAAATTTACTCCCTCAAAACTTATGGTACACACAATCTTCATCAACGTTCACTTTAAAGTCAAATGAGAGAACAACCTGATGAAAATTTTGGTACCATTGATGTGAAGTTTGCTTGAGCCCATAAATGGATTTCCTAAATTTACAAAACAATTAGTTAGTTTCCTTGAAATGTAGCCCCTCTAGTTGTTTCTTATAAATTGTTTTCTCAATGTTACCATTAAGAAGAGTTATTTTCACATCCATCTAATGTAGCTCAAGATCAAAATACACCATAAGTGCTATAATAGTCTTGGAAGAGTCTTTTGATGAAATTGGAGAGAAAGGTCTCTTTATAATCAATGCCTTCCTTTTGAGTAAATTTGTTGGTGACAGGACTAGTCTTATATCTTTTTACATTGCATTATAAGTCTCCTTTGGTCTTAAAAATCTATTTACAATTAATAGGTTTCACACCTTCAAGCAACGAGAAAAGATCCCAAACGTTGATGTCTCTCATGGTTTGAATTTCCTCGTCGGGTCGGGCTAATAGGCCTGTGTCGACTCTTTTTTTTAAATTTTAACAAAACGGCTTCATTTTGTCAAAAAACAACGTCGTTTTGTTCGTTGGAGGCGGGCCACGGGCTAGGCCGGGCTGGCCCGCCGTCGACCCACTCCTGGCACTTGGCCCGCACGGGCCAAAGGGAAAAGCTGCCAAGCCTATTCCTTGCCCATAGCATTAATCCACTTATGAGAGTTAGAAATTATAATATCTTTATGGAAGGTGAGTGGACCATCTCCAATTAAGTCAACATTTACCTTAAATTCTTGGAGAAATATAACATAATTATTTAGAATTTCACTTCTCCATTCCCTTATGTATCTTCTTAGAGGCATTACTTCTAATTAAATTTGAATTTGTTTAGTTTGATCCTTATGCTTCTCATAAACAATGGTATGATGAATGATTAGATGACTTTAATGGGTAGTAAGCTCAACATTGTAATTTATTTGTACGAATGTTATTGAATCACTTAAAAATAAAAACTTGATTATGATTAACAACAACTACAGGAAGAGGAACATTGATTGACTCCTCTTCAAAGACAAAGTTATTATCCTTATCTTCTCCCCCAAACTCAACATCCTAAAAAACCTAGGCATTTCCCGTCTTAAAGAATGTTCTTATATTAGGATCACATAATTTAAATCCCTGCAATCTTTCAGAGCATCCTAAAAAATAACTACTAACAATTCTTGTATCTAGTTTCTTTTCATTTGGCTTATATAACCCTGCCTCAGCTAGACGTCCCCAAAATGTATAAATGCTTTAAGAGCGGTTTCTTACTTGTCCATGACTTGTAAGGGGTTTTGTTTGTAGTTTAAGAATTATATTCAATATGTACATTGCGGTCTTTTGTGCATCTCCTCATAGAAAGTTAGATAAAGTTATATGACTAATCTTAATCTTACTTCATACCATATCCTTTAGGATTCTATTTCATCTCTCTGCTACACTATTTATGTTTGGAGAAACAAACATGGTGTATTGGAGGATAATACCACACTCAATTAGGAATTAAGCAAATAGACCTGGAAGTTGTTAACTTAATCTGTCATATCTTTCATAGTATTTACCATCATGATAAGATCTTATGGCCTTGCATTAATAGTTTTACCAAGTTGATTTTCAATTTGGCCTCAAACAACTTAAAATTGTCCAATGCTTGAGACTTCTCATGAATTAAGTATAGTTAACCATATCAGAGTATTCGTCTAGATGAAATTCCAATGTTCTAGCTCTCATGCAGAAATTTAGGACATTTTGAAGAAAAAAAAGAAAGGAATCAGGTGAATTCTCTATAATCAACCCGAAACATGAAACATTAAAAAAAGAAGAGAGCTTATTGGTTCTTTACAGTTGTTCTAAATGCTATCATACGATGAGGAGAGGGTTGATCCATATTGTACTTTTTCATTGACCATTATAGTATTAAAATGCTCTTACAATTGTTTTAAAATTTTATAGTTAGATTTATATTTGTTTCAACTAATTTTATGCTTTTAGAAGACTAATTCATATTTTTAAAAGGTGGAAGACACACTATTCATAATTTTATGCCTTTAGAAGACTAATTCATATTTTTGAAGGATGAAAGACACTATTCATAAATAGTAAAAGAAAATTTCTTCCTCAAAATAAAAGAAGAATGGTAGACTAACAAATTCTTGAGATATCATTCGTCGTGAAATATTCAAACAACATGGTAAAGTAAAAATTGATAGAAATGGTTTGTATTATAACACACTTTTAGTTGGTCAATCCTTTGACTTCGTATCCTACGCTAGTGACTCGTTACCGGGATGACCAATGCATGTCTTGAAAACATTTTGTTTTCCAAAATTGTAATCATCAAAGCTGAGATGAAAGTGACCACCTACCAAACACCATGATTCCTGTTTCCTTTGGATCTCTTTGAGTCTTTCTTCATGAATATAATGCAGAGGGCAATGATTATGAGGACTTTGTAATGGCTGTCATCATCCTTTTGAATTACCAGAGTTGTTGATTACAAAAAGAACGTTATACTTTCAGCTTTCATGAGGACTCTCTACCGAGAAATGCTCTTCTCAGAGTAAAACGCAATGTGCTAACTAGAAGTTAAAATCTTGAACTTCTTAACTCCTAACTTTGTTTTAATGTTAAGGCACTCATGAGGTAGTGAAATGAACAGATATATGAGATCACACATGTATAATCAACTCTTCCTTGTCACTTTTACGACTATCTTAAGAAACCAAATATCAGTGATCAATTGGACATGGGGTCCAAGTTCATGTTCATTTCAGTGATTATGTTTAATTACACCATCAGGAAGTTGAGTCCATCTTATCCATTCCCACTTGTTCACATACCAACACAAAATGCCATAATTTGACCTCTACAAGAGGACGGTCTCTTAAGAATTTGTCACTAGTACTACCCATTGATATTGGAATTCCCTTGTGAAGATAAGCTTTAATCAACATTTGAACTGGCAGTGAAAAAGGTATCTAACTAGGGTTTGATGTGATATCCGAATTATGTTTGGAAGAAACAAACGTTATAGATTAAAGATTAGGAAAGGTTAAATTCATACATACTTGAAGGGAATTATTATACTATTGGTATGGCTTGAACCTTAGACCTAGTTAGATTGAGTGAGATCAATATTAATCATATATACTTACCTTTAGGAGGCAACAAGGTGGGAAGTGTTTGAATTGTTAAGTTTAAAAAAGACCATATTTGATACATTAAACACATATACAGTTCATGATTATCAAATAAGGACAAGCAATGAAGATGGTGTTAGTGCTTGTCCTTGTATTAAGATCGTTTTACATCTATAGGTCGACGAAAAGGTAAATAGTTATGCCTAGCCCCTATTAACATAATGTTAGAGAGCAAGCACAATTAAAAATGATATCTCTACTTCGTATCACGTTAGAGAGTAATCAGAAGAGCAAACACAATGGAAAGTATAAGGCAATGATTAAA
>JAOQMM010000002.1:23902705-23915268 GCA_027563515.1 Erythroxylum platyclados | reverse complement strand
TGCGTATCGCAACCTAGAGACGTCTTCAACTTCCGTCTTCTTCTTCATCTGTTAACTTCTTCATTTAACCTGTAACATCGTTTGTGCCAAATAATAGGATACCAATCCACTGGTGGTTTCTTCATCCTTAAGATGTCTTTTGTAATTCTATTTGAGAGCTGATGAGTAGGTCAATTATGCCAAAAGAAAGTATCTGAAGCAAGTGGATTGGGAGGGTAATGGGGCTGCATTTGTCGAAGAGCATCAGGGAAATTCCAGGTGTCTCCATTGATGAAGGAGTCTAATCTAGCATGAAGGGGGAGGTTTAGAGAATTCCTTGGCAAGCTCGTTGAATTAATGAGAGCACCCTGGCCAGTCCAGTTGTCATTCCACAACGAAATCAACTTCCCAACGCTAACCGAACAGGAGATATCAGCTTTAACTGTATTATCCAGGTGTAGCAACTGATTAAGAAAGTAAGAGTTGGATGGCTTCTTGCATACTTCCCAGATAGTACGACCCTTGAGAAAATACGAATGGATCCACCTGAGCCAAATTGAGTTCTTATCTTCAGTATCCACCAAAGCCTTTTCAAGATGGTTGTTTGGTTGATGAGCTTGATAGAGTAGAGACCTAAACCCCCTTTAGCTTTGGGAATACATATGTCAGTCCATTTAACTTTGGCACATCCCTTTGCACCAGTTGAAGAATTCCAAAAGAAGTCTTTGAATATACGCTAGATGGTTTTGACAACACCCTTGGAGAGGAATATGTGTGAGCTCCAGTATATGTGAAAGGAGTTAAGGACTGATTGAATAAGCGTTAACTATCGTTGATAGATGCATACGGTAAAGAAAATCTTCTCCTCTCAAAAGGAGACTCGGGCAACGTGGGTTCTTCATCTTCAAGCTAGACGACCGAGTCAAGGAGATGAATCCTAAAAAATCATGCTTGTTTATGCTTCTACTGATCTAGATCGCTTTATTCAGGGTTTAATGATCTTGAGAATCCTCCTATTCGTGGAAAGGAGTGGAGTCCCTGACGAGACGTAAGCATCTTATCCTTCATGATCTGTGTGTTTAGCAAACAACTAGAGTTGGTATCTGTGTTATTAGCTTGAGATTCACCTCTTCTAGCTACATGTTCACTACAGTTAGGTAGTTATTTAGAGAGAAAGGAATTCAACACCTCTAGGTAGTTCTTTGAAAGCCATTGTTGTTATTCTTGTGGTAGTGATGTTTATTCTGCTGGGTACCTGGTACAAAAGAGATTGAAACCAAATTAAGGTTTCAGAATTTGCTAACAATTATTAGGATTTTTGACACTGTTAACAATAATTAGTAATATAATTATTATTATAAAATAATTAAATTAATTAAATAATAATAACAACAATTAAGTTTTTAAAATAAATTACTTGGGCTCTAATATATTATGGGGTGGATATATTTCACTGAAACTTACTTATTAATTTAACATTTCTAAAGTGACAAAAACTTAATTGTATTTAATTCACAAAATTTAAACTGCATTTAATTATTATTTATTATATGATGAAGTTATAATATTTTAAATACTTTGTATTGTTCTCAATTTTATATTTGTATGATTATTAAATGATCTTTTTCATATTAATTATGGTTATTATTTATATGTAAAATATGTAAAAAATAATATTAATAAAAATAAATATATTATTATTATTTTAAATTTTTATTATTATAATTTTTAGATACGAGTTGATATAAAATTAAAAATTACACATTATAATATATTGAAAAACTATTTTATAATTTAAAACAAAATAAGGACTATTTTATATTAAAAAATTATCCGAAATAGTATCCACCAATATTAATATAATACTTAATACTAGTACCGTATTCATAACAGTGATTCTTTTTTTTTTGATCATTTCTCGATATTCGAAACCAACAAATCTCGACTAATCTAATTCGAACAAGGTAGGATCCATTACCGGTGATTCTTACATATGTGTTTAAATACAAAAGATATACACGAACTGGAGTTGAATAATGCAGTCGTGTTGCATTCTAACGTAATCGTCGTGAATATGGGCCATTTATGACTGAAGTCCACTTTCCTAAATTAGGTCTAACCCACAAACTACAAACAATAGCCGACCTGAATTGGGTTCAATCAATCAGAAGAAATAATCAATCGATTGATCGAAATAAAAATAGAAGAAATAACGATATGGGAGAAGAAGCAGAGGGTAAGAAGAGAAGGGTGGTGGTGGAATCATTGGGATGGCTGACGGAATCTTCAATTTTGCCGAAGAAGCACAGAGCCATAGAAGGTGTTGGTGCCTCTTCAATTTTGGAACTCAAGGCTCAGCTCTATAAGTCTCAGGAAGAGGCTAAGTCCTCCAAGCTTATCTCTGGTCCCGACGGCGTCGAATACCACCGCGCCAAGAAAAAATTAACCCCTCAAGACCCAAAGAATCCTGGCGTGGATGCCCGCGCTCTCAAGTATGCATCTAACCCCTACTCTTTCCTTTTCCTTTTCCCATATTGCCAAGTAACTAACATACATTGAATTCTGATTCCATGAAAGAGAAATAGTTGGTGAGATTGCAAGTTGGCTTCTTTTCGTGCATGTCGGTATCGAGTCTGAGCATTTCAATCTTCTCACAGCTTTGGAAATTACCTTTTTTTTTTTCTTCTTTTGCTGTTGGTGTTTAGGTATATCCTTTTTCTCTCTTTTTTTCTTTAAGGTAAGACAAAACGAGGGGTGATACAAGGATAGTTGAGAAGTTCTGGCTATATTGTTCATGCTTGTAAAGTTGAGATCTTTCCTTTAGGGGTGTAGGGATTGGAAATAAGGATTGTTGGTTGTACTTCTGCCTTGATATTTATCCCTTTATCTTCGAGTTGCAAAATGTTCTTATGTTGTGTACCACCCCTTTAATCTTGGAACTGGAAAGAGACTCTCTTCTTTTGTGATGATTTGAGGTGAAATCTTGGAACTGGAAAGATACTCTCTTCTTTTGTGATGATTTGAGGTGAACTTGTTAAAACATCTACAAGCTGGGTTGATAGATATTAGGCAATAGGCTTACATATAATTATGTTACTTAGATTTCTTCTACTTATGTCTATGAGATACTGCTAATAGTGTCTAATACTACCAATAGAGTATGCTAGAGTTTGTTTCAGTTGGGAGCAATCATAATAGAATCATGGTCATGTTAGAATAGCATGTCAGTAGCTTATTCTTACTTGTTTTACATTAAGTATGTGAAAGTGATTCTTAAAACCCTTGGAGTGACCTCATGACCTATTCTTTTTATTTGATTCCTTCCTATTAAATCCCAGGACCCTAATTTGCACCTTATACATTTGTATTAAGTATTGCTGGCATATTCTTTAGTTATCCTACATCAAGAGGAGGGAGCGGGAGGGAGAGTTGGCATTCTGGTTTCTCTTCTTTTGGGTTATGGATTGAAATTATGGATTTCAAAGCTTGACCAATGTCTGTATGGTGGCATAATGTAATCACATATCAATTTGACCAGATATTTTTCAATTTTACATTTTTCAATTTTACATGAGTACTGCTTACTTTGGTTTCATTCTTTCCTGAAATTTGCCGTTTGATGATAATATGAGAATTTATTTGCATTTGTTTGGCATGAACTGTAGGTGAACTGAATCAAACTTGTCACTTTTGGGTTCTTGTTTTCGTGTATTTTCTGGTCTCACATGCATCAAAAAATGTTGATTAGGTAGTGAAACATTTACAAAATAATGATCAATCTTTTGCTCTTTAAATCCAGGGACAAACTCGAACTCAAAGCTGTTAATGATGGTTCAGCCAGCTATGCCGCTTTGGAAAAGAAAGCAGAGTTGTATGATAAATTGGTAAGAGGAGAGCTATCTGACAAGGAGGACCAGGAGAAGTACTGCGTTGATTTTTTCCGCAAAGGTGTTGAGCTGGAGGAGTCACAGCAACCACAACATCAAAGTGATCCTGCAACTATAGCACCGGAAAATGAAAATGGTGATAATGATGCCTCCACTCTATTCAGTACGAAGTTTATGGGGCCTGGTCGAACAGCTGGAGCATTAGATAGAGATGAACATAAGCGCTTTGTGAGGTATGCCTTTTGATCTCATCTAATTGCAAGAATTGAATTGTACTGCTCTTGTTGGGGATGAAAATCGGATTAGCACAAGCATTTTCTTTTAAAGAAAATTTTATAAAAATGTGGGGAACATATAAGGTTAGTTTTTTGTGATGTGCAATGATACTTGTTATATTGAGGAAGGGAAAAGGCCCTTGTAAAGCAATTCACATACCAATGGAGTGAGACAAATTGCTGCAGAAAGGGGGAGAATGGAAGATGTGATTATTGTTTCCTATATCTAGTGGCTAGCATGAACTTAAACCTATCTGTTGCTTATCCGTAGAAATCAGTTTGAGTCATGTATATTTTATTAGGCTTCTATAACTCTATTTGTGCATATATGGAACACATATAAAACACGTATGGTGAAGTTGGTAGGTAAGTATACCCTGATTATTTTTCAATTCCGTCTTGTTCAGGGAAGTTCATGAACAAGCAAGTGAAGCAAGAGAGAAAGTGTCAGAGCTGAAGTTGCGCAGGCAAGAACAGGCTGCAGCTAACCGTGAGAAACTAAGGCAGGCTTATCTCAAGAAAAAGCTGGAAAAATTGAAAGCCGAAAAAGCAGCTCAGACAGGAGCCATGGAAGGTGGAAGTTGATAGTCTAATTTTGTTGGTGCTTATTATCAATTTCATCTGCTCAAGCATGAGAAGATGCTGAGTCAAAAGAAAGTAACGAAATAGTATGGATCCACAAGTCCTTTGGCATAACATTCAATTTGCATTTTATCTGTTCTAACTTGTATATGAAACAATTTAAGAACATAGTTTGTAAGCATAGTTTAGGTTAATTGCATTAAATTTTTTAGGTCAATTTTTCTTAATGATAATTTGTTAGGGAAATACGTGTAGTGATGTATTTCAATTTTCGACAAATTGGTTGTAGAGTGGTTTTATCTGTATAAACCTAGAAACCAATTTGACACGTCCGCTCTAGTTGTGATGCTAGTCAACTTAACCTTTTAATCTAATTGTGTCCTTTCAGGGAAAAGAGATTATAGTTGTGATGTTGAGTGACCATATTACACAATTCGTGAAGCAATTGACAGTTTTCCTTGGGTTATCTTTCCCTCCTGTTTCCCTTCTGTTTACGATGCTTTGCTAACAAGGGTCAACAATAACAACCATAATTACAGAAGAAAATAGGTCAGACATAACAGTCAACCAAAATGGGCATTCATGTGTCACCTTTATGACCTCTCACAAAGAAAGTGAACATCGAACATAACCATTGAATCAAGAAAAGAAATTCACAAAGAGCAGACAGAAAGGTAATCTATTCATTTTTAACATTTCAGCCTTCCATGTAATAATTAATTATAAACAAAAACAAAAGTCACTACTAAGTTCTAAAGCCACGATAGTCATGCAGGTATTGGAGCTGGTATTCAAAAGGAACTTATGGCAGTACACATTATATACTTCCAGTACATCTCTTGCTTCAAGGAGTGAATAATGGATAATTCTCCACCCATAGCTTGTCATCGACTTTGCCTTTTGAAGCATATGATGTCTTGGTACCGACGAGCCACTATTCAACAGAGTAATCGTAGTTTAGTTATTTCCACAAATATTATTCATCAAATACCAGCATGAAGATGATCATAGGAAAGCGAGAGAGGAGCTTATGGGATGCTTTCATCGCTACTGAATATAATACTTGTTGACCTTAGAGACCTTGTAGATTTTCCTCAATTCTCTCCTTGTATTTATCTACTTATATTTATCAACGATAGAATCCTTGGCTGGGTATCTAAGTTTACGTCTTTCATGGTATTAGAACCATTAATATGTATTAGCTACTTGCTACAGCAACTACGTACCTGTCAAAAATCTGCCACCGCAGGTTATGCTCTGGCTCATTATATTACCATATGGACCTTCCCGTCAGCTATCATCACTTTATTCTCGTCATGTAATTTCTGGACAATCATAAAATATTTTTGTTACCAGAATTGTTCATATTGCAAGGGATTGAAGAAAACCAAACTGATCATATGCACGTCCCAATTACATAATTTGGTCCTTATAAACAATCAAATTAATTTCAGAAATCTGCAGTTACTGATTCCGGCAAAACAATCCCTTCCTTTTTCTCAAAAGAAAATTTTTACCTGCAATAGATGCATTATCTCTTCCCTCGAGTATTGGGAAACTCCAGAGTTGATAACCTTCTCTAGGTCATCAATTGTAATGCTATCCAAGTAGCGCATGTGTTGACGAAATGACGTATTAAATGCTTCAATTCTGCAGTCAGCAGGAAAAAACAGAGCTCATCACCATTATGTCTAAATTAGGCATAGAACAAATGGATTTGTACACCACTATTCTCTAATATCATCAGACCTTTCTGCAGACAAGTCAGTAGTAGTTTGTTCAGCAGGAGGCTCGTCAACTTCCATGGAATCCACCATTCTGCCACAAAACAAGAGTAGAAACAAATGTTACCAGTATGGACCTTGGGAAAATGTGGAAGCACTGAAAGATTTTATTTACTATTAGCTAATTCACAACCCATCCTTTTAAGGGCATATATATATAACTTGAGATAACCATCCATCCTCCCTTTGTAGTGCCAAATGATGCAAACTCATCTAAAAACCAGTCAGAAATGACACACCACTCAGAAGAGTGAGGGGACTTCAGATGTACCATTCTTCAGCTAATAATCATTGCAACTAAAATGACGGTTGTCAAGTCATGTGATGGAACTTTGGAGAAACTATATAATTCAGGTTGGATTTAGAACCTAGGGCACATCGTCCCAAGTTCAAGAAAAAGAAAACATGCAGGCATCCTCTATTTCACTGGTTGATCCAGATTTCTCCAGGGGAATGTTTTTAGGGTATAAATAATGGTTTTAACATTCATGAATCGGAAGAAAACCAGAAAAAGAAAACTTATCCAATTGCAGCAAGCTTGTTATAGGGGTTCAAATAGAATCTTAAGTGAACATATTACTCAATGCCTGTAAACTGTTTTGCCTAATGTTACATCACCTAGGGTAAAGGTGATAACAACAATATTTAGTTTGAGAGATTCTCAGCTCTAATAGAAGGCACATGCATACCTACACCTGTGCCTGTGCATTGTATAAAGGCTTTTGTACGAATGCATGCAAGAAAGATGCAGTCAATTGAAGGCATTTAATAGGAAAGAAAGCAGCAACTCTTAGTCTGGAATCTCTAAAGGTACTAATTACCAAAAAATAGTTTCTTGCTAAAACTTTAGCTGACTTGAACTCTTACCCTTCGTTATCACCAGCGGAATGGTCATCTGCATTATGCCTATTAGAACGACGCTCAGTTCGATGATTTCTCTCTGATTCTCTTTCCCGTTCTTGTTCACGTTCCTCCATCTCAGTTAATTCTTTATGATATATAGCAAAATTTAAAACTTTCAAGGCAGCTTCAACATCAGACTTAGACACCTGGTAAGAAAAGTTAATTAAGAGAGGTGGAAAAGGCATCTTGTCCAATAGGCATTAAGGTAAGGTCCATATGTCAAAGAACACAGAGTAAAAGGATGGATCAAATACCTTTCTGCTCAATTTCAATTTTGCATGAGCAGTAGAGAGACGTATTATGGTTTCCAAGGTTCTGGCAGTAATTGGGAGTGTTCCTCCGGTCTACCAAAAGCAAGAAATGTTTAAGCTCAAGAAAACACTAACCATTGCGACAG
Organism: Erythroxylum platyclados; assembly: GCA_027563515.1. Taxonomy (NCBI): domain Eukaryota; kingdom Viridiplantae; phylum Streptophyta; class Magnoliopsida; order Malpighiales; family Erythroxylaceae; genus Erythroxylum; species Erythroxylum platyclados. Next base: position 23,907,461 of record JAOQMM010000002.1, on the reverse strand, counting down.
TTAATCTAACAACTATAGTTATAATACAAACCTTTGCTGTTGAACTGGCATTTCTGAGCTCGGCATATACTGCAGCAATGTGATCAGATGCCTGCAGATAAAACGCTAAAATTAGCTTGGCGGGAACACTATATTCAGGTGGTATGTGACAAAAGAAAACTTCTCATAAATATTGGCAAGAAAAAGAAGAAAAAGAACAGCTTGCAAAAGGATAAGCATAATGACCTCATCTGTCAGCTCCGGTTGAATCCTATGTTTTGCATAATGGATGTACTTTTTAAGGAACTTTATTGTGAGAGTATCACGCTTGCGGCCTCTTTCTGTTTTCTTCCCATGAAGCATTCGGTTGTATTTGACAAAGACAGACGAGTCTGCATCTGCTTCATCTTCTCTTCCATATCTTGAACTTCCATCAATTGCTGAATCACCTATAATATTTGGCTGCATCTTAGAGATGATTCAAGTACACCTTATGTATTCCAAGAAAAAAAATTCACTTACCTCCATCTATCACAGAACGGTAACGGTGCATACGTAAGACATGCTCTGAAATATGACGATCAATATCAGGATCCATTTGATCCAGTACTATGAACAACAAATCAAAACGAGATAGCAAAGAGTCTGGAAGTCCGATGTTTTTGGTGGGTGTCAATGAGCGATCATACTACAAACATACAGTACCGGCAAATGTTAATTGAGGATTTGAAACAACAGCAATAAATAATATGACTACCAGCATGAAATTCAACCTCGCTGAAAAATCTTCTACTTACAGTTCCATATATGGGATTTGCAGCAGCGACAACACTGCATCGAGCATTCAAAGATGCATGAATACCAGCCTTAGCAATTGTAACAGTTTGTTGCTCCATGACCTCATGTATAGCAACACGATCTTGATCATTCATCTTGTCAAATTCATCAATACAGACTACACCTCTATCAGCAAGAACCATTGCCCCTGCTTCAAGCCTTCTTTCTCCTGATTAAAAGTATATTTCTCATCTACCAAAATATAATTCTTGAAAAGCCTCTGCCTAATAATGCTAAGATGTCTGCGTCAATTAAATTACTTACCAGTTTCTTGATCAGAAGTAACAGCAGCAGTCAATCCTACACCAGAAGAACCACGTCCAGTAGTTGATATGGCCAAGGGAGCAATGTTCATGATTGCCCTTAACAGTTGGGATTTGGCAACAGATGGATCACCAACCATCATCATGTTAATGTCACTAAAAACAATGGGCATGACTTGACTTTAGATCATATAAGTGGGTAAACAAAGAATGTTCTAGATAAATGTTGGAGAAAAAGTATAATATGTTTTAGTTAGGCATCAACTAATTACAGAGATGCATATGCAGTATCACTATTAACCAGTTATTTTGTGTGCCATGCCAAACCACAGAGAAAAACCAATTGAAACATTACTCACCCTCGTAAATGAGTACCATTCTTCAGATTCTTTTCCACTCCACCAAGCATCAATAAAATGACTGCCTTCTTTATCCACGAGTGCCCATATATTGAAGGTGCAAGTGAATTCCCAACGAGGTCAAAAGTATCGTCTCTTTCAGCTATCATTTTAATGTTCTTCAAGTCTTGTGGACTGTAAATTGGTGCATTTGCCTCTTTGTTAAGTAGACAAATGTTATTAGCTATAAGAACAGTCCTGGATGTGAAATCATTCATAAGGGAAAATTTTTGAAGTTAGAGAAGAGTAAAAGTTTCAATGAAGTATTCAACTCAGTAGTTGAGCTACCTGAACACCCCATTGACACTGCCTTTACTTTTCCCAGATATTGCTTTGTAAATCCCAACAATAGCCACACGATCTCCAGGCTTGCATGAATCAACCAGGTCATCCTCAAATATTACATCAACTGTTCGTGGAAGCTGTCCAGGAGCAGAATTCTCGGGCATTTCTTGCATTGACAAAGTTTGATGATCCTTATACTTGCACAACCCGTACTCAGTCACCAACAGGTTACCTTTGTCATCCTGATGGGGTAGAAATTCTGTTACATACTTATTCTAATATATGGTGTTTGCAAACAGTAATTATAAGGACTTGAGAATACCCTTGTAGGATAGACAGACCCTGTAGGCAAACCCGTATTAGATGTGATGTCTCGATATTCACGGGAAGTGAAATTTCCAGTTGTTGGACAAAAGTGAACACTTTTGACAACCTTTGGCCTCACAAGAGAACCTAAAAGTTTACAACCACAAGGTTAGGAGTATCCAGATATACTCTAATTCATCTAAAAGATATCTTGTATTTATTAAAATCCACTACGCTATAATCCCTAATCTATAGTTGCCTTACATGTGTTCAAGATGTTATATAAAAGAGGAAAATAACTACCATATAACTTTCTTAAATTCAACAATAGCGATACCTAGTTAAAGCTGCAGGTTGGAAAGAACTCGGCAGTTCTTACTTTACATATGCAAGAATAAGCAAACAAGTTTCATTCTAGCCAGTTCCCCAAGTTATGCCACAGTGAAGTAACACTTTCAACAATAAGAGGTTTTAAATTCAAAATAGCTGTTAATATGTCACGTCATGTTATACTATGCAACACTCACTTTTACACCTTAGCTATCAAGAGACTGTCCGCTCAGTTAATTCTCTAGCTGGAAGGTCAATCTGAGATTTAATATGATCTAATCCTACTAGTATCATAACTATCAATCGAAGCCAAAAAATAACCTTTCACATTAAATAGTTGGTACAATGCAGCATCCGTATTTCCTAAGCTTTCATATTGAGTTTAGCACCATGAAATTCTCCACAAGGAACTATGAGGAAGCAAATTGGTAGAACATAATAAATCTCTAGATTCAAAGGGAAGGAAAAAAGAGAATTCACAACGAGGAAAGTACATTTGGTTACAATGCCCTCAACGCAAACCATGGAGCCAATGAATTCGGAGAGAAGTTCTCGTGGAGTGACACGGCGAGAAACAAACGGGCCCTCGAAACCCACAAGAACTTGTTCCTCTTCCTTCATGTATTTGGGGTCAATGCTACGAGCAATATCGGTAGCGGCATCACACAAGGGTTGCATATACTCACTGGGGTTCTTCAGAATCCTAAACTCCAGTTGAAAAAATTGAAGGAAAAAAAGTGCATTGCAGAGAATCAACTTCACGAACTATGCTTCTAAGCTTATAAAAAGAGACTCAAACAGTAGAGAAAGGGTGGGATGAGAAACCTTGGGGCAAAGTCCTGAAAAGAGTGGAGATCAGAGATATTGATGATGAGACGGCGACGCTTGTGGTTAATCATGGCCTTAATCTCGTCCTTGTAAACCTGAAATCACATACATCCATCCAAAATCTTACACTCAACTCAATCCAAATCCACCAACCTACCATCAGATGAGTAAACAAAAGAAGGAGTACATTTTGATCCAAGAAGTCGAGAAATGCTCGCTTGTGACTGTTTCTGTCGTCGATGTTAGCCATATTCTCTGCTACAGACCCGAGAATGAGAGAGAGAGTTTGTGTGTGCGTTTGCTTTCGGCCGGTGGAAGTGGACTGCTGCTAAGAAAGGGTTAGTTTTGGCGGGAACGGAGACAACTGTCTACGCGGGAACTTTTGATGGGTCCCACTTTTAATTATTTTAATTGAAATATATAATGTTTTTAATTTTAAACTGGACCCGAGAGGAGCCCATTTGCTTTGATTCTTTTGTTTTTCTTTTTGTAATTTGCTTTGGGTCTTTTGTTTTGAAACGGTGGTTGAGAAAGATTGAAACGTCAATAAGACTGAGATAAAAAGACGGCGCTTGGTTTAGGTAAAACAGTAAGAATGAATATAATAAAAAATAAAATTAGATATAATTATTATAATTATAAGGGACGGTTAAGATGAAAGAATAATTATCATTATCATTTATTATTAAATTTTTATTTTATATCAAATTTTAATATATTCTAATTAATTATATTTAATGTTAATATATTCTAATTAATTATATTGTGTTTTCTAAAAAATTAAATTTTTGTTTTACATCAAATTTTAATATATTCTAATTAATAATATTTTATTAATTATATTGTTTTGTTAAAAAAAGAAAAATATTAATTCGTTAAATTTTATATCAAATTTTAATATATTCTAAGTAATTATATTTAATTAATTATATTGTTTTACTAAAAGAGGAAAAATAAAAATTTATTAAACACTTGTTTTACATCAAATTTTAATATATTCTAATTAATTATATTGTTTTGTTAAAAAAGAAAAAATTAAAATTTGTTAAATTTTTTATATCAAATTTTAATATATTCTAATTAATTATATTTAATTTTAATATATTCTAATTAATTTTATTTTTTATTAAAAAAAGGAAAAAAAACAAAAATAATTGTCATGGACTTAACAGTGACATTCTTGTCACAGGCATTACAGGGTGTATCACGCCTCTGACACTTGCTCGCTACCTAGGATTGTATGAAATAATCTCTAAAACTCAGATATCAAAATATTGTACATGTGATGATAATATATATAACCAAGCTACTATTTTTTATTTCTTATCCATTGATATCTTCCCAATTTCATTAACTAAGTACCCCCTAAAAGTACATTTTGAATAGGGATGGCAACGGGCCGGACTAGGCCGGGCCCCCACCTGGCCCGACCCGGCCCGCACCACGGGAGGGACCCACTTATCCTACACCTCTCAAGTCATTTCACAAAGTCGGACTAGAGTCAAGCTCAACAGGGTCTTCTTTCCCCGC
>JAOQMM010000002.1:23868410-23887616 GCA_027563515.1 Erythroxylum platyclados | reverse complement strand
TCTCTCTCTCTCTCTCTCTCTCTCTCTCTCTCTCTCTCTCTCTCTCTCTCTCTCTCTCTCTCTCTCTCTCTCTATAGTAAACAAAATCTATTTAACCTTTGACTCTTCACTTCTTATTTGTTTATTTTTGTTTCTATATTCTAATTTAGAAAACATTGTGATTGTAAAAAATTGTAACATAATACTAGAAGCTCAACTTGAGGTCATCATAATGGAAGGCAACATCATACCTGGTATTATTGACTGTATCATGATCCTTAACATAGAAGTTAGTTTTCATTTCTTAATTAGAAGCCTAATCCTATTATTTACTTACAAGATTGTATGCCTCTATCTTGCTTCTATGTGTTCTAACTAAATTGTAAAGCATTCTCAACTTCATCATCAATTAATCCAAGCTAGGAACTTTCATTCAAGGGATAAACATATAAGAAAATCATTTTATTATTGATGGAACTAATAAAATATTATCATAAAAACAAAGTTCCAAGGAGATGTACTATGAAAATAGATATTCATAAAGCTTTTAACTCGATTAGTTGGAGCTTTATACTGGATGCAATGGATACTCTTGAATATCCTCATCAGTTTATCAACTAGATTGAGAATTACATAACAATCACTTCTTTTAATATCTTGTTAATGAAGAAACTACTCAAACATTTAAAAGAGTTAGGGGATTTAAGCCAGGAGACCCCTTCTCCTTATCTATTTACAATTTGGATTAAGGTTTTATCAAGATTACTTAAGAGAAACATTAGGAATATGATGATCTTATTCTAGTTAGTGGGGCTGATAAATGCTTTGTGAGCATGCTCATAAAAACATTACAATGATTTTGTGCACCTTTTAAGTCTTGAAATTAATAGAATAGGAGCAATATCTATATATCAAGACGCAACTCCACTTTAGTTGAAAATTTGGCTAGCATAGAATGTCTAAAACTTTAAAAAACCCCTTTTCAGTTATCTTAGAATTCCAATAACAACATTAAGGCTTCCTTTTAGCAACGATGATTTCAATTTCATTTTTTTCTGAAAAAGAAATTTATAGGAAAACAAAATGAATTGCTTTCAATTGAATTTTTTTTTAAAAAATAAGTTATTAAATAAGGTTTGGGTCAAGTAAGTTAGGTATAGATAGGTCAACGACATATTTTAGGTCTAAGTTATGACAATGGCTAGAGGATGAGCCTTGGAACAACTAGTAAAGATATTCTTTTGTGATCATAAGGTCATAGGTTCAAGTCATAGAAATAGCTTCTTTGTAAAACTACAAAGAGAAGATTGCGTACATTATAACTCTCTCTAGACCCTTGTAACGAAACTACTAAGCTATTGAATTACAAATCGAGAGGAATTGCGACTATCATATAAAACTACCAAATAACTTTCAAGACGGAGGCTATCCCATAAATGTTGTATTTATGCCTGTTCGAAATGCGAATCATAGTGTTCATTCTTATAAAAATGGGAATGAAAAGCAAGAAATACATTTTCTTGAAATATGGACAAATGAAAGTTTAACTCTTAAAGAAGCACTTCATAAAACCTCCTGAAATTTAACTGATTGCATTAGTTACGTTAACTTTTGACTTTTAATTACAACAATGGCTACATGACCGTATACAAAATTTATTAGTCCACGTGTCTTCCTATTATCACAAGCACTATTTCATTATTTTTTTGTCAAAGCGTTGAATGTACTAATGATTCTTACGTGTATGTGTTAAAGTCATCTTGATAAATTCCTCAAGTTCAGACTATGAAGCTGTTTCCAAAAGAAATGACCAGCTCATCGCATTCCTCTCTCTTTTCAACTTTATTTCTCTGTCGTCTAGAAATCTTTAACCAACCATAGAAAATCCAGAAAAATGTATTAAAATTGAATTAAACACAACATGACATAAGAATCTTGAACTAATAATTTAGTCAAGCTCATCCTAAATTTGGTTCGATAAGAACCATATGATAGGTATTGTCTATTGTATGCTTATAAACATATAATAAAATCCAATCTTTCTTTAGTTTAAAAAATTTAAGGATATGTACAAGTACATTGATCAATCAGTTTGACAAAATGGACCGCTGTTAGTTGGTCTAAGTATGAATTGAACAATTAAGAAAATCTGAACTAAAAAGGCATTACATATGTTCTTAAATCGGAGTAATGTTTACTTTGTTAGAGTTTGTGATAATTTTAAAATGTAAAAAGCATCTGCTTTTGCCTTTTGCTCTCGTCTTTTTTGTTGTAAAGAGAAGTATAGATCCTGCCCTTTGCCCACCTCATATGGATGCACAAATTATGGCCGAAGTGACTGCCAACCAAAAACATTCGAGGACAATAGATTCTGTAGTTTAAATTAAATTTTGTATATAACTTTGTTTTTCTTCTTCTTCTTTTTTTAGGTAATATTTAAGATAGTAAACTTAAGTTTTAAAACTGATTTAACATTAAAAATCTTGAATTGCACTACTCTTTAATTTAGTTTTAAATTTTTTGGTTTATTTAATTTAATATTTTTATTGTTAAAATTTAATAAGTTTATTAATTAATCGATCAATTTTTCGTAAACTAATTAGTTTTTATAAACAATTACTTTTTTAATTAAACTTTAAAATTTTCATTAAATAAAAACAATCTTTTTCGATCATTTTTCTAATTCTTCATTTTTATTCTATCTTTAATCAATTTTATGACGGTCTAATATCAGTTAAACCTTAAACCTTTTGTCTTACCGGTTTAACTTCCTTTTCGGTTTTGAAAACATTGATTATTTGTAAAACCTAATTTTCACTTTGAAGAAACACACAATTCATTATGAAGTATAACATTCATTAATTTTTGTTTATATACAACAACAACAACTTAGTAAAAGTCTTACTGATATGCAAAATCTAGAAGGTTATGTAATACACAATCTTACACCAAAATTTTGTTTATGTATTTACTAGAAATAAAGCTTTCTAAAGTGCTTAGCAAACAAAAATGAAAATTTTAAAAATTTAAAATAATGACAAAATATTAAAAAAATTAGGTGTTTTGTAGTGCGTAGTATTTATTTGATCTGGGTTTTTTTATTTCATAAGTTCTTTTAAAATATTTTTAAAAAAATTATTTTCGAAGCTTCTTAGTCTACTAATGGTCTAATACTACGCTCCCGTCTAGAGCATTTAACTTTGTAAAAAAAGCAAAGAATATTTGTAAGACGCGTTGCCAGTTTTTATTTACCCACAATTACAAGCTTACCCTCGCATACGCCTTATATTCCTTCCTCTTCTCTTGCTCGACCAAGGAAACAGAAAACCACCCACATCTCTCTCCGAGAGAGAGAAATAGGAGAAAGTTGTTGGTGCAGTGAGAGAATAGAATGGGCGATGAGATTGGAAAAGGCGATGGGAGGCGGCGGAGGTTGTGGTTGTTCAGGAAGTTGAAACTCAAGGAGGCATGGGGATGGCGATGGAGTTTTTGGAGGTCTGCGTTTAAGTGGAAGAGGCACGCGTTGCAGCTTTGGTTGATTGATAATTTGATGTTCAAGATTGTTTCTGTTCTGGAGGCCATTGTCTTGGTTGCCAATCTCTGTTTCTTCTATGTATGTTGTGGCTGCCACATTTGATACAACGGAAGCACTTTCTATATTATATTGGGTTTTAGTTTTCTTCTTTGTGGGGGATATATAAAGAAGACGAGAGAGAAATTTGTAGCTCAAATCAATGCAATGCAGGGTCTTGGTTGCTGGTTCTGTCTCTGGATATATTAAAACAATTGGCATTGACTACCATATCTGATATCCATTAATGAATGTTCTATGTTATAGTTAGAATTCTTCATCGTCTTCCTCAACATTTTGATTGTTCGGGTGATTATGTTTTTGAGCTCTGTACATGTCAGCCACCTGAAAAGGAGAGATACAAGGCACTAAGAAAGCAAGATAATGGTCGCTTTCATAAAGCAAGACCATCCATTACCTGATCAGATGTAGTGGCTTGCTCTGGATTCTTGTCTTCTCGGACTTTAACGAGACGTGGAAAGCGGAGAGAAATACCCTGATGCAAGAACATTAAAATAAGAAGATGCAACTGAAGAGATTCCCAGGTTTATTTCAAAATTGCTCAATCAACAAGAATATAAAAATCATCCAAACTGGGTACAAATTGAGAATATTGTAAATAGCTCACGGATATGAGGCTGAATAAAATCTATGGTCTTTCTACAGAATCTAGAAGTATAATAACTTTTACCCTAAGCAAGATCACTATTTTTAAGATGCAGGAGCCAACAGGAACTTCAAAACACCATCTCACATAGATATTGACATAGACTTGGTGTGTATTCATTATAGATACCCAAGTTGTTTAGACTTTAATTGTGTTTCCATGTTGTAGAATTCAGTTAGAATACCATTCACGGAATGCCTCACTAAACAGTGGTAAAAGCAGAAAAGCATAACACTGTGATACCTGGTTGTAGAACATATCTTATGTTAGAAAAATGTGACTAACTGGTTTCTAATCTTTCTTTAATGAAGAATGAAACTTATTTTAACAAATGAACAGAGATAAACCTTGTCAGCATCAACATCACCAATTGCAGCACGATGAACTGGACTGATAGTCAAGTCAGCAGCCTTCACCTCCCATACCTGTTTGATCATCAGAAAATAATAACTCAGATAAATGATATGCTTGGAAAAATCAACATCCCATTATACAATAAAATTTATGTAATAGAGCCTTTTAGCAATGTCCTAGATCGACGTCATTCTACCAGCTAAGAGTTTCATATCCCCGAGATTGAATCCCATATGATTAACAAGTATAACTTGTGCATAATGACGATAAGGTGAGTCTTTTAAAAACAAGTCACCCTGTTCTCAAGTCCAAGGTACAATGGGTCCACTAGATAAGAAAAGGAAAGAAATAGATACGCAACCATTTAGAACAAAAGAGTTTGTAACATACCCACCAGCCTGTGTTGAGTGCCTAAAACTCGCACCTACATGTATCCACTTACACGCTAATATGCCTAATGCAGAAGCAGTCACGTACCTCTCCTCTTTTTAAGTCCAACACTTCATTACTGTATGCTATTGACTCATCGAGGTAGCCATGTTGAACTTAAGATGCCAAAACATCAATGGAAGAAAATATTCAAAATGATGAAACTGAATCTCACTAATCTTTATGATATTTAAATGAAATTTAACTAAAATGGTATAAGAGTATTATCTTTTCCTATTCCAGTTCTTCCCTATTCTCAATATTTGGACCACTTGATCTGTGCATAGTTCCTTTCACATATGAAATAGAAGAAAAACTGCAGCAGAGGAAAATATACATTACATCTACTTTATGACCTAAACCCAGACCCAGAGACCATAAAGACTGCATCTTTTTTTTTTTATTAATCTTGTGTACCAGATAATGCGTGATGAAAAATAACATACATACTTACTAACAATATTTCTTAATTAATAGAATATTCATATTAAAAGCTTTACAATTAATTCTTTAACTTGTAATAATTGTCTAAACTCATATGATTCCTTTTTTTAATTCATCTAGAGTTAGAATTTTCATTATATTACTATTCAGCCTTGGAAGAGTTTTTTAAAGAGAAACTTCCTCAAATCATTATCAGTGAAGTTGTTCCTGAGGCTGCCGCCTCCACTTCATTAATAAAAGCACGACATAAAACTTGGGAGAGCTTATTGATAACAAACTAACAACAGGTTTAGCTACTGAGTTCTTTAACACACTGATAATCAACGTGAGAATTCACACATAGAATCTTACTGGGACACACATGAGGTGATTCATAGGACTTTTGTCATGTCAAAATATGAATGAAAGAGAGTATAGAAAAGAAAGGTGAACACAAGATTTACGCTATGACCTAAACCCATTGATAAAAAAACCACAAAGACATCGTTTTTTATTAATCTTATTTGTATCACATAGTACTCAAGGTTCTCATTTATAGAAAAAGATGGTGACTATCTTTTGATGATATGAATATAATATCATCATATTAAAAATATATAATTAATTCTTAGGGTTGGCATTTCAGCATGTGTCTGCCCGGCCTGAAGTCTGATCAGGCTTTTGGTTGGGCTTGGGTTCAAGAGGGTCAACCTAGCCTAGCCCAAATGGATTCAAGCCAAAACAATGTTGTTTTGTTCAATAGCAGAACTGATTGACCAAATCGTCAGTTTGTTAAATTTTAACAAAACGAGTGGACTTTGGGCTGTTTGATTTGAGCCCAATCGGGCCAGCCCTACTAACTCTTGCAAACCAAAGGATGACTGCAATAAATCTAGAAATATTCTAACAAATGTAAGAAGTTAGAGACCAAGAATATTTTAAATTACATTAGTGATACTATGAATATTCTAGATTTCAATTATTGAGTATAAAAATTAATTTAATTAACTTTAACACATAACAATCATTCCCCGCTTTTGTTTTATTCAATTTCTTACCTGTTCTAGGATTAGAAATCTGCCATTATTTTAATTCCTCATTGAAGTCTAACACAAGACAATTTGAAATATGAAGATTATATATTTCACACCGCCTATAAACAAAGTAATGAGACACTGAAATTCTAAGTACATGATTAGGATTAATGGGAAATAACTAATCATTACTGATGGCAGCTTACTTCAAAACCATCCAGTCAAGCCGTCCACTATGAAGAGTTCAAAGAGGAATTATAGTGCAATAAAATCATAACCTGGTCTCATAAAACAGAAGTTACTGAAATTTTATAATAGAATGAAAAGGAAGTTTGAAAAACATTTGATTGTGATTATAAAGATATAAGTTTTTACAAGGAAAATGAAGGTTTATTGGGTTATAAACAAGTCAGTAATGTGAAATTGAAAAGGAGAACTTTATCAAGAGTCATCAGCAACACATAAGATCTCATAAACCACCAAAACAAATTCAGTCTAATTAAACCAGAAATGAATCACCAGAACAGAGGTGAAACTAAATGTCTATCCAGAAAAAAATATAAGGAAACAGATATTACCTCACTAGGCTCAAACCACACATCTGGTTCAATTGTTTCTCCACACCTGTAGTATGGCTGGAAACAGCTAGAATGTTGGTATATTAAAGTCGCAAATAAGAAATCCAATGAAAGTTCGGCACAGACCTTTGGTGCTGGAATCACTTTAGGACGAAGACTATCGGAACGTTCTTTGAGCATTGCTTCAGTAAATCCAGTGCCTTTAGACCAGAGAAAGATCGAGAGGAATAAATAATACTACTTGTTCAAAACAATTTACATGCCCTTGAGACAATAGAAAGGTCAATTCTCACGCACCTACTTTACATATGCTTTGATATTCTTCGTTCTTGCTGTCATAACATGCAAGAAGAAAAGCACCATAGAAACCTACAGAAAAATAGCTCCACATAACAAATAAGTAGTTGCTAGCGATGAAATTCACCCTCTTCCCTCCACTGATCACAAATCTGTTCCCTCCAAGGGGGAAAAATCATGCAGAACTTTGGACTGGAATACAACATACAAGTCTAATAACTTTAATCATCAACAAACATATACCTGTGCGTTTCCCACGACCATGAAAAGCAGCAATAGGTACAAGATCCAGTGAGTCACCAAGGCTGCAGAGGGCAGACCAAAAATTGTAAACTAACCTTATGTAATATATTCAGACAAGGATGAAGCCAAAATGTTTTGCCTTACCTTTGCATGTAGTCTTTCTTTAATTTTAACCAGTTATTTGATCGCTTAGAAGGCTCATAGGTGGCATCTCTATTTAAGGTTTTGATAATTAATCCCTCGCAACTGCAAAATAAGAAGAGCTTTCCATCAAAACCAACAAGATTTCAAGATGTAGTTATGGGGCACTTCACTCACATTCTAACAGTAGTAATTTCTTGCATAGAAGACATATAAAGAATAAGATTTGAAAACAAAACTGGTTTCATCTAACATACAAGTTATTACCAAATAACTAAACAGCCTCATGAAAAAAAACAAAACAAAACAAAACAAAGGGATCACATCATTTATAAAACACAAGTGAGTCCTTACTGACTCTTGTTGCTATTAACAGGCAGCACCAGAACACCTAGAATACCATGCCTTAATTGCAAAAATAGGTTGCTATACCAAACATAAATTTAACAAGTTTTAAAACACTTCTATCTACCAATCTCATTATCCAAGTTAATGGTATTAGTAGTAGTGAGACATTTGAATAAGTTTAAATTGGAAATCAAGTAACAACCATTCCTTTCAAAGCTCGTTAAACAAAAAACTTCTAGAAAATGGATCTTTTCGAGGTGACACTCGAAAATTAAGTTAGTTATTCATTAAAATCGAGTCCATAATTCACATATACACTTAGTGGGATATTTTTTGGGAGCTTTTCACAGATATTGCTCCCAAAACCACTGAAAACTTCAGGTCATCTAATCACCTTTCATTTACTCATGGCATCCACTAATAATCAACTACTACTCAATCAAGCTTTCTGCTTTTTGATTTCATCTTCATTTTACTATTTTGAGCGTCTTATTCATTAATCCTAATCAACTAAAAGGCTGTGAAGTCTTGAAACTAAAATATTAAGGGTAAAAGAGAAAACTTGCTAAAGGAAACTAGAAAAAAAAGGAGTTTCACATTCCAAGTTTGAGAGTGATTAAAAATTAATTAATTTTTTTTTAAAAAAGGAAATCTCGAGGGAAAACATGATTATTTTAGGATTTTCCTATTTAGATTATCATATTTAGTTAGGATATCCCACGATCATGGGATCTAATTATTTTTATTTCCTTTGTAGTTATTAGGGTAACATATACATAATTGGCTCTTTCGTACAATTATAATCATGTAGAAAATATTTTCTCAAATCTCAAATTCTGTCAAAAGCAATCAAAATCATCAGATGATTACCTTGCATCAACCGCGGCATCAAGGAAGTTTTGTATTTCCTCAACATCATTTGATGTTATTGTTGTTGCAAACTGAAAATATCCAGGTTCTTGTTCAAATGAGTCATAAAGACGCTGCAAAAGAAAGAACTGGTAAGCATACCCTAGTTTGGATTTATGTTCAATCTAGACTGAAATTACTAGATCATCATTTCCATTAATTCTGCAGAGAACTAATGTAACTCATAATAAGAAAACTAGACTTTCAATTAAAGTGGAACTAAACACAGACACAGAATCAAACTTTGGTGGCTCGATTTTAGATACTAACAAGATCAACTTGTCAGTGTTATATCAATCACACCAAGGCTTTTCCATTAATCAAATAACCAACAACTAGTACAATCATTTACAGCCAAACAGCTCTAAAGTGTGTCTGTGTGATTGACTATTATCATTTAGCTAGTTACACAAGCATTTACAACCATACAACTCTGAATTTATAAGAGGAAGGCTCTTATCGTTTAGATAGTGTAACCAATAAAATTTTATGTATCTAAATTAACATCGATACCTCATCTTTTCAACTGTTGAGAGATCTACATAATTCACAGTATTTAAATTCTGCTTTTGTTACCTTATCTTTCCATAAACACCCCAGGATAAGGGATTAGATCTCATAACTTTATTACCACCCATGGAAATAGCTCCTGATTCAAGGAACAACTATTCACTCAATAGCAAAGACTATTTCTTACTGCAGTTTGGGTAATATAATGCCATCGGTACTTAAGAACATTTAATACCATTTCAAATTTGAATTTCCTTTAGCTTCAGTTTTTTAATCAGATAGGAACTATACTGAGTTATGTGTCACAGAATTACATCTTGTATTAACACTTAGGTATTGGGATATAAATTCGTTAAAAAAGTATATTCAAAGTAAGCTTATTGGGAATATCCATGTGAAGAAAAATAGCCAAATTTTACATGCGCTTGTGACCATACAGCTCTAAATATTTTGTGAGAGCAAGAGGCTGGATTCTTCAAGTTAATGACATCAGCATAGGTAACTTTTACAGGAAGTTGGACAGAAAAATGAAGTAATTATTAGCAAATAGCACATTTCAAATACGTTTCAACATTGTCCAAGCCTTCAAGATTACCAGTGGGCTTACCAAATATTGTCACAATTTCTCCACTCAAATGTAAATCAGATCATAAAAATGATAAGGCTTGCTACCAACAAATTACACCAACGCATAGAAGCATTGGCTGCATTCTTGAAAATGAACTTGTAACAATGAAAAATGTACCTCTCGCCGAACTTCGAGTTGTTCTTGAATCAATGGTTGACCATTGAGATATAACATATCAAAGGCATATATGCAGACATCAACCTTAATGTCAGTCAGGACCACATTTTTGCGGGCCCGAGTACTGAGGACCTGCCATAATTAAGAAAAAAAAGTTATCTTAGGTCAAAAGAGCTTGAGCGAAAAGTGTTAAAGAGTAGGCTAAAAGAGCTGTAAAAGGATGTACAAGGAATGAGGAAAATTAAGTGTGCAATTTGGTGAAGCGCAAGGGAAAATGATAACAGTCTTTAAGGAGAAACAGAAGTAGAGAGAGAGAGAAAAGATATGATGCATCACGCAATGCATTTGGACATATTTCTTGGGTAAGAAATAAGCTATCAAGCAGAGTATCATAGGTTGGTCAAGGTCATTCCAAGAAACACCGACCAGAGTTTCAGAACCTGTTTTGCAATATGGCACTATGTTGGTGCATTTACCTCGTTGAAAAGCATCAGTAATGATTCAAAAAGACTTCAGAGAGTCAGACAAGGAATTTGCAAAAAGATGAGGTGTTATTGTGACTAATACCTGAAAGGGCAAGATTTTCTCTTTTTCTCGATCATATGCAACTAGCTCGCAATCCAAGATAAATGATTTGACAGATGACTTCTTTAATCTGATATGAGTTTTAGTGTCAGGAACTACCAAGTAAACAGTTTACTACACTAAAATAACACACAAGCTCCCAGGCATATCTAAAAGAAACATTCAGGCAGTTAAGAAGAAACAAACTTGGAAGTGGCTAAAGAAAAAAAAAAAAAAGATTGAAGAAAGGCTTCAAAATTACTTTTATAGGGGATTGCAATTATAGCAGAAAACCTACATATGTTATGCCTCAATAAAGAGCAATAGGATAAGGTCTAAAATTACAAACATATGTTCCTAGGTAATGTAATAGAGAGGGATCATCCTATCCCTCCTAAAAGAAAAGATGAAAGAGAAAACTAACTTCCTGTGAAAGCAAGAAGCTGGGGTTGTGAACTATTTGAGAACATCATTTATTCACATGACTTTTAACATTGGGACAAAAGTTACAAGGTAATTATCAATGATTTTTTAGAGAACTTAAACAAATGCAAATATCACAAATAAAACACAATTCCTAACAGCATATGAAGACAACCTCGAGATTGTACCAACAACATCAGGAAACTTTCCAGTATTTCTCTCAGCATTTCGACTGTATATCTCAACCAAACCGTTATCCATGAAATGTATCTGCATCATAATTGATTGGAATTATCAAATGAACATACATCCATTATACAGAAGAAACCTGATCTAGCATAACTAGTACATCACCTGGGCACGTTCACCATCGTACTTGTACTCACAAGTAAATTTCATATCCGTGAACTTATCTATGATCTCTGAAACTTCTCTAGTTGCCTTTGCTAGCATAGGGCTCACAGGGACACCTGGTGTAAAGCTACATGTTTTAGGAAGGTTCCATACACCATCTGCAAGAAGAGCTGGAATAATTTTGTCATAAACAGGGAGTACAGAGTAGACTTCCTTGATTATCCTGGTAGCCTGGAATAAACAAGATCCATGAACAACTATCATAAAATCACACAATAAATTCAGAAACACAAAGCCACATGAAAGGTTTCACATGTCATGATTTTTATGACTGCGTGATGTGAAAAACTATTAGCATATCAATAAAGATAAATTTATGGAAAAAAAAAAAAAAGAACAAGGTGTAACACCATAACAAAGGATGATATATATTAGAAGAAATTAATCATCAAAGAAATTTTGACCAATATTTGAGTTAATGTTGGCCTATCTCCTTAGATTTTTTAACAACAGTAGAATATTTATATAGGTCCTCAAACCATGCCAACCTCTATTTCTGACATTTCCTTGAGTATGGAATTAAAATTATGTTACATCTCTTTATCCCTGACTCCGCTAACAACCCAAATACTCTCCAAACCCTAGTTATCACATATCATCCAAATCTCTTCTTTGTCTATACAACCCATGAAATGAATCTTAGGTCTCAATCTTAGCCTGCTGCTTCAAAAAATTGTGCCAACAAGTAATTTTTAACTCAAAGAATAGTTGTGCACTCCAAATTTGTTGCACATCATGGATCCACTTTGCAGCCATTTCATATTATCCAGTGCACTTGAAATCTTCTACTACTTTGCTTTTTGCAATATAATACTAGCTTGCAGTGTCTCAAGAATAGTATATGACAACAGTCTCACTCATAGGGAAACAATCAACTTGGACCTAGCAATTGTTAATTATACAAAAAAATTCAATTCTTAATCTCATATTCAGATAATTAAAACAGGCAAAAAGTGCCTACATTCTTTATTCACTATTTTCAAACACAAACATAGAATCTCCAGGCATTGTTTTTTCTGTCTATTAGGCAGAAAGCTGCAACAGCGCCAAGGATAAAAGGTGCAACGGGACCGTAGATAATATGTTTGGGCCTAAGATAGGTAAAATCTCAAAGGTTTTTAGGCTGGACCAACTCATCTACTTTAGCAATTCCTCTTTAACAGTATTCCAGTCTCAACCTCCTTTTGTTGAATTTCATACCTAGACAATTTAGAATGAACCAGCATACTAAAACCAATTGGACACAACTTTCGCAATGGGAGATACTCAAAATGACCTAGCAATGATTTGATCTCGTGACAACATTCCAAACTAGTAGCAGTATTAACTAGCTAAAGAGAGTATTCAGTCCTATAAACGAGGCCTCCAACACTGTGCTTCGACAGGCTCACAGACTATAAACAAATTAGTAAGCGATCTCACAAAATGTTATACTATACTGCTAAAAAGTTGCGTGGTAGTTATGATTATTGTTTATCCACAAGAAATTAACTGACCTCTTCGAGAGGAGACTTGACATGTGAAGGTGGTCTAGAATTTTTCTCAGTATGAACTGCAGCTTGTCCCAATGCAGCCAAAAGAGTCTGTTCAGCCAATCCAATTCGCAGCTTTGACTGAAAATGAATTTAACAAGAAAACTTGTAACAAGTTAAAGAAGCCAATAGACCCAAGAGATAGAAGCTACAAGATAACAAATCAACCTGAAGCAAGCGAATTAAATACTGAGGTTCACAGTCAGTAGCTGCAACAAGAAGTGCCTTGATATGGTTCTTTTTTTTTTCTTGACTATCCTTCCCAGCTTCCTGTTAAAAATTCATGAAAACTTAGGACAGGTCAGCTCTAAGATAATAATACCTAGTATGTTCCAACCATAAAGTACCGAAATATCCTTCTTGCCTGTCTCCTCTTTTGAGAGAGAGCCAGGAAAACATGAATTGCAATGCCTAATAACCACAGTTGAAATCAGTGAATCCATTGCAACATTTAATGGAACCAAAATGAAAAACAGAAACCCTACACTTTCTTAGAGTAGATTACTAGTTCAAACAACAGATCATATATACAGAACCTCATGTTATTTCTATAACATATGAGCCTTTAAGGGAGATCATGCTATGGTATTCCATAAGAAACACTGGCACTCGTACAGAAGCAGAGGCAGCAATGATCACAGAATGGATAAGAAAAGAAGGAATAGAGCACAGTAATATATTTTATATCTTAGAAAAATGAATATTTATATAACCCACCAACCTTCTGCTAATTTTAAAGAATATTGCAGGACAAGTGTCAACTACATTGCTGCAATGGATGAATACTTGGGGAAATTTAAGACAGAATCCAAAACCATATCCACATCAACAGTGCACAAATTTGGAACAATGAATAAAATTATGCATCTCATAATCAATTCATTATAATCTGCATACTAACATTTAGTGAGCTTGAATTCTGATGCGGTGACCATATAGAAAAGTCACAGCCACGTGTTTAGGTCAAAAAGATAATATAAGAGATGGGGGGAAGGATACTTGGGAAAAGAAAAGAAAAGGACGTGGAGAGGAAAACAAGAACCTCATTTCCTCCTATCAGTTCCATTGATGTCATTTCACCAACCAAATAGATCTGATGCAATTTCTTTTCCATGAAGAAAAGTTGCTTTAAAATTCAACTGGTTAATTTCCCCTTTGAAATCATTGTGTCAAGCATCTTTCTAAAGTGCTTCCTGAGCTCACCTAAATCTTGGAGTTGACAGTATAGGCGTAGAAGGAACCTTCAAAAATGATTAATAATTTTAAGATTGATAAAAGAAAGCATTTAATTTGGTTGTTAAAAAATGAATTTTCTAATCTTTTTGAGTAAGAAAGAAAGTGGCATGTTAAGTAAATTTCTGAGGAACAAAATTTTAGATCATTTATTTCATATAAAAAGTAAGAAATAGGTTTTCACTAGATGACTGAAATTTAGCTGCAATGCCATCACCACCAAAACAAATTCCCTTAGAAAATATTAGCCTATCTTAGCAAAACGTTTAGTTTAGTAAGCAAAGACATTGGGATTTCCTCCTCTAATTTCAATTAGCTAGAGATGAGTACTCAACATAGCAAAACAAACTCTGAAAGGAACAACCTTAGCAATCAATCGAAATGTGTTGAAAACTTTGGCGATAGTCAATGCATCAGGCACACGCATCATAGACTGAGATGAGCGGATTGCTTTTGCAACAAGGCCTAAATCTCCCTTTTCCTGCCAATTATAAATATTTACAAACAGGTCAAAAAATTCAATCCAGTAACAAACAAACAAAACATTAACAGTGACTGTTACCTTGTTTTGTTTCTTAATTTCCTTCTCAGTCCTCCCACAAGCCTCAGCAAGGGCCTTAATAATGATGGCCTCCCCAATTCCTAGCTCCACTCCCTCATGTGCAGGCGCAACCTTGTTAGCTAATAAGTACACGACAGCCAACAAATCTTCGGGAGTGGTATCAATTACTGTCCTCAACATGTTGCAAACAATATCAGTAATGACAATTCTTCGAGTTTCCTGGGCTATCATATCCATGGCCAAGCAGACAAACACAAACGGAACCTTTCCCCCTTTCTCCCAAGTTGCCACCATTTTAGGACTAAAATCCGTTGCCTTCTTCTTCAACAACTCAATCTTATTCTTCAACTCCACAACTTGATTCTCAGGGCGCAATTTCTTTACATTTGTCTGATCAGAATTTCCAGAATCACTAGCCTGTTCAATCTTGTCAGAATCATTATGAGGGGAAGTGACAGAAGTTTGGGATAGGAGCGATTTGCGTTTATTGGGAGATTGAGGATGAGGTTTGCTTTTGGCAGCAGCAGCAGCACGAGCATTGGACATGAGGGCGTCGAAGGCAGAGGGGCGAGACGACATGGCGCATCTAGGGTTGAGGAAGAGAGATGACAGCTTAATACTAGAGCAGAGGCGTGAAAGCGATAAAAAAGAAGGACGAGGAGGTGAAATGAGGCGGATGGCGAGCATTCAATGGAGGAGAGAAGCAAATGTAGCTGTATTTTCCCACCAAAACCAAAGTCTGAGAGACATGAAGAATGTGGAGAAAGAAAGGGGGACCGAGTCTAATGAGTCGGGTCGGCCGGGCCTCAAGCCAGGCCCAGACTTCTGATACTTCTTCGTTTGGGATTATATTTTAGATTTTTTCTAATTTAATCTTAAGTTTTTATAAATTTTATCATATATTCAATTTTTAACAATATTTTAAAAACTAGACTGAAAGTTAAACCGATAAAACAAAAAGTTTAATGTTTAAAAGGTTCAACCATTATCAAATAAAATTAAAGAATTTAAAATATGATTGAAAGAAATTAGGAATTTGAAGTTTAATTAAAAAAATAAATAAAAATTAATTGATTTATTTTAATTTATAAGAAATTATTAATTTATAAAATTGACTAATTAATTAATAAAGTGATCAGTTTTTAACAACAATAGTTATTAAAACAAATTAAACCAAAAAATTAAAAACCGAATCGAAAAGTTTGACGATTTAATCGATTAAATGTTTTAATGATTGGTTTTTAATAATCATCAGATCAAAAATTCAACATATAAAATAAGAGGTTTAAAATTTAAAAGGTCCAACTAAAATTAGATTGTCATAAAGTAGACTAAATATTAAATAAATTTTAAAATATAATTGAAAAAGATTCTTCTTATTATTAAATAATTTAAAATTTAATTAAAAATATTGTTAAATAAGTAATAATATAAAAAATTATTAATTTATTAAAATTGACTTAATATATTAACCAATCTTTAACAACAAAAATTATTAAAATAAATTATTAAAAATTAAAATTAAAAAATAGCCCACCCAAAATTTTCGCAATTAATAATTGCAATAAGAATTATCCTTACTAAATCATATACAGTAGAATAAATAATTATAACAAAATAAAAATCCATTTCTTTCTTGGACTACAAAAGCAAATGACTTCTGAATATGCCAATACATATGCCGTTGTCAATCCTTTTGAAGTCATGGTTCGAAGTCCTCCAACTTTTTGCGCGGAGCAAAAGGCTCATCAGCAACGCTACCGTACTCCTCCTCCGTCATCGTCTCGTCCCAACTCTGAAATCGTTCCTTGGACGACTTACCAGAACCACCGCGTGAGGCGGTGGCCATCCCACCATTACTAAGTCCAGACGTGCTACGCCAGCTTCCAGTATGTTGCTTGTACCTCGTCGAATCGAGCATCCTCTTACTACCCCCGCCACCATCTTTAACCTCTTCATCATTCCAGTCCTTCAAATGTACCCTCGGCATCGAAAATCCTTGATTGCCCACCGACTGCTGCATACTCATTCCACGGGTGACACTAGAACCAGGGTATAGTTGCACCACAAGTACGGAACCTCGAGCGAATGTTGACATGGCTAGTAAATCGCCTATTGCACCTAGTTCAGGGAACTCGGACCAATCCAACAGCCCTTTTGTGAGAGGTGATATGATCCCTTCTCCTTTTCCCACCACGTACAGATCAGGTTCAAACCCGGATTTCGGGTCCATTTCTTGCAGGGTTGAGACTATATCTTCGTCGTTGTTCGCTACCTTTTCAACGTAGCTTATGTTTATCTCCGAGGCACACTTTAACCGGAACTCGCTCACAAAAGCATCGTCCAATCTCTGCTGTTCGTCGACATAGGAAGTTGTTGTTAGCAATCTGTTTGGGTCATTTGCTGGTAATGGAAGTTCTTGTGCATCGGTTTCTTCTATTTCATTCCCGGGTACAAATCTTAATACTTGCAATCTCACCCATCGGCTTCCGGCCATCCTCCACGCGTATGATAATGCTTCACGATCATCGGGACCGCCAATGAACACCATGAGAACCTGTCTTGTTGTTTGATCCGATTTTCCGTCCATGAAAGCTCCAAATCCTCTGTCTATAAAGATTCCAACAGTGCAAGGTGCGTTGGCCAACACGTTTAGGTTTACGCCTCTAAACGAAGCTGCACCATCTTCCTCCAAGTTTCCGTTTTCGTTAGGCAGCTTATGGAACGGTACTATCAAGAAAGCTACGTGCTTGTCCTCAGCCAGACTGCAAATATCTTCGTGCATGGTGGAAAATGGGGATAGTGCTGTTAAGGATTGAATGCTAACAAGATCGTGCATGTCTGCGTAGGTTTGAAGTGCAGTAACAATGTTCTCTGAGTAGCGAGTTTGGCGATTATGTTCGTCGTGGACAATGAGCATGGCGGAGGCACGACCGGTGAGTTCGACGAGGCTGAGGGCAAACACGTGGAGAGGGGACTGTCTTGTTGGATTGGAACATTCTAAGAGGTTGATCATGCCTGAAACATTTCTGAAATCTTGAAAACAGGCAAGGATCCGAAACTCAGCATTAGTTCTTAAGTTCTGTATAGTCCTTCTCTTGTACTGGGATAGGCGCTTGTCAGGACAGTAAATGGTTCGGATAATGGATGGAGTTGCTCCGGTCATCAACAGAACAGCAATCACCATTGTCGCATAATCTTGTCTTGACATGTACTGCATCACAGAGAGATTATGCATTTAAATCTAATTAAGTAAACATTAATAACATTTGGGATTCAGTGTATTCAAGCATCCTACCATTCTATCAAAGCCAAGGTTAAGGACAAATATGGCCAAAATGCCTTTGGTGTTGCTGATTACTCCAAGAGCAAAGCATTCTTTATCTAATATCTTGTAGAAGTAAGGGAGCAGAGAGGCGCTTAGGATCTTAAGCACAAAGGAGAAGATTACAACAATCACCGCTCTTCCCCATCTCTTTATAGCCCAAAAGTCGATTCTTACCCCGCAAGCAGCAAAGTACAAGGTCAAGAAATACCCAGAAATGAAGTTCTCAAATTTGTCCATTAAAATGCCAGCCAGCACCCTATTTGGCATGATGAGCCCGAAAAGGAAAGCCCCAACAATGGACGTCATACCTAAAGACTCAGTAGCAGAAGCAAACACTGAAACAGCTGCAAGAACAGAGCACAAGTAGTGCTCGTTGAACTTGTCTTCACGAGACGTGTGTTTGATGATGTATGCAAGTGCTGGTTTGCCCACATAGAAGCAAAAGAATGCGAAGACTACGTTCAAGACGATGGCGAAAAATGCATTCAAGAAACCCAATTTCGCCGGTATCAAAATGGCTACAAGAACCCATGTTATAAGATCAGTGATAAAAGAAGATTGTATGGCCAATCTTCCCATCTCGGTGTGTATGATCTTGAGTTTGGTTAAAACACGAATAACAACAGGGTATCCTGTGATTCCCAGCGTTATAGCCCAAAAGAAGGCACCTTGGTAAGAGAAGGTGTCACCAGCGTTCATGAAGAAGAAAAGGGCAATTCCGGCGACGAAGGGAATAACAACTCCGATGAGAGCATGAATGAATACCGGCTGACTAGTCATAACGATTGATTTCACGTCCATCTCCAGACCAATCAAGAACATGTGACAACTCAAGGCCCAGTATCCTATAGTTTCTACTATAAATATGCTTCTCAAAGGGAACAACCGAGCGAAGAATTGTATCTTGCCCAAGGCTGTTGGC
>JAOQMM010000002.1:23852792-23868310 GCA_027563515.1 Erythroxylum platyclados | reverse complement strand
GAGAGAGAGAGAGAGAGAGAGAGAGAGAGAGAGAGAGAGAGAGAGAGAGAGAGAGAGAGAGAGAGAGAGAGAGAGATGAGGAGAGACTAGAAAAGCTTATGCTTAGCACATAAAATGCTTTGATTAGTGATATATGTCGTCTTATTATTCTCTAGTTCATATTGTCGTATTTTACTAGATGAGAATAACGTTAAACATATTAAAAAAGCTTCAACACGCAGATCCTACGTGTTAGCGAAATTTGTATTAAATATTGTTGTTGTTGTTGTTGATAATCATTATATTATCATTGAATTTACTTATTTTTATGGACATTTAAACTCGGTCTTCAAAATTAGAAATCATTCTACTAATTATCTCCATAGGATAAAGTAGGAGCCTATAAAAACATATTCTACCACAAGAATTGTTAATTTATGGGTAAGGTACCGCTTAGGATTTTACTTACTAATTAAGACCAATATAGATACAGAGCCCATCGAGCTTTATTGGAACGACTACTATATTGCCATTCTTGTAGTTGCAAGAGATGTTACCATTACAGTGCTGGAATTAGAAACCTATTCACATTCTTCAATTCTAATCAAGACCATTCCTTGACAGGAGCAGCAATGAAGACGACGCCTCCATTTCTGAAACTCTCGTTCTTAGAATCTCCTGTAAAAACTCCAAACTCTTCTTCATCTTCAGAAGCTCTTCAAGGTTCGGTTCATCAATGGGGTTGGCTTTCTCTGCGGGCAGCCTTTTCTCATTCCAGGTCATCATCTTCTGTAGTATTTCACCTTTCTTCTTCTCAACTTCAAGTTCCCTGAGTGTTCCATTCAGTTGTTTGTTGAGCTTGTCCATTCTCAAATTTGCGTCCTTTGGTCTAGCACATCCCTTATTTAGAAAACTTTCAGTGATGGATGTGACATTTGGGTTGCCAAACGAAAAGGGTTTTCCTCCGGGAGAGAACACGATTATAGAAACTTGAACAGCACATAAAGTAGCAAGCTCATTAGCTTTCTTGAAAAGACCTGTTCGTCGCTTTGAGAACGTCACCTGTCGAGAGCTGCTATCTTTCACCACCTTCATCTCAATCTTTCGACGACCCATGATTGTTGTTTGCGAGACACAAATTCTGATAACTAAATCTCTCTAAACTAATGAGAATTGGAGGCTTAGAGGACCTTCCAATAAAAATAGTAAGTGCCAATAATTTGAACTCATTCTCAGAAAGATTCATAATCTAGTAATTTTCTCTGATTGATCTTCTATGGTAAGTATGTTTCCAATTCAACTGCTATATTAAGAAACTTTGGTTGGTTACAAATTCAATACTAATTTAACCGCACGAGATTTTGGAAACTAGATTAATGCTTTAACTAATTCTATAATAGGGTTTTCCTTTCAAGTACACTGCACATGTATCATATGTTGTATATTGAATTTTTACGTGGATAGCAACTTTAAGATTTTAAGGGTTTAAGATAAAGGGTTTAAGGTTTAAAAAAATCAATCGATATTAGATCGTTATAAAATCGACTAAATATTAAATAAAACTAAAGAATTTGAAATATGATTGAAAGAGATTGTTCTATTATCTATTGAAGAATTTGAAGTTTAATTAAAAAATAGAGATTGTTAAATAAAAATTAATTGATTTATTTTAGTTTATAAGAACTTATTAATTTAAAAAAAATGTCTGATTAATTAATAAATTAATTAGTTTTTAACAATAAGAATTATTAAAGTAAATCGAATTAGAAAGTTAAAAATCAAACTAAAAATTTAGACGGTTTAAGATTTTAAAGGTTAAACTGGTCGAACCAGGTAGATTTTTTAATCATTGCAAATAAAGATGTAGTGTCAAAAACTACTTACAGAGAATAGATAAAATTTTAAACTCTCATTCATCAAAATTTTAATTTTTGATATGGTCTTTATAATTTTTTAAAATATATTGATATGCTTATTCAAATTAAGGAACACTCTGTCAAGGTTTTCATGATATAAGGGCATTGATTGGTTTATTCATATGGGTGGATAAAAATTTTAGGCAGTAAAGAAAAGCTTTTCCGAGTTTCCTCTTATATTTATAAGTTTAAGTTTGAAGAAAATTGTTTTCTTATAAAAAGATTTATTTCTTTTTACTCCACTTTTAATTAAAAATTATTGCTTGAATATAAAAATATATTATTAATTAAAATATATTTTTATAATATGAAAAAGAGTAATAACATTGCAATTAAAAATTATAATTAAGTGAAAGTATAATGGGGTCATATAAAATTAAAATGGTTAATTAAAAAAACTCAAACTTTGCTCAATTTTGCAATTATAGTTCGAAATTTAAAAAGTGACAATTAAATACTCAAACTTTTAAATTTTTTCAATTCTAGCCGCGTTAGTATCTCTGTTAAGTTTGATAACATGATTTATCATGTGTTAAAGAAATCCTAACTAAACGACATTGTTTAATACATGTTATATTAACTAATTAAGTTTAACTAAACTACATCGTTTAATTAAACTAATAGATCATGAAGCATAACTAAACGACGTAGTAATACGGGAAAGAAATACTATTCAGGCAATATTTCTAAAAGAGTTGCAAATGGATCTGTGGGTTTGCCAATAATTTTTGGTTCTAGAATCGTTAATCCTACATTAAATACAATTTAGGCAATATTTCTAAAGTAGTTGCAAATGGATCTGTGGGTTCCCAATTATTGATGGTTCTAAAACTGCTAATCCTATATTACGTGCCTATCTACGTTGTTTAGTTATGCTTCATCTGTTAGTTTAATTAAACGACTTACTTTAGTTAAATTTAATTAGTTAATCTGACGTGTATTAAATGATGTTGTTTAGTTAGGATTTTTGAAATAGATGACAAATCACGTTGACAAATTTAACAAAGACACTAATTTCGGGCTATAATTGAAAAAATTGAGAGTTTAAGTATTTAATTGTCACTTTTTAAAGTTCAGGTTATAATTACAAACTTGAGCAAAGTTTGAAATTTTTTTGTAATTAACCTAAATTAAAAGTAGGCGAAAAGATTTAAGGTAAATGCAATATGAATTAACTTTGATGATCAACTAAATCAAGAATAATTATAATCAATCTAATAAATA
The DNA here is from genome assembly GCA_027563515.1 of Erythroxylum platyclados. Taxonomy (NCBI): domain Eukaryota; kingdom Viridiplantae; phylum Streptophyta; class Magnoliopsida; order Malpighiales; family Erythroxylaceae; genus Erythroxylum; species Erythroxylum platyclados. The sequence continues at coordinate 23,865,191 of JAOQMM010000002.1, read as the reverse complement.
CTAAGATGAATATTTGTATTTACATTTTATTAATTTATGTCTTTTTAATTATTAAATGTTAAAGTCTTAAATAATTTAAAAATGATTACAAACATATTTTTTTAAGGCCTTCCTCAGGTTAATTCACATGTACTTCAAAATATTGGCAGTTGTATACAATAATTTTCTTTTTTATTTTCATCTGTGTTAGATTTTGACTAAGGATCAGGACCTTTAAACACCATGTACACAAACTTCGGTTTTTCTTTTACTTCAATTGCAAAAATAAAGGTTTGGATACACTGTCCTCCATTGCCAACCATTATAGATCAATACGCACCATCAGATATAAAGATCCTAAACAGACAAAGGTTTTCCAACAAAGAAAATAGGAAAAGCTAGAAGCCATTGACGCCTAACATCAACAATCGACCAATAATAACATAAGCTTTTCAGAGCTGTTGCTGTCCTCCGAAATTGGTGTTGGTAGGATTAATGCCCGATGTCTCATTTGCAATGGTGGCAAAGGGGTACGTATAACTATTCATAGGATAAACACCAACATCATTCATAGGAGGAACTGACACCGACAACGGAGCTCCATAAACCGGCGGCCGCCTCCCGTCAACGACTGTCCTTAGACTGTTCTCAATATCCCCTAAAGCGGCGTGGAGTTGAAACAGCTCTTGAACGTCAAACTCCTCCATGCCACCACTCCACCAACCTTTTGCTTCTACTCCAGTCAACCTTTGTTTAACCTCTCTGCTCCTTCTGCTCTCGAACTCCACCTCCTTGATAGCCTCGTTGTAGAGCTGGATCATTTGGTCTATCCTCATTTGGCGGTGTGCGTCGAGGATGGATTGAGTCCGCTCGTCGTTCGGTGTTGGAGCTGGTTCTCGGCCGAGGAAGCGAGTAGCAGCTGCGTCTAGAGAAGGATGGCCATAGGAGTAAAGCTTACCTGAAGGTGAATACAAGCCAACTGCGACTTGTGAGCCAGTGAGAGTGACCAAGTCGCTGGCCTTCTTAAAGATTCCGTTTCGACGTTTGGAGAAAGAAACGAGCCTGTTATTCTCGTCCTCTATTCTTTTGATTTCGATCTTCTGCTTGCCTTTTGTAACTCTCTGGCTTGCCATTGCTAGCCAACCAAACTTTCTATGCTAAGAAAGAATTTTCTTAAAGAATATGACTGATTTGGTTTTACTTTAAAAGTCTTCTATTTATAGGAGGTGGCAACCCTAATCCTAGGGTTTTCAGATTTGCATTGCATTTATGATGCATGAAGAAATGCATTAATAATCATAAGTTATTGGTAATTTGGAATGGTTTGGCAGATGATATCTGACTCAAGCAAAGTTATAAGACAACTAAGATTTTTCTTTTATGGTTAGAATCATGGCAGAGTTCATTAATTGTGTTATGTTCATTCTGACGTTTGGTTAGTGATACCCACCCATTAAAATACTCAACTAATTTAGCCGATTCAGTCATAAAAATTTTGAATCGTTTAATTTTTTGATTTGATTTTAAAATTTTCAGTTCAATTTATTTTAATAATTTTTGTTGTTAAAAATTGATTAATTTATTAATTAATCAGTCAATTTTTATTAATTAATAAGTTCTTTTAAATCAAAATAAATCAATTAATTTTTATTTAATAATCACTTTTTTAATTAAACTTTAAATTCTTCCATAAGTAAGGACAAATATTTTTCAATCATATTATAAGTTCTTCAATTTTATTCAATATTTAACCAGTTTTATAACATTCTAATACTAATCATCATCATCAACACCCAGTTGAAGTCCCGTACAAATGCGAGGTCTAGGGATGTTTAATAGTACGCAGCTTTACCTTTACTTAGTAGAAAAACTGTTTCCGATAAGACCCATATGTAATGTGATATGAAGATATTACAAAAATTATACATGGATGTGCATAAAAAATAAATAAATAAAACAAATAAACATAAAAAGGTAATAAAAATAAGTAAATACAAAAATACAAATAAGTAATACAACAATACCTAGTAGAAATTTCACTAATTCGTAGGGTCTAGAGAAATTCAGTAGTATACAACCTTACCCTTAATTAGTAGAAACAACTTTACTCCTAATTAGTAGAGTTATAACAATTTAATATTGATTGAACTTTTAAAAAAAAAAGTATTAATTAATAGAAGTAGAAAGTAGTACAAAATTAGAGCAGTGAGGGGATTACCCTATTACAATGATTACAAAATCATGTAAGGAGAAAGGACAAAAAGGAGAGATATAACAATGGTGGATCTAACATGAATCATAAATAATTTCATATGTTCAGGAGAGTATGAGTATGTTGATAGTGCAGAACAGGTGCAACTTCTTCACTAATATTAGCTCGCGGAATTGTCGGATTATGTTTGATAGAACCTTTTAAACTTTAATTTTTTAATTTTACCTGTTAATTTTTCATCTAATTTTTAAAATATTGGTAATAACAACTAAAAGAAAAGGCTAATACTCTTCTTATTTACTACGATAACTTGTCAAATTTTAAAATGAAGAACACGTAATCCAAGGAACACGCAGGTCAATTGCATGTTTAGGACACGTTAACCGTATTTTTATGTCACTGATTACGTGATTAATACAGCATTAGCCTTTATATACAGGTTCATTTTGTTTCATTCCGAGACCTATTTATAGAGAACACAGCAGCAAACAATAACAACTAAATAAAAATTTTATTAACGTGCAGAATTTAAAAAGGTCTAATTATAAAATATAAATTGTAAATAAAATTGTAAATGATATTAACTTGTTCTCTTTTCCATGTCTTGCATAGTAAGAATGGTCTAATTTGAGCCAATTCCAAAATTCCTTTTATAAATTCTTCTATTGTTAAGTTTACAATCAACTTATTCACAAACACAACCATATACTAAAAACAGAAGAATGAGTTACCTTCAATATTTGGCACCTACTAAAAGTTTATAAAAAAAAAGTAGTCACATGTAGAATAAATAAAAGTGTAACTACTCATAATTAGAAATTATTATACTAATCAATTCGATTCTTTATTAAGAAATAATATTCTAAAATTAGAATTACTATAAAATTTTGTTAATATGACTTAAAATTTAAATCCAAAATTTGTCAACTATATGCTAATTTTATTCTAAATACACAATTTTTGAATACAAATGCAAAAAAATACTAAATTTTGATTAAAAAATATGTACATGCAACTTGAAGTGTTCTATTTAAACCGAACAACGTATAACTTTTCAATGCAAGCTTTTTAAAAAATTTATTAGATTCAATACTTTGCAACTTACGATTAAATTTTTGTTTTAGAAACTATATTCTCGTAATCTCTGTATTTTGAGATGAGTGAATTCATATTTTATACTTAAAGATTTATAACATTAGATGTTTGAGATATTTAGATGATGTAGAATATATATGCCTCTATTTGTGATGATACCATTATTACTTATATGAAAAAATATTATAAAAATATTATATGGAAGTATGTTAGATTTGAATTATTATTATTAGTTTGTAAATACTTTTAAAATTAAATACATATAAAAGAAATTGTTTAAAGAAAGGTGAATATTAATTATGATATCATCGTTGTATTGAATATGACATCCATGTTACAAGCAAAAATTTGCTCTGAAACTTATTCAATGTCGAAATCTCACAACACTACATCAGACTGAAAAGTCACAACAAGTTCCAAAATATTGGAGTTAATCATCCCCGAGCATTCTCAATACCTAGAGGAAAGGCTGGTGCAGCTGCAGCATTATTGCTGAAGGAAGCATACGACAAAGAAGAAGCTCTATTCGCCCTCTCATAGATAATTCTTTGCAGTTTGAATTGGAGCTCTTTAAAAGCAGCCTCCAAGCGGATAAGCTCCTACTCGTTAAGTTCTTGAACATTTGCGCTCCACCAACCCTTAGTTTTATCCCATTGATTTTTTTGTTTAAGCTCAAACTCTTTCTTTCTATCCATGTCCTGCTGGTGAATTGAATGACTATATTGGTTGTTAAGTTCATCAATCCTCATCTGTCGATGTGCCTCGATGATAGATGTTGTGCCATCATTAATGGGGTTTGGAGCATGACCAAGAAAACGATTAGCAACTGTTTCAGTGGATGGATGAGCAAAAGAAAATGGCTTACCAGCTGGGGAAAACACAACAAGTGCGACTTGAGCACCAGTTAAGGTGATCAATTCGCTTGCCTTTTTATAGATACCAGACCTGAGTTTGGAGAAAGTAATAAGCCTATCATCTTCATTTTGAATCCTTCTTATCTCATTTTTCGTCATCCTTTTGTTTTCTTGGTTGCCATTGATCAAGTTTGATTACAATATGGAGGAGTTGAGTGATTACAGGACTAATATTTCTTGTTAACTGCCTGTTGTACTACTTTACTTATAAAGGTATTTAGAGGTATTTTTTGTTAAAAAATAAAAATTCGTTTGATTGAGATTTGTAATAAAAAACTAAAAACAAAAACCTATTTAGTTGACATTTTATTAATATAATCGTCCCATATTTGTATTGCAATTTTATCTTGCTTTCAGGATATACTCCGAAATTCTGCTAAAGTGATATTATACTCTATTGAAGAGCTTGCATCATCATTGACACTTTCCACAATTTGCTCTTTGTGTTCAATACATCTGCCAAATAAATGCACCAGTTTGTTTATGCATTCTAATAACATTATGTATAACACAACAAGAAATGATGATATATTTTTGTTACTTTATATCATAACAAGATATGTTCAAAAGTATAAGAAATTTTACTTTTACAATACCAAAATATATTTTAATAACATTTCTCAATGAAGAATGCATGTAGTTATACAATTCATGTGGATCTTAAGGTTTTCTTCTTCTACTATAATCTCACAAATGATATATCTTACTTCGATATGGTGAAAGAAATCTATAGCATGTTAGTGTAACTTGAGTTAATCAAAAAACACTTACCTAACATATAAAGAACATAATATCAATAAAAATCATTAAAATTAATAAAATTACTATATTTATATAAAATAAAGTAATACCTTTTAGAGACCTAGAAAATTAGTTATTTGGATTTATTACTATTTCTAAAAGAACTTGAGATTCATTTGTAGTACTTTCTTATTCAACAATTATATATGTGAAATGCATATAAAAAGATTAACAATGCCAAATATTTTAGGTTAGTTCGATTCTTTTACCCATATATAGTGTTTGTTTATTAGGTGGAACATATGTATCAATATGTGTACCATCCATTGCTCCTATATATAATTCTAAAAAATAAAATTATATTATTAAAAAAATTAATTAAATATAAGGACATAATGGAAATAGTAATAAAATATATTACTATACATTAAAATATTAAAAAATATTTTGAATTGCGATCAATCTCAATAGGTGTAATAGTTAAGGATGGTAAAGTAATGACTACTTTTTCTATGTGACAATTAATTGCATATAAAACTACATCGAAATATTTCAAATTTGTCCGGGTTGAAAGTTGAAAGTGCTCTCACATTATGCCTTATAGTCATTAATAAAATTGTAATTTATTCTTCTATAATCAAATGACAAGTTGGCTTTAGGTCTCAGTATGAGGATTGCTTACAATGCTAGGTCAGTGATATAATCTCTAAGGGCAATTCGAGTTGTAATTTCAGAGGTTCAACTTCTACTATGAACAACTTGCCTAACCTATCCAATCTTTCATAGGAAGATAAAATAGTTAGGATGAGGGATCCCTTGCATAGTTTCACCAATAAATCTTGCTTAGAATTGTTCAGACCCCATTCAGCCAAAGTCCAGTGAGTTGATCTTATTTGGCCGAAATCCCAGATCCCTAAAACTTCTTTCATCAGTTTGCTGACAGTAAGGCAAAAATTACAGACAACGAATAGGTGTCATAGGTTGTAAGACAATATATGTTTGCTATGTCAACTTGTTTCTAAAACTAATGCTCATATCTTTTTCCATTGTGTCTACTCTCAGGCTAATTGGTCCAGGATACAGCAACTGTTGCAACTGTATTATGGTGAGTGGAAATGGCATAATATTGTTCAATGGGTGAGCAATGCAATAGAGGGTATGAAACATGATGCTTGTTTTCTTAGTATTTATGATATATTACATGAGAGGAATAACAGACTACACAAAGGCTTAGCAATGGACAAGTATAAACTTGCTATAAAGACAATCATATAGATTATAGAGATCATTCTTACAAATAAGGCTCATATGGGTGCAAGTTCACAAATAAATATTATATGTGCATTAATGGAAAAACCGCGTGGGGCCAACGAAGCAGAAAGGTTGCACATAGAAAGGAAAATGACAAGGCACATCGAAGTCATTGAGGGTGTCTAAGTATGGATCCAACATAATAGAAATGAACAATGAAAAAGGAGAATTGGAAAAAGGGATAGATCAAAGAGAAGAAACGAAAATAGTATTAAAGCTCTTATTTTTCAATTTTGGAAATGAAATATCTTATTTTTACTTTGTGTTTTCATAATCGTATTGTAGTAATCTCGGCCCTGAAAACAAGAAACCAAAAAGACTTGTTCCAAACATGTTTTACCTTTCTTGTTTTTATTTTTTTCACAACCAAAACAAAAAACTATAAAAATAAATAGAACCAAACACTCCCTAAGCAATTAACTTATTGAATAATAATAAAATTAAGGTCATGTCATTAAAGTTAGTTATAAGATGGGTCCATTTCGTAAACTATTCAATCATAGGGGCTTCCAATACTAATCTACACTAGCATTATATTAAAAGAATATTTCCACAAGTTATAACATTATTTCATGAATTTTCACCAATATAAAATAGAAATATTATGATCCCTTAAGCTACATGTCAATTTTAAGTTAGATCCTAAATTGGCAAAGGTACGAATTGTTCCCTAATATTTTTTAAAGGGTCTAAGTTAGTTCTTATCACTATTTATGGTATCATGTTACACTTTGATATTTTTAAAATGATACTAATAACATCCTAAATTTGACATTTTTTAATATAAGGATCATCAATTTAGACTATATGATATCCTAACTAAGGAATTTGGATTCACTTGATGTAATTTTAAAAATGATTTATTTAAACATTGATTAAATGTGTAATTTTCATTTTAATGTTTTACAAAAAAATTTTATAAGAAGAAGAAGAAGAAGAATTTCAATTTAGGACTACATATTATAAGTGAAAAGTATAACTAAGTGCCGAGGTTATGATTCTCATCATATTATGAGAATCATAATAAAATTGTAGGAAATAAATTCACAAGCATTATAGAAACAAAATAATTATATGAAGTTTTTAATAATATTTAAAATTCAAGAGACACATTGATAAAATACAAAATTATAGAGGGGTTCAATAAATTCAACTCACATAATATCGCTCTTTAATTAGCACTAACATGACACGTGTAGTGTCACCTAATAAAAACAACATCGTTTTCGAGTTTGAATTTAAGATTTTTAATGAAAATTGACAGCAAGAGCATCGAACGTTAGAAAAATAAATTATAGAAGATTCTTAATAGTTTTCAAATTTTAGATAATATATTAATAATATAAAAAACTATAAAGAGATCTAATGAATTTAATCTTAAAAAACTATCCAATTGAAATACTATTTTAATTCTTTAAAATATTAAAACCATATATATATATATATAATGTTATTATCTAACTTAAATTTTATATGAAACGTTAAAAGATAAAATATTTGGTCCTTCAACCTTTTAAAAATCAAATTAAGCAATTAGTTGTGGTATTAATTTCAGTAGATTCTCTATAATTACTAATAATAGGTCTAAAATCTTCTTATACTTCCATAAGTTCTTTATATGAAATGTCCCTCGTCAAAATAAGGATGACAAATATAGTCTGATCCAGCCCGACTTTGGCCTTAGTTAACCGGGTCAAGATTGAGAATGCTTGACCTGACAAAAAAGTACAAAATTACGTCGCTTTTTGTTGGATCTCATATTTTTTAAAAAAATTTGACAAAATAATGTCATTTTTTAATCTAACTCATTGTCATCCTTAACGGGAAAATATTCATCAAAAAGGATAAAAATCTTACTACAAGAAAGTATTTAAATAGGCGACGAAAAAAAAAACTTACTAAACTTCCAAAAATGTTTTGAAAGAACTGTGAACTCCGTTCTAATGTTAATGTTACGGTTACAGAACAACACAAAAATAGTACATGATTAACTGTAGGATCAATCTTTTTTGTTTTCGTTTTTACATTTCATAGGTGTACTCTAATGAATACTGACGGCATAACATATGTAAAAGACAAGAAGATGATTATTAAGAATCTTACCTAAATTTGATTTCAACTTAATAGTGAAATCCAGGAGGACGGACTGAAGGATCGGGAAGTTGAGTAAGATTAGGGGAAAAAGTGTAAGGCATTTGGTTGATATTAAGAAGATGATGAGAAGAAGAAGGTGCATTAGTAGATAGTTGTTTGATTTTGTTCAATAAGTTGTTATGAAGATCTTTGAAAGAGGCATCCATTTGAAGGAGTTGCTGCACATCCAGTTCTTCAATGGGGGCATCCCACCAGCCACTGGTCTCTTTTCCCGTAAGTCTTACCTTGAGCTCTTTTCCTCTCGCCTTCTCCAACTCCAGTTGCCGGAGCACCTCATTATGCAGTTGGTTAAATTCTTCGATCCTCATTCGTCGGTGTGCCTCCAACACAGGATGAGTGTTATCGGTGGGGTTAGGGTTCCGACCAAGCAAACGATTAGAAATGGATTCAATGGAAGGATGGCCAAATGAAAAGGGTTTTCCAGTGGGAGAAAACACAACAAAGGCAACTTCAGCCCCTGTTAAGGTGACCAACTCACTGGCCTTTTTATAGATTCCAGATCTGCGCTTGGAGAAAGTAATTAGCTTGTCATCTTCCTTTTCAATTTCTTTCATCTCAATCTTTTGTCTTCCTCTTGTTTTCTTGCTTGCCATTGTTGAACACTTCTTGGTTTTTATGAAAGCAACACTTTCCTGGTTTCTTCTTGTTTGGTAATGGGGTTTCTTCTTGTTTGGTAATGGTATATATGTACATATATACTAACAAATCAAATGATCATGATTATGGATTCAATATCTTAAGTTGTCGTTTTTTCCATGTTAGTCGTTTTCACTAGATTGCATGACATATTTGGTATGGCTGGCGCCTTAACTAACTCATAAATTATTTAGAAAAATTGTTATCTATTAAATTTTTTACTAAAAAGTTCCCCATGAAGCAAAGTTTTGCCATACATCTTTAAATATGAGCAAGTAATCTGGACCGAAAGTTATAAAACTGACTAAAAATTGAATAAAATTAAAAAATTTGAAATATGAATAAAAAAGATTACCCATATCTATCGAAAAATTAAAGTTTAATTAAAAATAGAATATAAATGAAAATCAGTTCATTTATTTTAGTTTATAAGAATATATTAATTAATGAAAAATAATCGATTAATTAATAAATTCATCGCTTTTTAAATATTAAAATAAATCGAACTGAAAAGTTAGACGGTTCAAAATTTTTAAGAATGAATCCGCTGAACCGCTTTTTAACCATTGATATTATGATTTCATACAACGATTTAAACCAAACCAATCCAATCCATATGAATTCGGCTTACTTTGGATGGTTTGAGTTGGTTTAACGGCAAAACAAAAAGTCTACCTTGTTTCTTTGATTGTTCTTGCCATAATAAATGCTTATGCCTTAAGTTGTGGAAAAGCGTAGCAATATTGATTGCATATATCTTGGAAGAATGGGTGAAAATTCGCAACCCTTATAACAATGAAAGAGCCTATTGTTCTATTTTTGACTATTACTTTTCAGACTTTTGTTTTCTTAGCATCTAATATATTCATCTCAAACTTCTTGATTCATTGTTCTACCATCTCCAGCCAGAGAAAAAGTACCCCTAACTCAGGGAAACAGGTCACAGATTCATTTTGGGACTTACCCACATATCAAAAACTTGTCTCACTTGAAGTGATCATATTTCTGTGCGCATATCTCTGAAAATTTGGTTGTTTCTGTTGGTCTTAAATACTATGGACAGAACTATACAGATCTTGATACTTTCTTGTAATCTCCTCGTGTTCCATCTCTAGCACAAGATTGTATAAGCTATAGTTTCTCCAGCCCCATGCGATCCAGTTAGAAGATTGTGATCCACTTCTGCAAAAAGTTGATGTGTTTGATGGGTCTTTTTTTTCTCTTTTTTGCACTGGACTCTAAACCCAGCCTTCCTGTTTTGAGCTCTTTTTTGCACTGGACTCTAAACCCATCAAACAACACAGTTGATGTGGCGCTTCGCAGAAGTGGATCACTATCTTCTACTAGATTGCATGGGGTCTCAATTCAAGCGGCTACAAGATTAGGGATGACAATGGATCGGGCCGGGTCGGGCTCACGCCTGGCCAAACTTGGCCTACCTACTGGTTGTCGACTCCTTTTTTAAAAAAAATTTTAACAAAACAAAACAACGTCGTTTTGTACATTGGAGATGGGCCAACAGGTCTTGGCCCGTGACCCGGCCAGCTCGGGCCAAACACTGGCTGGGTCAGAAGAGCCAGGCCAAAAATGCCATCCCTACACAGGATCGTTGGTACGCAAGCTCTCAAAGCTTACCGACTCCTAAATGACTGCGCATGCCTACACTGTAAGTTTTTCATTTTTAATTAATATTCAAATATTAAAGACATAAATCATGAATTATACGTAAATCATTTATGCTCATTCAAATCTTAAATATAATAATAACCACAAAGATGAAACGAATAAATTACTTACTTTGAGCAGAATTCGTGCTCAATATCCACATACATTCGTTCTGTATAAGTTTTTGTATGTTCTTACTTTAGAGTAGGGAGAGGACTAGTTTATATACAATTTTCTGTTGACATTAAATCTTGTACATCCATTAAGTACTAAATTAACAATCAAGATTTAATATACTATTAAATTAATAAAAACCCTAAACCAAGTTTAATATGAACCTATAGAAAATATGGGTCATACCATCAGGCCATATATTTCTTACATTCTCCCATTTAGTCGGATGTTTCATCATTACATTTAATAGTATAACATAAGGCTAGCAAAAATTAAATCTTATAAACCATTAACATCATAAGCAACTTAACACAACAAATCACATAATGTGAGTTATAACGGCCATACACAGTATAGTCATATACTTCCTTCCATACACTACTACATTAAGAACTTATTATATTTAGGTTCATAAGTTGCATATAACAACATACAGTCCACATACTTGTTATGAAAATACATACAATTTTTTTTCAAACAATTATGTATACATAAACATAACGAATAAGAAATATAAAATCCAAAAACATATTATTGTTGAGCTCAAAAATGCTAAAACATCATCATCAAACATTATTATCAATCATCAATACAACTAAGACCCATCTTAAGCACATGTTCTTTGAATGTCTTTGGTTGTAGCCCTTAGTTAGAGGATTTGCTACCATGAGATCCTTCCTAATATGTTCTATATAAACTCTTTACTTTTGAATCTCTTCTTCAACAACAAAATACTTTAATTCCATGTTTTTTGTGTCTCTTAAGTATTTGTCATTTTTAGAGAAGAAAACTGCTGCAAAATTATTACAATAAATTTTCAGTGGCTTGCTTACTATGTCGACAATCCCAAGCCCTGAAATAAAGTTTCGCAACCATCATGCATGAATTTTAACCTTATAATAAGCTACAATTTATGCTTCCATAGTGAATGAAACAATGATAGACTATTTGATACTCTTCCATGAGATTGCTCCTTCAGCTAATAGGAACAAATAGCCAAACGTTGACTTTCTACTATCAACACATTCGGTAAAATCTGAATCTGAATATCCAATGACTTCTAAAGTAGTTTTATACCCATCCCAAAAAAAAAGCACATAGTTACCTAACGTGTGTGATGATCTTTCTCTTTTTCTTTTATTTCATGGTTCTATTATTTTAAAGATAATTTCTTAAATTCACTAATATGATATTTTATTCTAATTTCAAATTTTTGCAAAATTAAAAAGTATAAATATATAAATAATAAATAATAAAATTATTATTGCTAATTAGTTTTTTCAATTTCAAAAAATGGAAGAAGAAACTTAATATTATTCTCATTTTATGATTACAATTCAATTTAAAATTTAGCAACCTATTAATAAATACTTGATATTGAATTTATTTTTTTTAATGCTTCATTATCCAACTTCAAATATATATATCTTTAATTTTTCAAATTCTAAAATTATAAGTAACATTTATTAGGGATGACAATGGGTTAGGCCGAAGTCGGGCTGCCCCTAGTCTAGCCCG
>JAOQMM010000002.1:23835179-23846478 GCA_027563515.1 Erythroxylum platyclados | reverse complement strand
ATCTTAAGGTGTAGTAACTCTAGGAATCATTATTATTCATAATATGATTTATAATAATTATGATGTACATATAATTAAAATTTTTATTGTTTTCTCAATTTAATTATACATGTAATATTAAATTGAGGGATGATAATCAAGATGGATGAGTAATTTAAGTATACATTAGAACTTATGATAATCACGATGGAGATAAGTATAATGAATGTGTATGAATTCATTATTATTAATTATTTTTTAGTTTTCAAAGTTAACGTTTATAACAATTTAATTCATGAAAAAATATGATATTCTATTTATTTAAACTTAAGAATAAAGGAATACAAAGATTGTCAAGTAATTAATTAGTTAATATATTGTATTTCTTCTCATTAAGTCTTAAGTTTTCTTAAGCATTAATCATTACTTTTCAAAATTATTATATACAATCATTTATAATATGTGTAATTTTATAAATGTGCGTATAAAGGAATATAAAGAGTTGTCAAGTAATTAGTTTACTAATCAATTGTTAATATTGTATTTTTATTATATCTTAAGAGTTGTCTTAAACACTAATCATTTATTGGAGTGCCAAATTTCTACATGATTAATTTTAATTTAGTTATATACTAGGAGTATCAAAAATAGCCTCTCTACTATTTAAAAGTAACGTTATGTAATTCTGGATTTCTTGGTGCTTCAAATACAATATAAATAATATTTAGTTTGAAAATGTATCTTTTCTTGATATATTTTGACTAAATCATGAGTAGAAATATATTAAATAGTTCAAGATCCATATGAATTTTATAATACTCTATGAAATATTTTTAAAACCGTTCTCTATACATTCAAAGTCATTTAATAATAAAAATAAACTAATAAAAATGACTAATTATATGTTTTTAATTGCATGATAATTCAACTTGAAAGATGTGCTATATTTTATAAATAAAACCCGATTCAGTTTATCCTTCTATACTCTAAAAATTGGAGTTACTTTTATTATATTATATGATTTATAATTTTTTAAAATAATAAACATTAACTATAATTATAATAAATATGACTTATATAAGTTGTGTTTGTCAAAGAACAATATCTTAATATTTAAAGGTTGAAATACCCAAATATTTTTTATATAATTTTTAACAACTCTCATTGCAATCTATACTTAAAAGTAATTATGATTAAATTAATATATACCAATAATAATTAAAATCTTAGTAATTATATTTATAATTAATTTGATAAATATAATTTAATAAATACATTATTATTAACAAAATATTTACATCTTTAAAATTTTTTTAATTAAAATAAAGCGAAGAGATTCTGTACAAGAAGCAGATTTGAAAGGTTCAGAGAAAAGAAGATCGAGTAGAACAGGAAAGAAGTCGTTTCCATTGATCCTAACGTGAGTCTGACAAAAATTGGTAACTAATAATATCATGTATTTCTATTGGAAAGTAAAGATGGAACTTAGTTCAGATTGATTTTTCGGTTGAGATTCTAATAAGAATAGACCTTAATGATTTTATTCGAAATGATTATGAAAAAAAATGGATCCGCTTAATTTGATCTTATTTTTGAAATTGAAACAAGATAGCTATCTAATGCATGCTATACATAGATGAATAATAATTCATGAAGATTGAAAATCAGAAAGATCATAACTGGGATAGTCTGGATTTCATAGATGATAACAAAAACAAAAGATAGTCGTAATACAATCAGAAAGATCATAATGGATAGTCTAGATTTTATAGATAATAACAAAAACAAAGATAGTCGTATATGCACTCTATAAAAGCAGGGTGTGCATGTGTGTACTGCATGCCTTCGATTCTTCAGAAATAATCAAACACTGGCCATGGCAAAAATGGCTGCATCCATTACCATGACCTTCACCTATCTCTTCACTGTTTTCTTGCTTTATTCAACCATTGAAGCCAGACAGGATTTTGCAACACCTACAGGTTCAAATTTCACATATGTTTGTGATCCCAAGAGGTATGCTTTCCTGGGATTGAATATGGCACAGTTTCCATTCTGTGACTCGTCCCTTCCCTTTGAGGTTAGGGCCAGGAATTTGGTCAAGCATATGACACTGAAAGAAAAGGTCAATCAACTTGGAAACACTGCGGAAGGGGTTACTAGATTAGGGCTACCTAGATATGAATGGTGGTCGGAGGCTCTTCATGGTGTGTCCTATGTAGGTCCAGGAACTTTCTTCGATTCTGTCGTTCCTGGAGCAACAAGCTTCCCCCCTGTAATCCTCACCGCAGCTGCATTTAACGAATCATTATGGAAAAACATTGGAGAGGTAATATGAGTTTCTAAGTCTTTCATTTCATATGCTCTCTCAATACCTTTTCTTATTTTAAATTATACCGTTTTGCAGGTTGTTTCAACAGAAGCAAGGGCTATGTATAACCTCGGTCGTGCTGGACTAACATTTTGGAGTCCTAACATCAATGTAGTGAGAGATCCCAGATGGGGAAGGGCCCTTGAAACGCCTGGTGAAGATCCGTTTGTTGTTGGAACCTACGCAACAAACTATGTCAGAGGGCTTCAAGATGTTGAAGGAACTGAGGATCATCAAGATTTGAACACCAGACCTCTCAAAGTTTCATCATGTTGCAAGCACTATGCTGCCTATGACGTCGACAACTGGAAGGGAGTCCAACGATATGACTTTGATGCTAGGGTCCAAGAACGAGATATGGTTGAAACCTTCCTTCGACCTTTCGAAATGTGCGTCAAGGATGGCGACGTGAGCAGTGTTATGTGCTCTTATAATAAAGTGAATGGAATACCATCATGTGCTGACCCTAAACTCTTAAACCAAACCGTTCGAAGAGATTGGAATTTACATGGGTAATGATTATTTCTTTTTTTATGTGATTTTATTGTATTGACTTTGCAGCATGCCAGTATGTTGAACTATGCTTGTTTTTAATCATCAGATATATAGTATCTGACTGTGACTCCATTGAAGTCATGCTCGATGACCAGCACTGGCTAGGTGACGCACCAGAGGATGCAGTTGCACAAACACTCAAAGCAGGTAAGTGAATTCATTTGTTTGGATATTAATAATGGAATGAATACTTTGATGAATTTTCTTTCTTTGTTTATTAACAGGTTTGGATTTGGACTGTGGAAAGTTCTATCCCTCATCAACTGAAAGTTCAGTAAGACAAGGGAAAGTTAGGGAGGAAACCATAGACACTTCTTTGACTTATCTCTACGTTGTGCTCATGAGGTTGGGCTTCTTTGATGGAAGTCCACAGTACGAGTGTCTTGGAAAAAAAGACATATGCACTGCAGAAAGTATAGAGTTAGCTACCGAAGCGGCAAGAGAGGGAATTGTCCTCCTTAAAAACGACGATCAAACTTTGCCACTGAAGACCGATTCATGCAAAAGCATTGCACTGATTGGACAATTTGTGAATGCTACAAGAACAATGCTGGGCAACTATGAAGGGACACCATGTCGTTACACAACTCCTTTTGAAGGTTTGAGTCGATATGCGAATGTGGACTCTGCATTGGGATGCTGGGATGCAAATTGCGGCGATGCAAACCTCTTCCCTCCAGCTTTGAAGATTATGAACGAGCACGATGCAACCATTGTAGTGATGGGCATTGATTTATCAATCGAGGCAGAGAGCAGGGACAGATCCAACCTTCTCCTTCCTAACTTCCAACCAAAACTTATCAAACAGATTGCCGATTCTTGCAAAGGCCCTGTAATTCTTGTTCTCTTCTCTGCAGGAGGGCTAGACATCACTTTTGCTAAGAACCATCCTAATATTAAAGCTATTATATGGGCTGGATATCCTGGAGAAGAAGGTGGCGCCGCCATAGCAGATGTCATCTTTGGCAAATATAACCCAGGTTACTGCTTGTGATTAGTCGGTGATACATGCATATATATTTTCTTGCTATAATCTTAACTTTCATGTTTATTTGCTTTTCAGGTGGAAGGCTTCCGCTTACCTGGTACGAAAATAGCTACGTTGATATGCTACCTATTACATCCATGCGATTGAGGCCAGTTGATGAGTTAGGGTATCCGGGTCGAACCTACAAATTCTTCAATGGTTCAACAGTCTATCCCTTTGGTTATGGACTGAGTTACACTAAGTTCAATTACAGTTTGCTTTCGGAACCATGTTCTGTGCATATAAAGTTGGAAAAATTCCAACCCTGTTACCAGGACTTAGAATATAAGTGCGGAGTAGACAAACCTGAATGCCCTGCAGTTGTGATCAATGAACATTTAAGTTGTCAGGAAACTGTCAAGATCAAAGTTTCTGTACAAAACGTGGGTTCATACGATGGAAGTGAAGTAGTGATGGTTTATCACAAGGCCCCAGAAGGAATTGCCGAAGCTCCCATCAAAGAACTTATTGCATTTAGAAGAGTTTTCATTAAAGCGGGAGAATCTGCTACAGTAGAATTCGATATTAATGTTTGCAAGAGCTTTCAGTTGATAGACTTTAGTGCTTACAGGATTTTGGCCGCTGGCACTCACACTATAGTTATTGGGGATGATCTTGTTTCTCTCCCCGTTGAAATCCTTCCTTGTTAGGCTAGTTTTTCTCTTCTTTTTTTTTCTTTTTTAGTAAGGTTTTTCTAGCTAGCTTCCAATAATTAAGTAGGGTTTCTGATTTTCTTTAAACTTTAGCTATTAGATGTAAGGCAGTCGAGTCATTTTATGTAAATGTGATCATCACATGCATATTTAGTAATAAAAGAGTTCTTCAGAAAACATGTTTGTTGTTTCTGCTACTTAAACACCTTTTACCATTGACCCGTTGCCTTGTCAGGCCTGGTTGGCGGTTGCTACGAAGTATTGTGTGACCGTGTCTTTGTTCTCCCGACTTTTAGGATAAAGACAAAGAAGAATGATAGGTTTGGAGACCATAGCTGTTCGTTTTGAGTTTCACATGACAAAGGAATTATGATGCTGAAACTAGACTTTTCTTTAAGCATCTGTTGGCTGGAAATATTCAACTTGTTTCCGCAAAACATTCTCAAAGTCAACTTCTTGGTTTTGTGCTAGCCATCATTTAGTTTTATTCCTTCATTATGATACAAGATTTTAAGCGGGTGCACTCATACTCCTGCGGCGGAGAAGGAGATGATCAATGACTTGAATGGTACCAGAAGATTTTGAAAACATGCAACTTGAGAAAGTTGGGTTCTAGTTGTTTAGTTGCTTGCTCATGAACCTTAGAAAGGATGGGAAGTAGCTAGTCAAGGGCTTGGTTGTGCTCCACTGTCACCACTTTCAGCAGAAGCACGTGGTGATAAGAAGAAAAGCACCATTCATGCATGATAGCGACATCCATGTCCGGTAGTATATATGAAAAGGCTCAAACTTTATTACTAAGTGTCAGAGATTAGGGTAGAAGTCATGCTCACTCACATAAAGTAATGGGGGCGGTACGGAAACCACTTTCCTCGCTTCAAAAGGATACTCAACTTAGACCATACGAAATGAAATAAGTTGGAACTGCATCAGACATGAAATAAGTAAATAGCCATTGAGCATTCAAGACATACTAAGAACGCCAACTTTTCCGGCCACACATATACTAAGAACGCCAACTTTTCCGGCCACACATCTTAGGAAGCATCATACAACTGGGATCTATTATCATTTATGAAATACGAGCCTCAACAAGATAGGAAGATGCCTAGGTTACAAAAGAAGCATATCAAGCAATAAACACGCTAGTGTTCAACACTGCAATTCAACTCAAGAAGTAGCAAGCCTGTCAGAACAGTTTTGCAAGTAAAATCTGAACACTTCTCCTTCTTCAATACCGCAGCAGACCCAACAAGCAAAAAGCAACTCCATCGTGGTTGTGGTTAGAAAATGGAGGTCCATGGCTTGGATTCAAGATTAATTAGTTCTTGAAATTTCCAACTCCAAGCTTCTTGACTTCAAATTTAAGAGACTTGAGGTATCTAACAGCCTCATCCAAAATAGTAACAGTATTCATCTGGTCCCCGCCGGGTACAATACTTCTCAATTCCTTCACCATCATTTTCATTTTCTGCCGTTTCCTTTCCCCTTTAGAGCTGCTACCACCTCCATAGGACTTGTAGGAAGAAGATTCATTCTTCAAGGGTTTAGAACCATCAGTCGAGTAAGAATCAGGAGAATTACTTCCATAAGTCCGTGCAGTGCTAACCTCTTCCTCCTCATAATCATCTTCCTCTTCGTCTTCCAAGCTTAGCAACGCATCAATATCGTCTGAATCCTCTTTCAGTAACACCATTTCTCTCTCCACAAGATTGACATCTGTCTGAAAATTCCCTGGGGTATAACACGGACTAACTTCTGTGCCAGGACCACCGAATGTTCGGGCCATTGCAGGATGGAACATAATCTGGCTTTGATGAGTGTTCTGATCAAATATAATGAGATTCCTTGGCAAAACCTCGGAAGGTTGACTCGCAAGGCCATGTGAGGGAGATGAGTGTCCTGCAGGAGGTGTTAAACCTGCAGGGAAGGAAGACGATAAGGGAAAATGCATGTAAGCATTCCCCATTTGATTTTCACATTGAGGCTGTGAGTTTCGGGTGTAAAATGTTCGGTCACTCTGCATCTCAGCTTGTCTATCAAACTAAAAGTTCAGAAGAAAAATAAGGCTTATTGCACTTGAGTATATAATTCTTACTTCACTGTCGATCTTGGACTTCCAGAAAACAGCTAATCAGTTTTTTGCCTGCCTTACAAAGGTATGAGCATAACCAAAAACCAGTCCTCCCAACTCCCAATAACCCAGTCTGTTCTGAAACACTAACTACGTAACAGGTTTAAGCAACTGACGGAAATACTCAGCCTGCAAGATAAAATGGAAACCCCTGTGAATTATTAGGAAGGCACCATTGAGTACAAAATGCCTTAGTGCTAGAAGAATCATAAGTAGATATTATTGAACTCTTGAACCATCACTAGCAATGACAATACATCCATATACAAAAAATAGCAATAGGAGCGAGCCCTAGTGTCCACTTCCTTGTCCTGGAAAAGAGGACGATACTTATACCTGACAAAATTGCATCACTTGGCAATGTCCAGGAACCCCAACGCTCATGTTAACCTTCCCTATTTCCTTAACAGCTCTGTATCTCTTTATGGACAATGCAATGTACATTCTCAATCCTCAAGCCGCTTTTGAATCACAATCAACCCAGAAGTTACTCCAAGACCACGACGAACCCCCCTGGTAAAACAAGAATGAGCTGAAGTATTACCACAAGGAGTAGGAACAAATACCCAGCATTAAGTTTAGACCTTCATGAACAATGATTAATAGGATAAAAGACAACCCACCAACCCTCACCTGGAAAGAGCAAAACCTAAAAGGAAAAGAAAAACAACATATACACCCATAGCATTAAAGGGATATCACCAAGAGCTCGTACATATACACATGTATGAGGAACAACTCATGAAACCGAAAATACTAATAGAAAGAGAGCCTTACCGAACTCAATTACAGGATGACAAGAAAGAAGACCACCAAACGGACGCTTTTCCTGCTGTAATCCACGGGAGAGGAATCCCAAGGCATGTTGCTCTTCTTCTTCTTCTTCTTCTTCTTCAATCCCAGTTATTTTTAAATCACATCAAATCAGTCTGAACTGAAAATAAGAACAAAAACAAAAAGATGCTAAAATAAATAACATGACACCGAATTGAATACAAGCAGAAATGCCATGGACGGTACCCACAAAAGCTGCTTAATGGTTATCAAGAACACAACAAAGATACAAACAAACACAAACCACTTTCTCAACTTTGGAGCCTGAGAAGCATGCCCTTCACCATACAAGAAACAAACTTAAAGTCCAAAACCAGAAATCAAAAACGAAACTTCATTCCAACTCCGTAACCATAAAAGAAACAGGACATACATCAAGTAGGTAGAAAAAGTATTAAAGAAGTCCATTAACACCAACGAATCAACAAACGAGAGCCAACTTAAGAAAAGTTCTCAACTTGACAAGCTGCAACACAAACACAAAGAAGTCTAGCACCACTTACCCAATTACTCAAGCATCAAAGCACAACCAAACCAAAAGTGCAAGATACCTGAACAACCCAAAAGCCACATATAAACAATTATATATACATGCAATACAAAAACATAAGAACTTCAAACAACCACAAACCTAAGGATTCGAGGAAATGTAACTGACGCTTGTGACTTGTGAGTGAAAGCTATCATTAATAACACTTCTTTTCAGTTCTACTTTTTGGTAGTGAAGGATTTTCTTTTTTAAATGGTGGGAAGGTGTGCAATTTTCTGACAAACGTAAGTGTCAAATACCGATAATCTGGGCCGTCGAGAAACAATCCCGTGTTATGCGGATGAGACGCTGATCGTTGGATGACAGAGCACGCGTGATATTGGAAGAAGAAATGGAGCTTGTGGGGGCCCACGTGGAGCAGCGAGGAATTTTGTGCATTTTGGAACGGACTTGCGTTGTGTTAGTAAACTAAATTCTAAATTATGGATTGTCGTTTATAGTTATTTTATATGTTTTAGATATTCGAACAAAAGTTAAATAGATAAAATAAAAATTTTTAAGATTTTTTAAAAATTAAATAGAATTAAATAATTTAAAATATGATTGCTATTAAATATCAAAATTTTTGAAATTTAATTCTAAAAAGTAATTGTTAAATAAAAATTTATTTATTTATTTTAGTTTTAAAAAATTGATTAGTTTATAAAAATTGACTAATTATTTAATAAATTAATTAATTTTTAACAACAAAAATTATTAAAATAAATTAAACAGTGAGTTTCTTAAATTTTTTACCATATAATTATTCTATGTTTAATCATTGTTTAAAAGGACGCTACCTCTTTTGTTAAGGTAGTGTAATGATTAATACATAATTATTTTCCATTCTTAGTTTGATAAATAATCTTTATAATTTTATTTCTTGTTTTATATTCCAGAGAAGCTCTTCAACCCTTTTTGCTTTTACTTTAAAAAGACTGTATATTAATGATTGCACGTAATAATAACATTTCTCGTACTGGTAGGACCTTATCTCTTACTTGTTGAAGCATCTTCATCATTTGATAGAACTAGCCAAGGAACCTTGCAACTGGACGATACCCTTTGTCACCTAATCGTTGAAGCATCTTCATCACAGTCTGTATTCTGCGAAGATGGAGCAGAGTTCCTTAGTCCAGATCCCAAGAGTGAAACTGGGTAGTCAAGGATTGGAGGTAAGACTTATCATATGCAACTATTTCATTTGCTTAGAAGGTGAACTCAAACTTGAATTTAAGAGAAGCTTTAGTTGCAGGACTACTCCATATTTAAATTGGAATTTGAGCTCTTTTATTCTTAAACCAGAGAAGAGAAGAACAAGCATAACTCAATTGAGACAAACAAATCCACGTTCTTCCATGAAACAGCCAGCAATAATGAGGTTTATTTTTATTTTTAACGGTGGTCATGATAGGTTTCAAGATTGGGGTTTGGTTGTGCTGGACTCTCCGGAATCTATAACACGCCTCTGTCCCATGAAGCTGGGTGTGAGATGTTGAAGGAAGTCTTTTCTAAGGGTATCACCTTCTTTGACACAGCTGACCTTTATGGAGATAATAATGACAATGAGATCATGATCGGGAAGGTACTCTTCTTCACATCTTGATGCTGTTCAACGTAAAAGTTATTATCTTACAGGGTCTCCCATTTTCAGGCTCTAAAACACCTTCCACGAGATAAAGTTCAGTTAGCAACAAAATTTGGCCTTGTTAAGTTGGAGGGGTTTGAATTTGGAGTGAATGGTACTCCAGAATATGTGCGGAGATGTTGTGAAGCTAGTCTTAAGCGACTTGATGTGGACTATATTGATCTGTACTATCAGCATCGAGTGGATACCTCAGTTCCAATAGAAGACACTGTAAGCATTTTCCTTCGTACTTGCTGCAATTCATTTGTAGCAAAAATTTGCAGTATCGTTTAGTTTTGAGTTTGTGGCAGATGGAAGAGCTGAAGAAACTGGTGTTGGAGGGAAAGATCAAGTATATTGGTTTATCTGAAGCAAGTGTAGACACCATAAGAAGAGCACATGCTGTTCACCCTGTAACAGCTGTACAGATGGAGTATTCCCTATGGTCACGTGAAATAGAAGACGACATAATTCCCACCTGCAGGTTTGTTGATTAGCATTCTAGCTTTGTTTTGATTTCATATCTAAAACCATCTATGGTTGAGGGGGACAATTGGCCGGGTCGGATTCGATTCTGAATTATTTTAAATATTCAAGTTCAACTCCAAATTTGATCCAATTCAGGCAGAGGATTTGAGCCTGATTGAATTCCACACTTTTTTTGGAATTCAGACTAAAAATAGTTCGGACAGGTCCATTGTATACCTAATTTGATTGAGACACTTTGCCAATTACTTGTTTGTTGTTTCTCAGAGATCTTGGTATTGGGATAGTAACACATTGCCCTCTAGGTCGGGGGTTCTTCGGCGGGAAGGGAGTTGTGGAGGACTTGCCTGATCAGAGTCTACTGGTATTCAAACTTACAGAGAATGTATCACCGAATACATATTTTCTTTAGAACTGACTTGATATTCTTTTGACTTGATCAGGATATACATCCAAGGTTTACTGGTACTAATCTAGAGAAAAATAAGCTCATATATGCTCGTCTAGCTAAACTTGCTGATAAGCATGGCTGTACTCCTCCACAATTGGCTTTAGCATGGCTTCTTCATCAAGGAGATGACATAGTTCCAATCCCTGGTTCGTTGCCTCTCACATAGTAAACAGATAAAAAACATGTTATTACATGACTTGAGCTTTTAAGGTTTTTACGTGATTTTCCCTGTGTCTTGTTCCTCTTGTTCACAGGGACAACAAAGGCCAAGAACCTTGAGAACAATATTGGATCTTTGACAGTGAAACTAACAGAAGAGGATTTGCAAGAAATCGGGGACGCTGTGCCGAATGATGAAATAGTTGGTCAAAGAGAATTTGCCGCGTTTGCCAATTACGCGTACAAATTGGCAAATACACCCAAGAGAGAGACATAGATACAAAGGACACCAGTCTTCTTCATGGGATCAGATTATGTCTAGTGATCTGCTTCCTCGTTCGAGTTGTGTGTGTAGCTTGAAAGAATCAAACATAGATTTCATATGTTTTTTTCTTTTTTTTTCTTTTTGGTATTATACCTGGTCGGGTTGTCGAAGCCCGCAAAATAAATCCAATTCCCCAAACTTCTTGTAGTAGTCGTGGAACCAGGTCGAA
>JAOQMM010000002.1:23805887-23818587 GCA_027563515.1 Erythroxylum platyclados | reverse complement strand
GACATCCCCGAAACCACAGAATCATAATGCATGCATAATCAAAACCATAAGAACATGAAATTAAGATTTCATACCTTATTAATCTCCTCCATTCTTGAATCTTCTCCTTAGTTTGGGTTGTCACAAACACCAAACCCTTCCTCTTCCTTTCCTAAGCACGCAAAGATGGAGAAGAACTAATGTATAAGGGTGTTAGAACAACAAACTTGATAAATTTAAGTAGATGCTCAAGTGTAAGAGATCAAGACCTAGTTACATGCAATCAATTTGCATGAACAAGTCTCAAAATTTCGTAACTCTCTTGTTTCAGAACTCTTCTGGCCCTTAACCTCACTATTTCGTGTGTTTATAGCTTAAATTCTTAAGTGCATAAGCGAAGAACTCACTTATATACTATCAGTCTTTGCATCGGCCACGATCGTGGCCATAAGCTTAAAAAAACCAAGCACACTTAGTTTTTCATCCAATCTTTTATGTGTATGACCCTTAAGTTCCCGGTTATTTTGGCACTTAAATTAACTCTTAATCCGAGCATATCATGAATGTTTTCATAATGCCAATTTACTGGAATGTAAGTGGATTAACATTCGAACTCTTCGATTGTTAACTATCCGACTTACGAACCTTTCCATAGTCAATTATCATGCAATTCATCTCTTCACCATTCTGTACCCCACTTGGTTCAGAGTATAGGCTATGTGTCAACTCCCACTAGACTGACTATGTCGGATATAGTCCAGTGATGTTAGTTCTTGTCCTGGATATCTCATTATTTTATGTGTCATTGAAGACTCTCTTCATATCACATAATTGCTTTAGCCAAAGACTCCCGAGTAATGACCCTGACAAGAGGCCGTAGGTATCATCTCCTTCTATCAAAAGTAGTGAATCCTATATTGGCTACCCAATTATCTTCGAATACTAATAGTTGTATCCAATCACCACCCTATAAGTGACCTCATCAAAAAGGCAATAAGGAATGATGTCAAAGTACAAGATCAATATCCAAGATATCTTTGAGTACCTTAAGTCTAAGGATATTTGCACCATTGCTATGATGAGATTAATCACTGACATTAGATAGATCATCCATATGATAATCTCATAGCGGGTCATCCGATGTACTTACTACACTTAGTAAGCATTCACATGTTAACTCTAAACATCTAATGTTTACAGTTTATGAGATCCACTGCTTGATCAAATCAAGCAATTAACATGTGCAAGTCTATCTGAATTAACAGTGTCCTGTCTCATTAATCCTATGACTTGGAATAATTTAGATACTAACATAATTGCACATGATAGGAATCTTATTATCATGATCTCATCATGATTTCCTTCATGCTATGTTTTGTATCATAGACTTCATTAATTCGATTTACGATAAACATCAATTCAGAGATAAATGAACATCAAATTAGTGAAAATTTCCTTTCGCTTTATTAATCAAAATAAAGTTTGTACAAAAGTGCTAAAGGTGATTGCCTTTATTGCACTACTCTAACATAGAATCCTTATCATAGGCTCGCAATAAAATCACATCTCCACTACTTATGTATAAACTAGAAACAAAAATCAAAAGGTCTTTATAGGGTTGTAATGGGGCTTAGGTATGGTATGGTTGGGATAATAAAAAGGTTGAGTTGAGGGAAATTTATTCAAAGAAATATTACATGACTTGTTTACAAAATACATAGGTCCTTTTAATGTAACTCTATTGGTACCATAAACTTATTCTTTTTTCCTCTTTTTTTTCTTTAGTTTTTTAATTTTTTTCAACATTCCAATCAGTACCACAATTCAATAAATATTGGACCTTCATAAATTTCAAGTCTCAAATAAGTAAATAATGTAAATAACCTTTAGGGTTTAATAAAATAAAAAGGTCTTCAAAGAAAAATAGGATAAGGTATATAATTTGGGTTTAATCAATGAAAAGGCTAAGGCTCAACTTGGTTATTTCTAAAGGTAAATTTGAGGGTATGATAATTTTAAAGAAATAGGCTAAAGCAAGTTGGTGAATCTAAGTGCCTTCATCACATCAATGCTTCTATTTTAACAAATATGGTCTCAACATGTATAATAAAAGCAAGTTCTAGAATTATCCTAGTATGTAATGATATCACACATATAAAGGAATAACAAGAGCTTTAAAACTTTTTGAAACATTTCTCTTTAGGCTCAAAAGCTCACAAAAAGGGGGTATATATGTGTGTAAATAATATGCAATTTCATTCAACTTGAAAATTTCAATGATTACAAAAAACATTACTTAGAAAACTAATTTCATTCTAACCATCATCCTTTTGCATACCAATTCAAATCAATATTCAACAAGGACATATAATATTCATGGACAAATTTCAACTAATGCAAGACATCATTTCATAAAATATTATAATCAAGATTATAATAAGCTTAAAGAAATCGCGTTAAGATTCATTAAACCCATCCCCACAATTAAAGTTGTACATTGTCCCCAATGTATACAATATAAGCATTTATGAAAAAGTGAGAGGTAAGTACTTTCTTGACTATGAATTTCTCTGATTCTGATCCACCTAATATGAAACTAACATACTTTCAAAATATAAAAGAAATAACATAACAAAAAATAAAATTCTATACTACTATGAAAGCAAAAACAAAATAATATAGAAATTGAAAAAAAATTAAAACTAACTCATGAGTTGCCTCCTATGCAATGCTTCTTTCACGTCGGTAGCTCGACGTAACCTTTATGCTCAACTTCTTCTAGAATTAATAATCAGCGGCTTGTTTCCACCTTTTCTCCATAAAGTAGTTTCATAGCTTGTAAACAAGCCACCTGTTGGAAGATAATAACAAGAACATAATTAATTAGATTAAAATCAATAGACTCCATTACTGCCCTTTTTAACAACAAATTGTTAAAAACGTAAGGAATAACAAAACTCCCTGTATCATTGGCTAGCTTGAACAGTTTGTCTTTGAGGAAGTGAGAACCCTCTGTACTTCTCATTAGAAGTTTCCTTACTTGGTTCCTCCACCATTTCTTCCTCAACCATCTCTGTCCACTCTTCTTTTTCTTCTTCCTCCTAGATTGAGGCTTCTGGCTCATCTTTTTCAGTTATCTTCTACCACTTCTCTACTTCCTCTTCTTAGATGGAGGTTTCTTCGTCTTCTTCTTCAGGAAGCTCTTCTTCATTGCTAAGGGTGATTGTTTCTCAGTCGATAGTATTAGTTTCAGTAGAACTGGACAAACTTCCTTGCATCTCATCAGATAATATATCCATCAACTAGTCGATTTGATTCACCATATTCTATATACGAGCCTCTGTGTCTTGATGCCTCATTTTTGAATCTTGAATATACTCGGTCATCATTCAGAGCAGCAGTTACCTCCTCACCTTCTTGCAATGTATCTTCATTCATGAAATCGATTATTGTCTCTTTTTCACTCTGAAATGATCGGAAGCTCAAATTATACTCATCATATGCAAATCAAGGAAGTCTCTATCGAATTCACATTGACTAACTACTCTCTCGGTAGGGCATTCCATCAGTCGATCTATAACACTTTCTTTTTCTTCCGAAAGCCCTTTTTGAAATATCCCACCATTCATGAAACCAACCTTTGTCTTTTCTTTACTCTCAAATGCATATCGATTGGCTTTCATTTTAGCAATGGCTTCCATTAATTTATCTTCTAGAGTTGGCTCGTTATATGGAGATGCTTAGTGCCATAAATATGTAGTTGGAGCATAATCATCTCATCCATAAGTGTAAGAAATGCTCCACTCTGAATTGTAGTTGTTCTAGTACATTGGACCATAAGGTTGATAGCACGTGTTCGGTCTCCCATATGGTGATGTCATAGTTTGCGTAGACGTATTCTGACTTCCATGAAAATACTATCCACTCCATCCTTCCATTGTGAGCTGTGGCTATGACAATTAATCGTAATTCCTATAATAAACCATAAACTCAAGATCAAGTAAAGAAATTCAAAAAATAGTTAAATTAATAAGTTAAAAATACAATAAAATAAATACAAAAGCAAAAGCAAAATAAAATAAAATAAAAACAAAGATAAAAAATAAAACGAAAATGGCTAGAGTAATAGCATTCAGGCTTTCTAAATATCAAAGTCCCGGTAACAACGCCAAAAACTTAATTGACCTAATTTGTGAGTTGGTCAATTATGTAATAACCACAAGCACACGACGTAATTGTATCTAGTACTGGCAAGTATGGGTTGATCCTATAAAGACTATGAATACTAGTAATCATCCTTCCCCAATTATCTAGCCTATGGATTGATTTTAGATTTTTAATAAAAAGAAATAAAACTAAGGCAAGTAAAATAAAATAAGAAATCAAATTGAGAAGAGAATTCAGGAAGCACTAGAAAATTATCAATATCAAGTAATTAGTATTTAGATTTCGAGTCTCCCTAACCCTTAACTGATTGATCATTTGTAATGCAATTGTATTGTTGATTAGTTGAACCATGGAGATTCCTAAGGAATGCTAGTAGCTGGCCTTGAGTCTACCAACAACAAATTCTAAGGTCTCTAATCAAATTACTCAAGTTAAAACTTATAGGATTTCATTACCATTTTATGGATCTCTCTATTAGGTTTGACCCTTATCTAGAAGATTTATATCATCCTATCTCTAGGGTGGCAATCAACTCTTTTCAATTATCATAGATCTATTCAAACTAGGACTTCTTAATCGTTATGTTGAAATCAGATTATGGTCTAATATTTTGGATTACTAGAACATAAATAAGAACAGATAATTGGATCGCAACAATCAATCAATCAATTGCATTAACAAAATAATCATCACATGTTCAAGTATCCAAATAAGGTTCATCTAACCTAGATACTAATGAAATAATTAATTACACATTGCCAAATACGAAATCAGATACATATATACAGAAACTTGAATCGAACCAATGGAATCATAATTCTAAATCTCCCTGATGGTTCTCTATCGAGTATTCTGAAGATGTAGATGTCTTGATGTATTGTTTCATTTGCAAATATTTTAGTGTTAATTCTCTTATGATCATGTGTTAAAATGCTCTATCTTAGATATTTTATTATCTTTTGCAGATTAAGCCAGTAAACATGGCCTTGAGAATAAATTCTGGACAATTTGAGGTGAAAGAAGTTAAGAATCTAAAAGCTGAAATTTGGAGCATTCAAATACAGAGATGAAGAGACAAAACAACAGTTGACATAAATGAAGAAGAGCAGAACGACAGTGCAAGAGGAAACAACGTAGCAGTACATGGTAAAGCAGCAAATGACTAAGAGGAGTAGAAAGGCAACTCTGAAACACACACTTCAAACGCACATAATATATGCGTTTATTTAAAAATGCAGCAAGACATGGAACACAAGCTAAACGATGTAGGTGAGTCATTCTTTTCTTACAGAATCCACGACTTTGCACTAAGACATGATTACTCTTGTTTATTTCTTTCACTTTTTTGTCAGAGATGGGATATTTAGGGAATGGTGTAGTTATTCCAATGAAGCAAAAAACCCTTAATGATGCCCACCTGCAATGCTTGGCGGGCCACTCACTCTCTCAAACTACTTGTTACTCAGACAGGGGCAATGGTTCAATGATTCTTCTCATAAGATCAATCATTAAACATGCATGCATAAAGATGGCTATTTTAAGAATCAAAAACATGCACCCGAATTCTGAATCCTCAAGAACGATGCTTCTGCACACTACATTCATTTCATTCTGTTTCTTTCCCATTAAAGAATATCTCTAAATGTTGGAGATGAATATATGTTAAGAAAATAAAGTATAGCATATAGAGCTATCAAATAAAAACAGAACTAAGCCTACATGAGAATCACCATGCATTTTTATCATTCAAGTCCTAAAGAAAATTGAGAACAAGCAATAAAACATAAATAAAAAGTAAAGAATAAGGGTACCTTGGTAGATTCCCCTAATAAGTTCGTGCGGTCGCAGATATAGAAATAAAATAGAACTGCCCCAAACTCGGACCTTCATGAGTTTTTGAAATATTAAGACAGTTTAAGAATTCCCAAGATATTCATTAATACAGTTATCTACATGTTCAACAAGTATATTAGCTTACATTGCTCTCAGTGTTGCTCGGTTTTCTAGCAAGAAAGAGTCATCCATAGTGATGAACCTAGGATCCAATAAGCAGAAGGTAAGGAAAAATCTTCAAAGCAGTTGTAGAATAACTCACAAGGATACTACAATAACATAACAGCAGACCTAATTAAGTTTGTTTTGATGGATGAACCGTTAAATTTTGATGATGCTGATCTTGTTAGACCACTTTCCAGCAAAACAGCCCGATCATCTTCCTTGACTGGTTCGGTTCCCAATTCAACTAGGTTATTGTCCGAATGGCTGCATTCCAGAAAGATAAAGTTCAGCAAGAATGCAAAAAGGCCTTGGTATTCCATGTTATCTCTTGCATGTGAAATCATCACCATTGTACCATTAGGATACAGTGTTTAATGAATAACTCAGACAATTACAGGATATATATTAGCCCAAAGAGCTTGTATCATTTCTTAAAATGGAGAATTATTTCTTCACTACTTTGGCACGGAATACAACTACATGGAGGAATTACTCTATATCCCCAGACTATTACACATGGTTCAATTATTGATTGGCTATCCTATCTCTTCATAAAAGAAAATTCTTTACTTTTCACCAAAAACTACAATGCATTAAATATGTGTCTGAAGAGAGGCACCATTTCAAGACCAGAAACAAGTTCAGTACCCTCAATTTGAACATAAAGGAAAAAGAAAACTCACAGTTTAGGAGGTGATGACGATTTTTTATACTCCAAGAGCTCCGAAAATATCCACGCAACAAATATTGGGATAATTCCTAGCAGAAAGGACACCTGTGGCATAACAAAGAACATTTCATTACATATGCATAGCACTCATTTAAGTGAAAGCAGTTGACCAAAAAGTAAAGATTCAGATTTTGAAAAACTAAAAGAAGAGAAACAAAACCAAGCCAAAGAAGAGTATTTTTGAAACATATACCCCGCATTTGAACAAAACTGCATCCTTACATTCTTAGAATGGTAAAAATTCAAATCAGGTACATCAGAACCTAACTTCGGAATAACCTCTGATGGCATTATTGACAAAAGCAATCAGAAAACTCAAATAAAAGAATTCATAACTACTTCAAACTGAAAATCGCTCTTTGTTGTCTACACTCTTTTTCATACAAATTAAAACAGTGATTTCTAAACAAACTTGTTTAGATTGCATAATGATCCAAACCCACGGCCCCAACATAACCTAAATCTAAACCGGAACACACCTGCCCGGGCGTGATTGGGGCCAATACGGCCATTTTCCGATCCAAAATCCGATGCAAACGCCGAATCGTCAAATAGAAAGAACCATTCAAAAGAACAGAGAGAGTGGAAAAGGAGAGGGTAGAATACAAGTGAGGGATGGATGTTAGATAGATAATGATCCAAATGGCAGGCTCATAAATATTAGAACCAAACAACCGATAGAGAAAGGATGCGATTGGCAGAGAAGAGTTTGCTTGAAGAATAGGATTTTGAAAAAAACTAACAAGAATTGAAAATGGCGGAGGAGAGGTCGCTCTCAAGCGGACGGATTAGGTGTTTGGTGCTTTGAGATTGGCGTTTTGGTTGCTCTTTTGCTATCAATTATAGTTACAACAAGGAGTAGAGATTCAGATTTCCATGTTTGTTTGTTTACCCAGAAATTAATTAATAAATGAGAATGATTCTTCTTGTTAATTCATTTTATGAGGCAGTCATTTCTTCGTTTTCTTCTTTTTCATTTTTGAAGAGTATTACTATCAACTATGTATTTAGTTATTTACTATGTATAATATAACCTTAAAACTATCATTATATTATTTAATAACGTTCATAGATTTTTATTACTTATTTTTAATAAATAATTCATAATACTTGCCTAATTAATAAAATTTTGAAATTATTATTTTATAAGAAAATAAAATTTTACTAAAATTGTAATATAATATTAACGCAAATGTTTTTGTTAAATTTAAAAACTAAAACTAAATTGTATGTGAATTTAACAAACACATGTAGGGATGACAATAGAACAAGCTCGAGCCTGGGCTTAGTCCGAGGCCCAAGCTCGTTATTATTTTTAAAAAATAAAAAATAACGTTATTTTGTTATTCCTGGTTGGGCCTCAGGTCGGGCCAGGTCTGAGGTCTAATTAACCTGAACCTGACTAGTTGACTTCAAGATAAGGCGAAGTTTGCATTCGCTTTTAATTAGTTGAGAAGTACATGTCAGTAGGCATGGCTAGTTCTCAACTAATTAAAAGGGAATGCAGATGTCACATTTAATGATTTAATTATTAGTACATCAATTATTAAGAGTCAGTAAATGGATCCATCTAAAGTAATTTTTTTCTAAAAAGAAATGTGTACAGATTAGTCATAATACTTCATATTCTATTGGCAATGGGAAGTTGATATCATTATGATATGATAACTGGTCAGGTCAGGGTGGGTGCTCTCATCAATTCTTCAAGTATGCTCAAGACCTCTACGAACCTCCCACTCCACACGAAACTTGAATCCTTCATCATTAGAACCAGCTGGCATTTCCCTGCAAATCTTAGCCACTTGCAACCCCATTATCGTCCTAATCCTCTTATCCAAGACACTTTCTTCTAGCATAATCAACCTACTCACCACCTTTCTAATAGAATCATAAGAGACACCCTATGGATGAAGAAATCAACAGTGGAATGGCATCATATCATCTGGCACGAGGGAATTTCTCTTAAAACTTCCTTTCTCTTATGGCTTGCCATACAAAACCGACTCAACACTGCAGATCATCTTAAATATTTAAGTATAAATGCATCCTGTTCATTTTGTTTAATAGCAGAAGAAACCAAGGACCATTTATTTTTCATATATGAGATGACCAACAGAATATAGCAAGCAATCAAACTGCACTGCACATGAAACTCTCAAGATCATACACTTTCTAATGCTATTCAGTGGCTATCCTCACAAAGGACTCGTCTCAAATTCATTCATATAGCAGTTGTTTACATGACTGTCCAAACCATATGAAAAGAGAGGAATGCTAGACATTTTAACTCCTAGCAAAAATCTATCACAACTTTCATCACGGAAACTATGGCAAACATTCGTGAACTTGTAATATTGGGAGATGCAACTTAAGATCAAACTTCTTTATTTAGTCTACCATGCTCTTTAAATTTATATTCTGAGTAGCTAAACATATTAAAGCTCTCATGGGTAGAAGGTACCCCTATATACTATTTTGTTTGTACTTCAATTCTTTATTAATGAATTTTTTTCCTTTATTTCTTCAAAAAAAAGTTTGATTTATGGGTCCTAAATTTCAAGCATTCTAACAAGTAAATTATGGTTACTTAATTCTTTAAACAATATAAATTACAAATTATTGTATATATCTAAAAGTTTAAAAATAATAATTATAAATTATTTATTATAAAAAATAAACAAGTTTTTAATAAATTTGACTTTTATTACAAATTTATTTTATAATCAAAGCTTTGAATATTACAACCTAACATTTAATTGCATATTCTTTTACTAATAAATAATAAATAATCATTGCACTTTTATATTTTAAAAAAAGGGTATTAGTTAAACTATTTCAAAAGAATATTTCTAACTATATAAAATCAATTTCAAAGTGCACCCTTTCAAACTTTTTCAATTAGGATTAGGCAAATTAAGTGGTAGTTATAGTTATTAATAAATGCTACAAATAATACTAAGATTTTTAATAAATCTATGCTTGTTCATTACTCATTAGGAAATTTTATGTGCTTTTAATGTAATGCTAATAAAAAGGTATGCATAAGAAGTAAACTGAGTTCGTATTTCATAAGATTTCACATCATTCATTATAAGGAATTATTTTAGGATTCTTTTAATTTAGTTTCTAAGTTTTAAAATAGTTCAATTAAGTAACTAACATTAATAACTCATTTTAAAACATTAGTTCTATTAGTATTTTGATGAATTAGCTAACATAATTATTTCTGTCCATGACATGCAGGCATTCATGTGAAAAATTAATGGATAACAAAGCATCTATATGGACTAATACATCCAACCACCCATAACCCATACCCTGTAAACTATACTCATAACTCATTTTATTTGAAAATAACCACATTTTAGGCTTCTCCTCTTATTTGCGTCTTCATTCTTTCAAGCTAGGCATTGTGGGGTTTAACATTAAGGTTTAAAACTTCACAAACTATTTAAAACATTAGTTTTGTTAGCATTTTGTTGATTTAGCTAATGGAATCATTTTTGTCCACGACATATAGGCATCTATGTGGAAAACTAATGGACAACTAAGCATTCATATGGACTAAAACACTTAACTCATAACTTATACCCTATAACTCATACCCATAACCCATTTTATTTAAAAATAATCACATTTTTGTGTCTCCTCTCCTTTGCATTGTTGCCTGGGAAGCACCATTTTTTGTATCTCCTCTCCTTTGCCTCTTTGTTCTTTCAAGGCAAGGCATTATAGGGTTTAACAATATGGTTTAAACTTTCAAACTAGGTATTTTTCCCCCTTTTTGTTGGCTATCCTTTTTTGTATGAAGTGTTTCATGGAGTTTTATGTTTTAGTTGATTTTATATGAATTGAGTTTGCTTCTACAAATCCGTCTCCAAACCATATCTCAACTTTTCTCTTCATCAACAAACAAATCTAAAGCCATACTTACTATTTTTCGCTTCTTGGTTTAGTCACCAAATTGCAAGCCAAGGGTACATCAATATAGTCTCTTTCTTCTATAGTACTCTATATCTAGGTAAGTTCCTCTTCTGGTTATAAAATGTTGTTGATCTTGTTTAAATGTGTTAGGATAACCTTATATGAGATGCAAGTTTTTTGTGCTTTACTTAGCTTATCAAAAGTGTAAAGTAGCATCTTGTCAATAATTGGTTTAAATTTACAGTTTCAAATTTTGGTGTTTGATATTATTGCATTTAAAGACAACATGGTCATGGTAAAGTGGTTTTTAAGTTTGAAGAATGTAATATTCAAGACTTTTACTCTTTTAGGACTAAGGTTATTGATGATAAGGGATTGTAGTTAAAGTAAGAAATGAAGCATATTGATAATGCATGAAGATCTAGACAACTATTTTAACTTTGATGATGAGTATTATTTTTCTTCCACTATTTTAATTGTGTTGTAAGCCCCTGACAATTAAATATTAGTGGATTAAAGATTAGAACCTGAATTAATCGTGTTTTACTTCCTATACTAATTGAATAGGACTATGATTTTGTTGTAAAAAATTAATTAATTTTTCTCAATTAAGATTTTAGTTTATTATTAGCTTTGAACTCTAAAATAAACTTCTTATCATATTATAATCTCTGAAATAGTTGGTTAAGATTGAGTGAGCATAATAAGTCCAAAAACATATGCAATTTCTATGGTTGGGTTAGATGAAGATTTTTTTTTATTTTTGTAAGTTAATGGCTATTATGTGAACTTTATGGCCAGAGAGAAGCCTTGAAAGACACTTTGGTTCTTATACTATACATGGAGTGAATTATTTCTCCATTTTATAATTTCATTAATTATCTGAGTTTTTAATCTCAATATTATTGCTTGTTTAATTTCAGCATCAATTTTTGTATAAATAAATAAATATCATTAAAAATGCCAAAAGGCAATCAAGGCAATCACAAGGCTATAGGAACAATAGTTATGAAACTATGACATTAAGAAACAAGTCCTTATAGCAAATCTAGAAATTAATCAAAAACTAATAAGACTTGATTACTCCAAACCCCAATTATGCTTCATAGAAGAACTTAGGCTATCAGTAGCTTGGTTGGCTATCAAAATCTCTCTAATCCAACAATAAATCATATTTGCAACAACATATTTGTCCATGTGAACATCCTTGAAGATTCTTTGGTTTCTTTCAAACCAAATCAAATAGACAGAACAATTTACCATTAGGCTCAGGCATTTCCCATCTTCTCCAATCCTTTTATAGAGATTTTCAGCCCAAACCAAAATATTTCCCCAGCCATTCTTAGGGCAAACTAAATTCATTTTGTATTGCATCATTGCCCATATTGTAAAAGAAAACCAGCATTTGAAGAACAAGTTATTATCAGTTTTAGGTAATGTGTTGCATAGGATATAAAATTAAGCGTTGCTTCCTTTCAGTCTATCTTTGGTCTTCAACCTTCCTCTAACTGCCAACCAGGTTACAAAAGAAGCTTTAGGTATCAAAGATCCTTCCAGACTATATTATACCAAGGAACACTTCTATAATGAGGTCTTATAGCTTTCAAGCAAGGAGAGATGGTGAATTATCCATTACTGCTAGCAGACTAGATTAGTTTATCCTTGATGGATGAATTAGGCATATATCTAAAGAGATAATTTTGAAATCTGTCAGCTCCTCTTCCTGTGATCTTCCACTTATTGTCAACAATAATATATGAGACCTTAGTGTTTATTGTCCTTCTACCTTGTAACAGCCAAGCAACCGCCCGCTACAAGTATTGTCCGCTTTGGCTACGGGTTGGGCCTAGCCTGGTACTCCCCGTCCCTCACGGTTTTGCCCCGCCTAGCAGGCGCGCTTGT